>SJXQ01002148.1:141830-213178 GCA_006408695.1 Aepyceros melampus | reverse complement strand
ACCTAGATGTCCATCAGCAGATGAATGGATAAGAAAGCTGTGGTACATATACACAATGGAGTATTACTCAGCCATTAAAAAGAATACATTTGAATCAGTTCTAATGAGATGGAGGAAACTGGAGCCGATTATACAGAGTGAAGTAAGCCAGAAAGAAAAACACCAATACAGTATACTAACACATATATATGGAATTTAGAAACATGGTAATGATAACCCTGTATGCGAGACAGCAAAAGAGAACAGATGAATAGAGCGGACTTTTGGACTCTGAGGGACAGGGAGAAGGTGGGAGGATTTGGGAGAATGGCACTGAAACACGTATACTCTCATGTAAGAAACGAATCGCCACTCTATGTTTGATACAGGATACAGGATACTTTGGACTGGTGCACAGGGATGATCCAGAGAGTTGATATGAGATGGGAGGTGGGGGAGGGGTTCAGGATTGGGAACTCATGTACACCCGAGATGGATTCATGTCAGTGTATGGCAAAACCAATACAGTATTGTAAAGTAAAGTAAAAAAAAAAAAAAAAAAGCAGCTAGCAGGAAAAGACCCTAATAGAATTCTCTACATGCTTTCCAAATGGTGAATATTCTCAATTAAAATAGTGTGCTTGGTATCAGGGTTTGTCAGTAACTATCTATGTAAAAAGGCATGTTTCAAGATGAAATATGTAAAATCTCAAATAGGTCAGCATTAACAAATGAACTTTTGTAATTGGTTTTGCTGATAAGGAGTAATAACTTTGGATCTTAATGAAGCAAAATGTTGTAGGAACTGAGTATCAACAGTCAATTATTGGTTGTGATAATGGGCCTACTTATAGGAGCATTAGAGCTAGTCCTCTTTTTTTTTTTTTTTTTTTTAATGGTTACATAGGGCTTCCCTGGTAGCTCAGTTGGTAAAGAATCCGCCTGCAATGCAGGAGACCCTGATTTGAGTCCTGGGTAGGGAAGATCCCCTGGAGAAGGGATAGGCTACCCACTCCAGTATTCTGGCCTAGAGAATTCCATGGACGGTATAGTCCATGGGGTCCAAAAGACTTGGACACGACTGAGTGATTTCACTTTTCATGAGTTTTGCCTGTTATATAATGAGACCTTAAAGTACTTCTTTTCCCATACAGATTTGATTTGTGAAGCTTGGTATCTATCCCAGAAATAATTCAGTCTTTAAATTTCCCATGGCCAGCAGTTCCTGAGCCATTATCCTGTTATATTTTGTTGACCTGGTGTGTTGACATTTTAAAAACATACATCCTCCAATAAATTTTATTGTGATTAGTAGGGCCACCTAGGGATTTTTCTTCTCATAGTAGGTGAGGATTGGCCCTGTAATTATCTATTCTCTTCCGAAATTTAGCTAACCAATATTTTTGGAACACACAATTGGAACCCTTCTTTTGACAAGTAATTGTGTGTAATGATAGGTGCTGATTATCTGTTGAACCCTCCTCCTTCTACTTATTATGTGATCATTGGTGTGTCTCAGCCCTTCCTGATTTGGATACAGCATCTGTTTGTCTTAGGGTTCCTCATCTCATTCACTGTTGTTTTTCCTTATGTTTATTTCAATATCTTTGTAGAAGTAATATACCTGTAATTTATAAACTGATATATCATTTTAAGATTATGTTCTATTAATTCAGTTTTCTTTCATATAAGTTGATGCTGAGGAATCTGATGAAAAAATTTTAACCTGAGCCTTGCATGAAAGAAATGTGGCAAAAATCTTTGATATACATTTTGTTTAAAAGCCTTTTAGAGCTGCAAGCAAGATTTGGGCAGAGCCATAAGTAGTATTTGAGCTTCCATGGCTCAGATGGCAAAGAATCTGCCTGCAGTGGTGGGAGACCCAGGTTTGATCCCTGGGTTGGGAAGATCCCCTGGAGAAGGGAATGGCACCACTCCAGTATTCTTGCCTGGGAAATCCCATGGATTTAGGAGCCTGGCGGGCTGCAGTCAATGGGATGGCAAAGAGTTGGACACGACTGAGTGACTGACACTTTCACTTTCATAAGTAGTCATGACTGAGTGACACTTTCACTTTCATAAGTAGTATTGCTCACAGATAAAGAGATGGACGTGTATACTGTGGAATTCTCAAGATAGGTGTATCAGGATTGGCTGGGTGGTATTCCTTCTTCAACTCCATCACTGGGTTGTGAGGAAGGATCATATGTGGCCCGTGTCAGTCTCTGGAGACAAAAAGAAGTTGATATCCCCTTTTATGCTGTAAATTTTCATGCTTTAATGCTGACCAATGAGATCTTCATAGTTCATATGTTTCAGAAAACCAGAGTTGTGTGTAACAAGAAATGTTGGGGATTTCTTTGTTTCTAAGGGCTAGGTGGGGACTCTGGAGTCAGACCTGTCTTTGTTTGAGGCTCTACCACATGCTAGCTATGTGACCTTGGTTTAGTTAACTTCTCTACACTTTGCCTTTCATATCTGTCCAGTGGGACTAGTGATCGTAGCTACAGCCTAGGATTGTCATAAATATCTCATGGAACAGTAAAATAGATCATAAACGAAACCTCAATAAATGTTAACTATTACATTATTATTCAATATTATTATTGTTATTAGTAACTAGGTATAGTGTTTCTATGGAGAAAGCAATGGCACCCCACTCCAGTACTCTTGCCTGGAAAATCCATGGACGGAGGAGCCTGGTGGGCTGCCGTCCATGGGGTTGCTAAGAGTCGGACATGACTGAGTGACTTCACTTTCACTTTTCTCTTTCATGCACTGGAGAAGGAAATGGCAACCCACTCCAGTCTTCTTGCCTGGAGAATCCCAGGGATGGAGGAGCCTGGTGGGCTGCCATCTATGGGGTCGCACAGAGTCAGACACGACTGAAGCGACTTAGCAGCAGCAGCAGAGTAGTGTTTCTATGTCTCTTTTGCATCGGAGCAATAGAGTGTTGATCATACTTAACTAAGATCATTGTTATTCCTCATGATTTTTCTGTTGTCTGCTTCTTGGAGATGTTTACCATGCCCTTCTAAACAGATATATCATTAATAGAATAAACAAGGTTCCTATATATTAATATTCTTCTGCTTATTACAGTGGGCTTTCCAGGTGGCACTAGTGGTAAAGAACCCGCCTGCCAATGCAGGAGACGTAAGAGATGTGAGTTTGATCCCTGAGTCAGGAAGATTCCTCTGGAGAAGGGAATGGCAACCCCCTCCAATATTCTACCTGGAGAATTCCATGGACAGAGGAGCCTGGTGGGCTACAATCCACTGGGTCGCAAAAAGTCAGACATGACTGAAGCAACTTAGCACTCTTATTAAATATAGAAATATATTCTATTATTATTATCAACATTTTATATTACCTTTTATCTTTTGAGCATCATTATGACCTTAGAACCTTCTATACATGTAATACAATCTGATTAACCCCAAAAGACTATTATTGAAGTTCCAGTTATCACAGTCTGGCCTGTGAGGTCCCTTGAAAGCCTCCTTCATATTGACATTCTTGATAGCATCACTGCTTTCTGGAAACAGCTGGATATTCAAGACCTTCCTGATTTTTTCCTGCCATAGGACATATTTAAAACCTCCTCCCAAGGAACCAGGAGTTATTGTTCCTCATAGCAGGGAATTACATTAGAGATCAAAGTCTGGACACTTGAGAAGCAAAAGAGAGTGGATGGAGGGCAAGAGCACAGTGACTGAAGGTGTTGTTGGGCTGTTTTTGGTAGTGAAGAGCCGGAACCATTTACATGAATTCACATTTGTACTTCTTCTTTAGCTCCTCATGTTTCTGTACTGTGGGCTTCTCAGGTGGCGCTAAGTGGTGAAGAACCTGCCTGCCAGTGCAGGAGACATAATAAGAGGCGTGGATTTGATCCCTGGGTCAGGAAGATCCCCTGGAGGAGGGATGGCAACCCACTCCAGTATTCTTGCCTGGAGACTCCCATGGACAGAGGAGCTTAGTAGGCTACAGTCCATAGGATTCCAAAGAGTTGGATGTGACTGAAGCAACTTGGAACATGTGCATTCCTATACTCTATCTGTTTTTTAAAAAACAGTTCTGTAATATGATCTCATTGATCCTTTAGATGTTATCCTATTTAACAACATTGTAGAAGGGTAAAGATAAAGGATGACCTATAAAGCCTAGTCACTAGTTGGTGATGGTTTGGGGGAAAGAGGTGTGATTATGTTGAATGTAAAGATCACATAAGAGTTAAGCATTTATTCATTGAAGCCTACTAGTGCTCAACTTTAATGATGATGCCTCTGCTCTTTGTAATCTGTAATCTGGCAGTGGAGCTATTCATGCTACAAATAATTTTACATATAACGAAATGAGACTGTCAACACACAGGTGTTCTGAGAGCATATAGGAGTGCTTAATCCAGTTGGGGTAGTAGAGTTTAGATAGATGGGAGAAAGGAAAAGGTGCTCGGCAGGTGGATGTAAGGTCCGAAGAACTTGCTGTATTTGGAGACATTAAAAGGCCCACACAGACAGGAAATAAAATTGTAGCTACTGAAGACTCATAATTTCTTTGTTTTTAAAAACTTTTTTATTTGTTAATGTTTGGCTGTGCTGGGTCCTCATAGCTGCATGGACTTTTCTATAGTTGGGGCAAGCATTGGCTACTCCAGGGGCGGTGTGCAAGCTTCTCACTGCCGTGACTTCCCTTGTTGTGGAGCACGGGCTCCAGGGTGTGGGGCTTCAGCAGTTGTGGCTCCGGAGCTCTAGAGCACAGACACAGACACAGTAGTTGTGGCAAACAGGCTTAGTTGCTCTGTGGCATGTGGATCTTCCCAGATCGGGGGTCAAACCCCTGTCTCCTGCATTGGCAGGCAGATGCTATAGCTCTGGACCACTAGGGAAATCCCCTCATAGTTTTTAAAGAAATAGTTTATTACATTTTGTTCCAAATCTTTGTGAATTAAAATAAAAAAGGATCAAAGTTTACAGACTGTGTTAGACTAAGGATGCCACTGTGACAGGAGCCAGCACGGGGAACCTCGCCCGTGGCAAAGGTCATGAGGAAGGGGCCTGACATGCAAAGGTGGGATCAGGTCTCAGGGGTCCCCCTGGACTTTCTGGAGCATCTACCCCCAAAACCAGAGTCTGCCTTCCTTACTGCATTATGCTTTCCACCTATTCTTCTGACATTACAGGGGTGCTATCCCCGATCACCTTTCTCTGGAGTTAACTTAGAGCTCCTGTTAATAGTCTACTGCATATAAAAGGAGTGTCTCAGCTCAAACCCCTCTGATGGCTCTCTAACTTGCCTGACAGGTTTCCCTGGACTTTTACAACTACGCATGTGATTGTTTACAGCCCCCCAACTGTGAGAGGCACGGGAAGCTAAAACATAGAGCCTTTCAAAGAGTTAAAAGCTATTAGAATGGTGCTGGTGTAAGATTTCACTGTTGAGCCAATGCTTGCTGCCAAGTTCCCATATCCCTTATCCACTGTGCACCTGGGAGTGCATTAGTTAACATAGTTGGAATGTAAGAAAAACAAGTGTAGCCTTGAAATTGACCACATCAGATCTTTGAGCTATTGATTCTTTCTTGTATCTCACTGCACCTTTACTCTGTGAGAAATGTAACTCTGTTTAACATTTTCTGAGGCTGACAGAGATTAGAAATATAAAGAAAAAACACTTTGAGGGAAAATAAGTTTTCTGGTTGAGCAGCCTTTATCAAAAGAGAGTCATAAAATGTTCACAGGCCTCCAAGGCCAGAAGATAATGTACACAACATCATTTGTGGGAAAGGTTTGCAGAAAAAAATCCTGGTTTCGATAAGAGCAAAACAGCTGGCATGTTTGGGCTGACTCTGTATGACCTTGCATTTTTCATTTCCCTCTATGTACAAGTTGAGGTATAAAAGTCCCTTTTGAAAACAAAAGTAATTGAGCCTCGCTTACCGAAGAAGCTTGGTCACCCCGTGTCTCTCTCTCTTTTTTTTGTTTCTCTCTCTTACTCTTTCAGGCTAGTTCCCATCTGGAACACAGAGGTCCGCCATGTCTACTTATTTGCCTGGGTTTCTAAGACCTGAACGGGACCCTGCATTTTCACTCCCTCGGGGGACTGGGAGGGCACCTGTGGCCTTACATAGATGGTGCAAGTCTCTTGTCTTGAGACTTTATTGATTTTCTGTGTAAACCAAGGAACATCAGCCTCTCTCTCTCCTCTCTTTTCTTATCTTCAACATTCTTTCTTTATCTCTCTCTCTAAATCATTCGCCGATGCCGATGCTGTTTCTCCGTCGGTTCCCCTGGATCCTGCAGGGGCTGGACGCTGGCTCCACTGTAGTGACTGGCAATCATAGTGTCAGTGCTTGTCAGCAAATATGGACTGCCGTTGTTTAAAACAAGACCCCTAGCGAGTGCAGGGTTGCCTCAGAGATGTTGCCTTCCTTACCCACGGTCTCACGGTAGGTACCTGAATCACTAGTCGGCAGGTCTTTAGAATGAAGCACACGTTTTTGGGGGTATGTTTCTTTTTTCCCCAGGTCAGCTGTTTTGAAAATGAAAAATTTCAGTTTCTGTCTTTTTACTTTATTTAACTTTTGTTGGCTTATAGTTGATGGACAGTGTTGTGTTCGTTTCAGGTGTGCAGCTATCAGGAATCGTGGTGCATGTTTCCTGTATTCTCCTCCGCCCCGCAGCACACTGTTTGTGTAAGACAAGTGCTTGATGCAGTATCAGTTGATCTGTTAGTTTGCTGTAATGGTTTCTGGCCGAGGGTGTCCATGGACTGATCCTTGTACCCAGTCATTTGCTTCATTCTTAATACTGTGGGTTTTTGGCTTTTGTCTAATAAAAAAATTCAGTCTGTGGTACGCAAGTTCAGGAGACTGTGTCAGAGGCAGAGACCGTTCCAGGTGTGTGGCACCAAATGGAATGTATGACATGTCTGCAAATTAATCTGGCTTAAAGATCATCTGTCAGAAGGACCACCTAAAACCTCTCTCCAGTTTATTTGAAGGATTGATCGTAACACATCTCTCTGGAGTAGACAGAAAGCAGATAGGACAGGTGAAATTTGAAGGAAAAGTGATGTGGAAGCAGTGCAAGGGAAGCGAGAAACCTAGATGTATATTTGTTTCTCTCTGAAGGGGGAGGACAGGTAACTGCGAATCCCTTTAGTTTTATGGTGAGTGTAAAAGTTTTCCAAAACATTTTCTTCTGTAGGTCATTGAATTTTTGTCATAAACTTCTGAAGTGTATTGTTGGAAAGGTCTTATGACCCTACCCATTTACCTGAAGAGTAAGAAAGACACAAAGAATTTGTATTTCTTATCCATGGGCACGTGGCTCATCACTGATGAAGCTGAGACTAGCATAAAACTCTGTTTTCTAGGAAATTTTACCCAGCTCCAGAGAAAACCTGTTCTCATCACCTGTTAAACTTGTTCCCTCTTACCCCCACACCCTCCTGCCTACTCCTGCTTAGTCTGTTCTCATAGTCCTCACCACTTTCTAATACAGTATGCATGTCACCTCTTTTTGTTTATTGGTTTCTTTGTCCTGACTCCTCTAATAGAATGTAAGCTGCACATGGGGCAGGGAATTGCTGTCTGGTGTGCTGATCTATCTCAGGCACTTAAAACATTGCCTGGGCATCGTGAGCATTCAGTCAGTATTTGTTATGTGAATTCATGTGAGCTGTAACAGGTTCTAGGGTTGGACTCAGCTTCTTTTGTTGTTCATATCAACACTCAGTGGCCTTCTCTTTTAATGTTGGATTGACATTATCTAACATTATTATCAGTTTTTACAGACAATGTTTACAGACTTTATCTGTAAAAATTACAGATAAAGCACTTATTTGAGGGGAACAAACAAAAGCTGAACTGTTGAATATCTTGAATTATGTCAGTAGAATCTTGAAAAAATGGGAGTGTTGGGAATCTAGGAATATTATTTCTCAAGATAATTTTACCTCCAATTCAAGTGGGTAGAGCTAGACGGTATTAAGGATTATTTAATCCAGCCTTAATTTTATGCACATGAGGAAAACTGACTTAGCGAGGTTAAGGAGCTAGGCCAAGATCAGATCATCATGTAGAGCTGCATGAATAGAATATTTTCATTTTCTGTATAAGTTCAGAGCTCCTGCCCAGCTCCTTCCCTTCACTGACACTTATTTTAGGGGCCCATACCCACCAAACACCTGTAGTATTAGAGTTCTTCTTGAGAACATTCTGGAATGGGTAGCAGTGGGAGCAATGGGAACATGTATTGAGCCTTTTCCCACAAATGTCTGAAATTTACACATGGCATTGATTTTGAGGTGACAAAATGTTTAAAATGTCTTATCTGTGGGGCTAGTGAGATGGTGTCCCTGTCTTGTTATTGTGCGTGCGTGTGTGTGTGCTCAGTCACTAAGTTGTGTCCAACTCTTTGCAACCCTCTAGGCTCCCTGTCCATGGGATTTCCCAGGCAAGGAGCAGGTAGCCATGTCCTCCCCCAGGGGATCTTTCTGATCCAGGGAATCGAACCTGTGTCTCTTGCATCTCCTGCACTGGCAGGTGGATTCTTTACTGCTGCACTACCTTGGAAGCCTCACCTTGTTATCAGGATACTATACAACATCATTTTCTTGTTGTTTGATTTTCCCGGTGCATTTGTTAGCTGGTGTGAATCATTACTCTGTTGTCTTTGAGGTGAGGGTCTATGTCTTCTGTGATGCTGGTAACTGTCTCCAGTGTCTGGATATCTGAAAGCTGAGCAATAGATAAGAAACATTTGCATAGTAAGAGCATTGATCCATCTTGTTACTGGTAGACATTTCAAAGGAAGTAATCAAAACTGATTGCCCAACTTTGTCTTATCAGCTTTCTCCACCTGAATTGTTATATAATTCAGATAACTTGGAGATGGGGGAAGCTGGGGAAATTTTCTTACTGGAACATAGAAGCACCTCCTTTTCTCCTCCACCAACATGGCATAAAGAAAGAACCTAGTTGACTCAGGTTTTCAAAGACAAACAGTATGTTTTGATTGAATGTGTTCCAGGAAAATAAACTCCAGTCATCTAATGAAGAGTTATATCTTAATATGTATTCATTTGATAGATATTGCAATCAGCAGTTATTCAGTTCAGTTGCTCAGTCATGTCTGACTCTTTGAGACTGGCACGATCTGCATGGACTGCAGCACACCAGGCCTCCCTGTCCCATCACCAACTCCCAGAGCTTATTCTAACTCATGTCCATCGAGTCGGTGATGCCATCCAACCATCTCATCCTCCGTTGTCCCCTTCTCCTCTTGCCTTCAGTCTTTCCCAGCATCAGGGTCTCTTCTAATGAGTCAGTTCTTTGCACTTGCCAAATGTATGTTTAGCATGCTCCTAGCGCTTGTGAACACTTTTTCCTTTCCAATTTGGATGTCTCTCTTTCCTGTCTAGTTGGTTTGGCTCAACCTTCTAGTACAATGTTCAATAGCAATGGTGATAGTAGGTGTCCTTGTCTTGTTCCTGATCTTGGGGGAAAAACTTTCAGTCTTTAACCAGAGGATACTGGCTGTCAGTTCTTCATAAATACCCTTTGTCAGGTAAAGGACATTCTCTTCTATTCCTAGGTTTCTAGCGTTTTATCACAAAAGGGCATTGCTTTGTCAAATGCCTTTTCTGCATCATTTGAACTGCTCATATGAGTTTTTCTTTGTCCTATTAATGTGGAACATTGTCTGATTTTCTTATGCTGAATCATGCTTGCATTTCTGCAATAAGCCCTTTTGATCATCGTATATAATCCTTCTAACATGCTGTTGGATTTAGTTTGCTTGTATTTTGTTGCTAAAAAATGTCTCTCTCTCCATCCACTTAAGAGTGTGTTTATATTCATTTCATGCAGTACTAATAGCTGGCATCTGTCAAAGGACTTTTCCCTTGAGAACTGGTTACATGGTAATTCTGGATGGTCTCCGGGACGCTTTGATTATGTGTGAGACTCTAGATTCTGTCTAAATCCCAAGAATATTTTTGTTTTAGCAGGCAATTTAATCTGTCAGAAAGATAGGGTTCCTTAGACCTTTTAGCTGCCTATGCCACCAAAACAGGTCTAGCTCTACGATGGGGCCATACTTGGGCCCGAACAGGAGAAACAGAATGGTGATTCCCCTTCTTCGGTCTAGTGTCCTCCTTTCCTGGCTCCTCTGCCCAGAGGCTAACAGTTTTAGCTGTCAGAGCTAAACTCCTGCAGCCTTGCAACTTTGCCTGCTCTTAAGGATGAGGAAAGGAAAAACGAAGTGGGATTTTCTATTATGTTCTCCAGCTCACAGGGTCCCTTTTTCTGGTCCTCTGGCCAAAGCTGGGTTCTTTTAAGGGTTTTGCAGCCATGTGTCAGAGGTCAAAGTCATGAAAAGGAAATATGCCAGGAAACTCAGCCCTGTAGGGACTATGTAAGTTTTGACTCTCCCTCCCTAATCTGCTTTTATTTTTCAGAATCCTCAGGTTAACTTGGGTATTTTTTCCAATTTTTGGTTATAATCAATTGGAGATAGGCTGTAGTGGATTTAAATCTTACCAGCAGGGACTTCCCTGGTGGTCCAGCGGTTAAGAGACTGTGCTTCCAATGCAAGGGACTCGGGTTAGATCCTTGGTCGGGGAGCTTAAGATCCCACATGCCACAGAACTTTTTTTTGGTGTGCCCCACCCCTCCACCCTGCCAAAAAAAGTCTTGACCAGCATCAGAAGCTGGAAAGCATCTATAGAGATGAGCAACTTTATACACAATTTCACAAGAGCCATTATTGTTTTCCATCTACATTTTCTCAAACCAATGCTGGAAAGTTACATCAGAGAACGGTGTGAACTGGAGCTTGCTTTCACAAAAATGTCTGTCTCAAATTCATAATAGGAAAATTTATGAATCAGCTTAACTTTCACAAAAACTGCTTCATTCTTATTTCATCCAGATTTGTTTGAATATACTTTTGAGATATTTCTAATTGGAGTTTCTTTTAATAAAAATTGTTTTTTAACCTCTAGGTTTGCTCAAAATACTGCTGGCATCTTGAAAACTTTTAAATCTGACCTTATTTTCTAAGACTATTGTTTCAGCTAGATTTGTTCAAGTAACTCATCTTGGGAAATTTGATGAACTCTAGAAAATTTTAAGAAAAACTTGGGAATCTGAGCTTCTCAACAAAACTGAAGGGCATGCATTGGTAGCAGGCATGTTTTGCCTCCCTCCACAAGGTTAAGGCTGAGGCAAAACCATGTGGAACGTATTCTAGGCCTCTGCCAATAATGCGATGTGGTACAACTCCAGGAGGCACCAATCACTTTGTAGGACAGGGATTGGGACAAACCTCATCCATGGACTGTTTTTGTACAGTTAGCCAAGAATAGATTTTACACGTTTAAAGAGTTGCTCAAAAGAAAAAAGGTGTATATGACAGATCATATAGGGTCTGCTGCTGCTGCTGCTGCTAAGTCGCTTCAATCGTGTCTGACTCTGTGCGACCCCATAGATGGCAGCCCACCAGGCTCTCCTGTCCCTGGGATTCTCCAGGCAAGAACACTGGAGTGGGTTGCCATTTCCTATCCAATGTATGAACGTGAAAAGTGAAAGTGAAGTTGCTCAGTCGTGTCCGACTCTTTGCGACCCCATGGACTGCAGCCTACCTGGCTCCTCCATCTATGGGATTTTCCAGGCAAGAGTACTGGAGTGGGCTGCCATTGCCTTCTCCGTCCTTCTGCCATTTTAAAATAAGCAAATTATTAAGTAGTGAGTCTACTTGTGCCTATTAAAAAGGATTCATTAGGCATTTATTATGTGCAGGCTCTGTATGAAACACTTTACTTACATTAACTGGCTCAATCTTTTCAAACCTTTGTGAGGGCACCATTATTATCTCCATTGTAGAGATGGAGAGGACTTCCCAAGTGGCTCAGTGGTAAAGAATCTGCCTGCCAGTGCAGGAAACATGGGTTTGACCCCTGGGTTGGGAAGATCCCCTGAGGAAATGGCAACCCACTCCAGTATTGTTGCCTGGGAAATCCTGTGGATAGAGGAGCCTGGTGGGTTATACAGTGCATGGGGTCACAAAAGAGATACAACTTAGCGACTAAATAACAAGAAAAAAATGAAGAGCTTGAGGCACAGTGGGTTAAATAACTTGCCCTGGGTCACACAGCTACTAAGTAGCAGAATTAGGATTCAAACCTTGATGGTCTGGCTCCAGAATTTTCACTCTGATTCATATACTATAACTTGTGCCCTGGTTATGGACTGATACTCACCTACTATATACTGGTGAGGCCACACACAACTGTATTTCCATTGAATCTTACTGACCACTCATGGTAAAGCACATCCCCTTTTTAGAGACTTTCAGTTCAGTTCAGTCGCTCAGTCGTGTCCAACTCTTTGCCACCCCATGAATCGCAGCACGCCAGGCCTCCCTGTCCATCACCATCTCCCGGAGTTCACTCAGACTCACGTCCATTGAGTCCGTGATGCCATCCAGCCATCTCATTCTCTGTCGTCCCCTTCTTCTCCTGCCCCCAATCCTTCCCAGCATCAAGGTCTTTTCAATGAGTCACCTCTTCGCATGAGGTGGCAAAGTACTGGAGCTTCACCTATAGCATCATTCCTTCCAAAGAAATCCCAGGGTTGATCTTCAGAATGGACTTGTTGGATCTCCTTGCAGTCCAAGGGACTCTCAAGAGTCTTCTCCAACACCACAGTTCAAACGCATCAATTCTTCGGCGCTCAGCCTTCTTCACAGTCCAACTCTCACATCCATACATGACCACAGGAAAAACCATAGCCTTGACTAGATGGACCTTAGTCGGCAAAGTAATGTCTCTACTTTTGAGCATGCTATCTAGGTTGGTCATAACTTTTCTTCCAAGGAGTAAGCATCTTTTAATTTCATGGCTGCAGTCACCATCTGCAGTGATTTTGGAGCCCCCCAAAATAAAGTCTGACACTGTTTCCACTGTTTCCCCATCTATTTCCCATGAAGTGATGGGACCAGATGCCATGATCTTTGTTTTCTGAGTGTTGAGCTTTAAGCCAACTTTTCCACTCTCCTCTTTCACTTTCATCAAGAGGCTTTTTTAGCTCCTCTTCACTTTCTGCCATAAGGGTAGTGTCATCTGCATATCTGAGGTTATTGATATTTCTCCCGGCAATCTTGATTCCAGCTTGTGTTTCCTCCAGTCCAGCGTTTAAATGTAGAATTTTCTTTCGGACAAATGCACCAGGAAAAGTGAACAAGAAAATATGTTTTATGGTACTGTAATAGCACAATGAGAAAACCACCTAGCTAGCTCCACAAATAAATTATTTTGAACATTTTATTATCTCAAAAATCAAATGCCATACATTTAAATTCCAGGTCTTTATGGGAAAAGGCTAAATTGATATGAGTCACTGACAAGTCTTAGATTTGATGAGATATGGTAGGAAAGTCACAAAGTCACTTCCCATCATTTGAGCACAGGTTAACCTTCAGCCTTGTCAGAGTCAGAGCTGCCTGACCCAGACAGGATCTATGTTTTTAGTACATGCTCTCTTAATAAGCTACTTCCCAGCAGCCGGACATATAAAATAGAATGAAAGTAAGAATGCCTAACAATGAAATTGTGCCAGGACTCAAAGTCTTAGCTCAAAATTATGTTTTCAGATTGGCCCTGTCTTTTCTTTCTGTCTTAGACAGAGTTACTCTAATTCTGTCCTCCCAAGATCTTGTGTATACTTCTATCATAACTCAGCACATTGTTGGGGAAAACTTTTGCTTTCCTTTTTGTGTTTCCTACTAGATTGCACACTAAGAAAAGCCTTGTTATTGTGTAGAGTGGTATACAGCCTGAAATAGAGTAGGCATTCAGTCCTGTTTATTGAAGGAATAAGGGACAAAATAGATAATTATATAGTTAATTCCTCTAGAGAATGGTAGATAAAGAGGAAAGTATGGGAGACCCCTGTAAATTAATGGTTACTCAAGAAAGTAGGTTTGTTTAACCACAAACCAAGCAGCCTTGCTTAGCAACAAACCATGCCACAGAAGCACAAGATATGCCTCAAAACAATAAAATAATGGTGGCATGAGACCCACATTCTGCTCAGTGAGCTCAGTAAGTAAATGACCCATATGATATGCTCTCTGCACACTTAAAATTCAATAATTTATGGAAAAGTGACACTTGAAAGACGTTCATTGTACTGAGACCTGAAATAATTTCTCCATGGAGCCCCGACAGTCCTGGCTTGACCATGTAGGGAGAAGAAAACCCCTGTGCCCAGCCTGGAGAAGGAGCTGATGATGGAGGCATGATGCCCACTCAAGAATGAGGGAGGAGGCGGCCTACTCCCCCTGCCCGCTCTCCCTCTGATGAAAAGAATGTAGCCCACCAAGTTCCCAGGGTGACACCTTCTCACCAGCTGTGTGTGAGCCTCACAAATGTCCTGTTGTAATAAATAATTAATCCTTTAAAAATATTTATTTTTGGCTGTTCTGATCTTGGTTGCTGCTCACAGACTTTCTTTAGTCACTTTGCCCCTCACTGAATTCTTTCTGTGCTGAGACATGAAAGACCAGAGCTCCTTAGAACCCCCCAAACACCACCTACTGGTTTCAGATGGTTGATTGTTTTGTGGTTATAGAAGTAGATTTTTAGCTTACTTAGGCCATAACTCATTACCAGGAAAGATGATGTAAAATAAAATTTAAAGATTTAACTTTTAACAGCATTATCCAATGAACAAACCACATGGAACAATCAATCACACTGTCAAGAGACAGGGATTCCTAGATGGCACCAGTGGTAAAGAATCCACCTGCCAGTGCAGCAGACACAAGAGACATGGGTTCAGTCCCTGGGTTTGGAAGCTCCACTGGAGGAGGAAGTGGCAACACACTCCAGTATTCTTGTCTGGCAGGACTGATATGGGTGAAAAAACATTTGTACCCACATCAAACTCTGCAGAGAACCCTATGTTATGGGAGAATCTTTTGATAAAGGATATCTTTGCTCCTGCTCTAAAACTAGGTGTTTGATTTGGTGCAGGTATCACACCTCTTCGTGCCTAGGTTTCTAATTTACAAAATTGGAAGAATCACCGGAATACCTGACAGGACTGCTGTAAGAATTAAATCCCATGATATATGGAAAGCACTTAGCACTGTGCTCGGTCCTTAGTGGAAGGGAGGAAATAAACGTTAGCAGCTTCTGTTATTATCTGTTGTATGTGTCATCAGTGAGCGAAGAGTGGTGGACCAGGAGTGTTTATTGGTCTCTAATTTGGCAATTCTTTCTATGGGTTTTTTTTTTTTTTTCAACTGAGATTATTGTTTAAGAAACAGCTTCCTTATTTCATTTCCTTGACTTTTCAGCTTTATATAAGCACTTCCTTATTTAAGAATGATCATTCTTCTCAGGGGTTTCTGCATTTGCCAAAGTTACATCCCTCCCCTGTTTTTTTCAGTGGATTGCTTGCCCTCTTAGCCAATGGACAACTTAGCATTTGAAATGAATGAAGATGCAAAGCAGAAGGTTGTGTCTGAGGGGAAGATGAACACCTTCTCCAGAATGGTAAGAATGTAAATGGGGATTTACATCTTGAGATTACTGGCCTCAAAACCTTTATGCAGATTTAAGGAAAGAGCCCCTCCTTAGACCGTTTTCTTCAAGTGACCTTCTAAAGAAAGCTAGCATGTCCTATTCTGAAAATCTCCTGACCTGCCTTTTCTCTCATAAACTTACTCCTGTAGCTGTTTAGTGGCCCAGCTTTCTATGAATTGTTGTTCCTGGCATTAATGAGTTATTTATTGTTCAATATAATACCCTTATACAATGTTAAACTGAATATGTTGGTAAATGATTATGGTATACCGAACATATCATTAAATAATTTAAAACATTAACAATTTTTTTTATACATTAAAAAATTACATTCAAATATTACAACATATTGGCAATATTCTCTCTGTTGTATAATAATACATCCTTGATGCCTGTCTTACACTCACCAGTTTGTACTCTTATTCCCCAATCCATTGCTCTTCCCCTGCCTACCCACTGGTAATCATTAATTTGCTCTTTATATGGTGAGTATGCTTCTTTTTTTGTTATATTCACTAGTTTGTTGTATTTTTTTAGGTTCGACATATAAGTGATATCATTCAGTATTTGTCCTTCTTTGTCTGACTTATTTCACTTAGCACAATGCCCTCCCAGTCCATCCATGTTGCTACAAATGGCAAGGAATTTTGTTTCTTTTTTATGACTGAGTAGTATTCTATCGTATATATACTGCATCTTCTTTATCCAACCATCTGTTAATGGACACTTAGGTTGCTTCCATACCTTGGAGATTGTAAATAATGCTGCTGTGAACATTGAGGTGCATGTATCCCTTTGAGTTAGTGTTTTTGTTTTAAATATATACTTGGGAGTGAAATCTCCAGGTCATATAGCAGATCCATCATTAGTTTTTTGAGAAACCTCCATCTTGTTCTCCACGTTTACATCCCTACCAACAGTGTACAGAGTTCCCTTTTTCCCACATTCTTGCCAACATTTGTTATTTGTGTTCTTTTGAATATTTATGAGCGTTAAAGTAAGGCTTCCCTGATGGCTCAGAGGTTAAAGCATCTGCCTCCAATGCGGGAGACCCGGGTTTGATCCCTGTGTCCGGAAGACCCCTGGAGAAGGAAATGGCAACCCACTCCAGTTTTTTTGTCTGGAGAATCCCATGGATGGAGGAGCCTGGTAGGCTACAGTCCGTGGGGTCCCAAAGAGTTGAACACGACTGAGCGACTTCACTTTCACTTTCAAAGTAAGACTGTCTCTGTTAGAATTATTAGTGATCAAAAATGTACTTGATCAGAGAGCAAGACCAGGAACTCAGAGAGCAGTGGAAAAGGACTCCTCTCCGTCACTGAGGATAATCATCATTTTAGTGGTCAGAGGAGTAAGGGCAAGTTGGTTCAAAGGTTGGGGTTAGTATTTTCTTGGCAGCTTTCAGTAATGTGGATTGTAACTCAGAAATAATACTATTGTTTATAGCATATATTTGTGATATGAAACCAAGTAGTAACATAGAAATACATGGAAATACCGTGACTTAGAGTTGAGTGATGACTTAGGATGTCATATAGGTAATACACATAATAATAGATATTATTATTGAAGGGAATTTACTGAAGCTATTTAAATGAGGGAAGGAGGGAGAGACAGAGACTTGTCAGGGCTGATATGTTACTTATTCCCATGCACGTACCTGTACACATAAATGCATTTGTACATTCTGGAACCAAAACATTCTTAGAAAATAGCTCCTTGTAGCCTCATTGATTTTCAGGTGAAGAAACTGGTAAATAGGGACTAATTGACTGACTTGGAAGTACTTAATTGGGTACTTAATTTCCTAAATTTATTGTGCGCCCTAGTCCTCAAATGTTTATTTTTATTCTTGTTCATTTGGGTGTCATCTGATGTATGGGCCATGTGTGAATGTCCTACAGTCCTTGCACTTGCTCAGCCCCTAGACTGAAGAGAGAACCCAAGTCAGCAGCAGACACATCAGTGGCGCACTGGATAGGGCATCTCACAAGTCAGAGGCCGAGGGCCTGGAAGGACACCCACCGGGTACTGCCGAGGGCAGGCAGGACACAGGCTCGATTTTCCCTGCACAGGGGAGGAGGGGGGCTATCAGTTACAAGGGCCTGATGTCAGAAGGGCTTCTGGGTTACAGGGAGACTGTTAGAATGCATCTCTCCACAGTTCTGGGTTAGCAACCATCGCAAGGGCCACTGTTCCTCGGTGATGACTGAACATACCGGAGCCGATGTGGTCCGAGGGCTGGAACAATCATTAGTGGGGGTCAGGCCAATCATGCACGTGGTTACTGATTAGTTTCCCTTTAGGAGGGGAGGAAGTCGTCTGCATCATGTAAGGGTGAGGCAGAGTGGGGCAAGGGCTGTACAGAGAGCAAGAGAGCAGCCATCTTATGGGGCCTGACCATACTGTGAGTGTGTGTGTGTGTGTATTGATTTACACATCTCTCATTTTACTCAGTATGTTTATCCCACAAATGTGCTTTTTTTTTTAATAAAAGAGGAAATAAACCAAACTGAGACAGTTGGCAATGCTTCTGATGCCGCAAGAGTGGAGAATAATTTCTAATTTCTTCTAGGAAAAGACGAGGCAGTGGTCACTGATGAGCATTTTCCTGGTGTGTCTTTTGGCTTGCACCATTACCACGGTGATCGGAGTCCTGATTGTCTCCTTGGTTTATGTCAACAACCCTCAGCCTCATTCAGAACCCGGAGCCCAATCTCTGCAAACAGCAATAACTGTGGTGCCAAAGGCTGTTGATCCAAAGTTTCAGTTTCTTAATCATTTATCTAAATCCAAGGTATGCTGCTAAGTCACTTCAGTTGTGTCTGACTCTGTGCGACCCCATAGATGGCAGCCCACCAGGCTGACCTGTCTCTGGGATTCTCCAGGCAAGAACACTGGAGTGGGTTGCTGTTTCCTTTTCCAATGCATGAAAGTGAAAAGTGAAAGTGAAGTGGCTCAGTCATGTCTGACTCTTAGCGACCCCATGGACTACAGCCTAGTAGGCTCCTCTGTCCATGGGATTTTCCAGGCAAGAGTACTGGAGTGGAGTGCCATTGCCTTCTCCATGGTATGGATCACATGTATTAAGAAAAAGAATCATCTATTATAAATGATGATTTCAAATGAAGTTTCCATTGCTTGTTTATTAAGCTGTGTTCTCTCTTCATTGGAAAGAAGTAGCTGTGGGCTGTTTGGATGAAGGGAAGTGAGGGACGGAGAAGGGGAAAGGTGGGTGGATGTTGGCTCCAGGCTGAACTTTGCTTTAGTAGCTGGTTCTCTGGGAGGTACAGGAGGACAGATGGAAAGCCCTGTATTCTCTTGTCAAGATAGGTGTTCGTTTTTCTAATAGGGACTGTCTAATAGGGACTGATGGCATTGTTGTCTCCTGGAGCCTTGTAGACCTGTTCTTTCTCTTCTCTTTTGGGGGGACCTCCCGGATACACTCACCCCCGTATCCACTCACCCTCATATCCACTCACCCCAGTTTCCTTTTTCCCTGTGCTGCCCTCTCACTCTGGGGGCCATGGTGGCCTCACTTTCCTCAGGAGATGGCCTCCATGCTGATGGTTCACCTATGACTTTTCAGATTTTTGAGTTCCCTGGTGGCGCAATCCAGTGGGCCCGGTACAGGAACAATGCCAACGACTACCTCAGCATTGAAGAGGAGACCTTTGGCAGCAGCTTGAACAGCCAGAGATCACAGATGAGCCTGGGGACCCTGAGAATAAAAAGCAGTGGCCTCCGGGCCCCTCACTGGCACTTCAATGCCAACGAACATAGCTATCTTGTACAGGTATAACTGGTTTGCCCACATTCTGTGCTTGAGCATTTGTGCTGTGTGTCCTCAGGCTATTATTTAGGTTGTTGCAAAACCTACTTAACTAATAGGATGATAGACAACATCCAGGCTTTGGCTGTGTACCCAATTAGACCAGTTAGCAGTGCCTTGGAACATTAGACTGTTTGTCTTAATTATTCGTGGCATCACTTTGAAATTGTTTCTTCAGTATGAAATCATTTTTTATACATTGTTAAGCTCAGATCACTGTTCCATCCTTTGAGGCAAAGCTAAAACT
The DNA here is from genome assembly GCA_006408695.1 of Aepyceros melampus. Taxonomy (NCBI): domain Eukaryota; kingdom Metazoa; phylum Chordata; class Mammalia; order Artiodactyla; family Bovidae; genus Aepyceros; species Aepyceros melampus. The sequence continues at coordinate 193,523 of SJXQ01002148.1, read as the reverse complement.
GGTAGCTCTGATCTAATGATCAAAGAGACTACAGCTTCCCTTTAGGGAAAAAAGCAGGGAATGGAGAACGAACTAGTTTGCTGATGTTCAACCTGGAGTCCCTGAGATCAGCCAATGGTGTGCCCTTTTGTAGCTTTTACTTTCCAGAATTCTTTGGAAGTAACGTGAAATAGAGCTGGATGTGAAATGAGTGTATTTCCCTGAATTGCAAATAATTCATTAATTCTGAAATGTGTTTATGGCTTCTGTGTTCCAGACACTGGGGAAATTGGAGTGATTAAGCTTTCATAGAACTTTCAGAGTTTGGTCTTACCCTGGTAATCTTGTTAATAGATGAGCCAATTTTTATGTGTGACATATTTCTGTTATTGCTAATAAAACTCCTTTTTTATACTTGGACAATTCGCTCAATTTTCAGTTCAGTTCAGTTCAATTCAGTCGCTCAGTCATGTCCGACTCTTTGTGACCCCATGAATCGCAGTACGCCAGGCCTCCCTGTCCATCACCAACTCCCGGAGTTCACTCAGACTCATGTCCATTGTCAATTTTAGAATTTACAAGAAGAGAGATTAGAGCTTCATCTATGAGATTAAACCCTCCTTAGAAGAATACTTGGACATAACAGTAAATGCACTATGTTATTACTATTATTATTATTAAAATTATATGTAGGCTTTTTCTTACCTGGTAAATACATACACGTCTGTTTGCAAACACACAAACATACACAAGCGTACACATGTATGTCTGTGTAACCATCTGTGAACACACACATGTGCTTGCAGTCTTTTCAAACTAGCGTGATCTTAGAGCTCTAAATGCTCAATGGGGTGGTATTACCCCGAAGAGGGCAAAAACTGGTTGTTAGCAGGGTGAAAGTATCACTCTCTTTATGTCTGCAGCATAGATGTACGTGTAGTACATGAGCAGTATGTGTATGCCATATACAGGTCTCCAGTACCTCTGTAATGGTAACGTTTCATAGGGTCAGGATTAGAAAAACAGTCTAACATGGTACCTTAGAAGGCAGGTAATGAAAAAAGGTTGAAAAGCACTGCTCTAAATTGATGTTGGGATATGCTCTTCCATTCCATTTCAGGGGACGGCATGGGTTGGGGTGGTTGATGATGGTGCTGTCGTTACCACGTACAGTGTTACAGCTGGTCAAGTGATCTTCTTCCCGAAAAACACAGTACACTGGATAAAGAATGTGGGGAGTGAAGACTGCTTTTTTTTGCTCTTCTTTTCTACACATGAGGAACTTCAGACCCTGGATGTTGATGATGTATTTTTTTCTACACCTGAGGATATTGCTTCCAGGTCACTTAAGGTCTGTATCACTGCTGAGAATACGTCCAGGTCACTTAAAGGTGTGTACCACTGCTGAGAACAAATCCTGAGAGGGTGTGCATTCTGTGGGCACCAAGAGATCATGGCTATTCGAGTTTCTAAGGTGACAGTCAACAAAGTAACAGTTGGGTAATGGGCTCAAGAACATGACTTGCTTCCTGTTTAACACATAAACCGCCTCAAAGTTGAATTGCTGTTTATTTTCTCCTGTGAAGGGCTTCTATAGGAAAGTATTTTTAAAAAATATTTTGTTTTAATATTTATTTCTTTGACTGCATCGGGTCTCAGTTGTGGCATGTGAAGACGTTGCTGTACACAGGCTTCGCTAGTTGTGCATGGGCTCCAGAGCGTATGGGCTCAGCAGTTTCTCTGTGGCATGTGGGATCTTAGTACCTCTCAGTTCAGTTCAGTTCAGTCACTCAGTTGTGTCTGACTCTTTGCCACCCCATGAATCGCAGTACGCCAGGCCTCCCTGTCCATCACCAACTCCCGGAGTTCACTCAAACTCATGTCCATCGAGTCGGTGATATCATCCAGCCATCTCATCCTCGGTCGTCCCCTTCTCCTCCTGCCCCCAATCCCTCCCAGCATCAGAGTCTTTTCCAATGAGTCAACTCTTCCAATGAGGTGGCCAAAGTACTGGAGCTTCAGCTTTAGCATCATTCCTTCCAAAGAAATCCCAGGGCTGATCTCCTTCAGAATGGACTGGTTGGATCTCCTTGTAGTCCAAGGGACTCTCAAGAGTCTTCTCCAACACCACGTTCAAAAGCATCAATTCTTCTGCGCTCAGCCTTCTTCACAGTCCAACTCTCACATCCATACATGACTACTGGAAAAACCACAGCCTTGACTAGATGGACCTTTGTTGGCAAAGTAATGTCTTTGCTTTTGAGTATGCTATCTAGGTTGGTCATAACTTTCTTTCCAAGGAGTAAGCGTCTTTTAATTTCATGGCTGCAGTCACCATCTGCAGTTATTTTGGAGCCCCCCCAAATAAAGTCTGGCACTCTTTCCACTGTTTCCCCATCTATTTCCCATGAAGTGATGGGACCAGATGCCATGATCTTCGTTTTCTGAATGTTGAGCTTGAAGCCAACTTTTTCACTCTCCTCTTTCACTTTCATCAAGAGTCTTTTTAGTTCCTCTTCACTTTCTGCCATAAGGGTGGTGTCTCTACCAGGGATCAAATTGAGTCTCTTCCAATCCCATTGGAAGGCAAATTCTTAACCCCTGGACCACGAGGGAAGTCCCGGAAACTACTGATATAATAAATTGGTATAAAGGTTATGATAGTAAAAATTACTATAATTTTTCATCTCTGGAAAGCCATAAACTCGTCTAGGGAGAACTTTGCTACAGATGAGGTAATTGTGTTTTCTTAATCTAATGCAGAGGAACCCACAGTTTTTCCTGAGGAATAGCTGCTTTTGATCTCTCTCAGTATCACTGGAGAAACTGCTGATAGTGCTGGCTTTAGAAGGTCACATGTAGATGTTGTAAGTGCAAATCGGTGATCAGAACTGGAGATGGCCCAGGTGTGGCAATTTGGAGGGGTTCTGTGGTAAATTTAGGGACTTCAGTAGTGGGATTCTGAGATTTATCTTGCATTAGATCCTGCTCTAACATTTTAGGGAGAAGTAGAAGAAATGAGTCGTTAGAGTGAGACTATTGGTAAGCATGAGAACCAGTGTATATTTTTGCAGGAATTTATATTGAGCATAAAGTATCAGTGCCAATCCATTGAACACTTGGAAGATTTTCATAAAGATCACAAATCTCGGGTAGTTGAGGTCAGCTCTTTTGACTGGGCCATTGAAAACCACACTGGTGTCAATGCTAGTCTATCCTCAGCTATCTTCTGTTGCTAAAATTTGTAGAATGTTTCACAAATACCTTTTTTTTTGAGACATTTTAAAACATAACAACTTTGTTGAGATGTCATCCATGTGCTGTAAAGTCCGTCCTTTTTAAAGTCTATAGTCTCAAAGTTTTTAGTGTATTCTCAGATCTGTGCAACAGTCTCCACTGTCTGGTTTTAGAATACTTTCATTCTCCCAAAAAGAAATGAAATTTCATTCCCTCACTCCCCGTTCTCTCCTACCCCCAGGCCCTGGCAACCACTGGTTGGCCTTCTCTGTGGGTTTGCCTGTTCTGTCTGTATATATAAATGAAAACATGATATGTGGCCTTTTGTGTCTGGCTTCTTTCGCTTAGCATAAAGTTTTCAGTGTTCATTCATGTTGTAGCATGTATCAGTACTTTGTTCCTTTTTAAAATTTAAAATATTTATTCGGCTGTGCTGAGTCTTAGTTTGCAGATATCTTATATGGTCTCTTATGTATTTCAGCCTGAAGGTGGAATTAATTTCATTAAAACATTCCATAAGCAAAAGGAGGATCAGGGGGTCAATCTTCCTCCCAACTTGGCAGAACTTGTTGTCAATGCTAATTACTTACAGTCTCCAGATAACTTTGTGTGGAGGTACTTTTATGACTTGAAAGGTATAGTATGTTATTTCGTGAAGGCTTTTTACTTTTTGGTTAAGTATTTATATATGTATATTTACATAGGTGTATTGGATTAAGATGTAATGTGTTTTTTTTTTTTTTTTTTTTTTACAGCGAGACATAGTCAAGAGAACTTTGAAAAAACACATTTCTCAACAGAGTAGGAAATGAGAGAAAAGGCCTGGAAGCAAATGAGAATGTGGGAAAAAAATTCAGAACGTGAGGGGGTGTGTGTTGGGGCTGGGCAATGCTGTAGGAGAAGAGCCTGATGAGAGAGGAGGGGTCCAACCATGTAGCATTAAGTGGTTTATTTTTATTTATTTTAAAATTAATAATTGATTAGTTTGGCTACATGGGATCTTTGTGCAATGAAGATCCTGTGAAGGTCTCTGCATGCAGGATTTTTGTTGAGGCACATGGACTCTCCAGTTGTGATGCACAGGCTTAGTAGTGAAGGTGCTCAGGCTTAGTTGCTTCTCAGTATGTGGGATCTTAGTTCTTCCATCAGAGACTGAACCTGCATTGCAAGTTGGGTTCTTAACCGTTGGACCACCAGGGAAGTCCCAATTAAGGAGTTTTAAATAGGAGAGTGATACAGTGAAGTTTTTAATTTACCTATTTTTATCATTTATATTATCTTATTGAGGTGTAATTGACTTACAACATTATGTTAGTCTCAGGTATACAACACAGTGATTCAATATTTGTATATATTATGAAATGATCACCACAATAAGTCCAGTTATTAGTAACATCACCACTGTACATATTAATAGTTGCAGTCTTTTTTCTTAGGAGAACTTATAAGATCTTAGTAACTCTAATGTATGCATTGTGAAGTGAAAATCACTCAGTTGTGTCCGACTCTTTACAACCCCATGGACTATAGGGTCCATGGAATTCTCTAGGCTGGAATACTGGAGTGGGTAGCCTTTCACTTCTCCAGGGGATCTTCCCAACCCAAGGATCGAGTCCAGGTCTCCCGCACTGCAGGTGGATTCTTTACCAGCTGAGCCACCAGGGAAGCCAGTGTATGCTTTACAGTGTTAGTAACTATGGTGCCTTGTTCTGCATCATGTCCCCATGACCTGTTTGTTTTATAACTGGAAATTTATGTCTTTTGCCTTTCTTCACCCATTTCAACCAACCCCATTGCCTTCTTCTGGCAGCTACCACTCTGTTCCCTGTACCTGTGAGCTTGGGCACGTAGATTGTTTCTGTATCTTGGCTATTGTAAATAATGCTGCAGTGAACGAGGGTGGAGCTGTCTCTTTGAGTTGGTGTTAGTTTTTGTTTTTGGAGTGATGACCAGCAGAATTTGGAGAATGATTGAAAGTGGCCAGCTGAGAAGCAGGGAGGTGAGTCAGGGACTCTTGCAGTCTTTCAGGTAGGGGATGATGGTGGCCTCACTCTGTGAGACAGAAAGAATTGTTGAGAAGCAGGGAATTTAGAGTTGCCTAACTGACAGGACTTCATTGACTGATCGAGGAGAGAGGTAGAGATTGGTATTTAGGATGAGTCTCCTGTTTTTCCATGGGCTTCCCTGGTGGCTCAGACAGTAAAGTATTGACCTACAATGCAGGAGACAGGGTTAGATCCCTGGGTCGGGAAGATCCTCTGGAGAAGGGAATGGCAACCCACTCCAGTATTCTTGCCTGGAGAAACCTCATGGACGGAGGTGCCTGGGAGGCTACAGTCCATAGGGTCGCAAAGAGTTGGACACAACTGAATGGCTAGTTGTAACAACCAGGTCCCCTGAGTTGAACGTCTTAAAAGAGATCACTATATGTTAGAAATTTCAGGAGAACTTGGGAAGGTAGGATAGCATCTGGCAATACCAAGTCAGTATCTTGGCAGCACACAGGATGTGCTCTAGCACTTCCTACCACATAAAGTTCTGTGACTATAGAAGGGCTGTTCCTGGGACTACATTTGGCTCTCCTCTTGTGGTACCATTTTTAAGTAGTTTTGTCTTATTTTGTTTTTTAAATTTCATCTGCTTCAGGCTCAAAAGAACATCGATTTCCTGGAGGAATAATACAATTGGCACAATATTGGAAAAATAGAAGTGAACTGAGCCACAGTGAAAAAATTTTTAGTGAATTTCTGAATCAGGTAATTGAGAAAAATGTTTTGATGATTATCAAAATGGATGAAATTAGGTTGGGTCAGTTTTTTTGGACAAAGCAAAAGGAAAGAGCTAGTCAAACACTCGTTGACTTGATCAATGCAAACTATTGATTGAGGCCTCATTGTGAATTTGGAAGCTTAACTTCTTAGCATGGATGGTTACATTAATAAAGAGACTGGAGGCTTGTGAGATTTCTCTTTTCATGTGTTTAAATGCTCAACTGGCAGTATTGTTTAATGACTAAGAGCACCGCTCTGGCATCAGATCCCGTGATTCAAACCCCAGTTCTGCCACAGTGTGTCCCTAGTTTACTCAGGCAACCTAGACTTTAATTTCATCTCATATGGTTGGTGGCAATCTTGCAAGATTGTTATAAGGGACAAGTGACATAATAACTGTAAAGGATATAAAAAATTTCCTGTTCTCAGTGAGGGCTTTATAAATATTAGTTACTATTGAGAGAGTCATTTCCTAGGCAGGTTGATAAGAAGTCTAGGCATCCCCAAGGAGAGAGGGGTTTGGGATTCTCAAGGAGGAAGAAAGGACAAACTTTTTCCTTCTCTACATTCCTTAGGATTATATAACAACAATGTATGCTGCCTGAGGACAGTCTCTGGATTAAACCTTCTGGCTAATTCTGTTATCTTAAAATGTAAATTATGGGAGTAGGTCTGATGAGGACTTTACAACCTCCAGACATTCTTTGGATTTACTGGAGAGTATATAACTTCATTGCTAACACTAACAAGGGGGTACTCTTTCTACCCCCTTCTGATGCCTATGTCAGAAGCTTTCTCTATCTCCTTTATACTTTAATAAAACTTTGCTACATAAAAGCTCTGAGCGATCAAGCCTCGTCTCTGGCCCCGGATTGAATTCTTCTCCTCCGGAGGCCAAGAATCCCAGCGTCGTTATTCAACAACCTTTCACTATGATGATTATATGAATTGTTAAATTGCCGAGTTGAATGTTGGCTAAATGTTGGAATTCATTTTTCTTTTTCTTTCTCAAGCATCAAAAAGCCCTCACTTTGAGTACACTCAGGATTTATAACAATGGATTATGACAGCCACACTTTCATTTTAATGCAAATGAAATGGGATATGTAATAAGTGGATGTGCAAAGGTAATTTCTCTATGAACAGTTTTTTCTCCTGAACTTTCCTTTTCAGTGCAGAAGGAAGCAAACGAGAGGTATTTCTTTGTTTTGGTTCAGTTGTTGGTAATAGAATGGACTTTGTGCACGTGGCTTTCTGGGCATGGTTTCCGTAGAGGGTACCATGCATGTCCTGAGAGGTAACTTCCAAATTTGCTCTTAGTACGAGAAGGGTTCTAAGAACATTCAGAACTGATAGAGAGGTTTATCACTAGTGGTGGAAGGGCTGGAATACCTGCTTACATTTTCTGAGTTTTGCATTCTCTGGTAACGCAAACATTTAATGTTCTCTGCTTTGGGGACCATGAAATTGGCTGTTTGCCTCTCAGTGTAATATGAGTGGAGGTGGTGGGGAGGTGTGGAGCCCCAGTAGGGTGGCCATATATCCCCTTGGTGAAATTATTAATAGCACCCCTTTTGACTCTACAGAGAGTCCTGGTTTGGGTGATCAGTTAATTATATGATTACCATAAGAAAAGCTACATCATCTTACCACAGTGATTTGACAGTAGCTCCTCTGGGCTTTTGTGTAGGGATCCTGGGAAGATCTACAGGTAAAAATGGGCTTCTCTAGCTTATGTCTGCTTCAGTCGTGATGGATAGAATCAGACCAGACTGAAATTCACCTTTTATGTCATCCGGAGCAAAAGTTTTACGTTATTAAGGCGACAGCTATAGTAAACTGGAGAAGGGCTTTGTCATTAATCCTCCACAGGTTTCCTTACAAGGATCAGATGGCCTTTGCGAGGTGCTTTGTGTGCATGTGTGCGTTTATGTGCATTGAGGCTCCAGCCCTCATAAAGGAAGACCCTTAGGATGCTGCTCTCCTAGAGGCTGACTTTTCCCAAATGGGTGGAAAGGAGGATGTAAGGGTAGTAAAATGCTGGAATTTAAATCCTCTGCCTAATTAGTGAATGAAGGTCATTGATACCCTTAATTAGAACATGGCAGTTAATGCTCTTTTTGTATGAAGTTCTGCAGTATTGATTTCACTAATGCATTTTGAGGGACATTTACTTCAATGGAGTATCTTCTAATTTTTGTGGAACTCTGTCTGAGAAACAGGAGCGTGAATGTGAAGGATTGCCTCTTTTTTGCGTTTACCTTCTCTAAGAAGTCCCTTTATAACTATGTGCTTTTATTGATCTGTTCAGTATGAATACTTATCCTTATTGCATATGTGATTTTACTTGCTTCAGCTCAGCATAGTTTTCCCCCCTTCCTTAGGTGGGCATTATCAATGCTCAGAGTTCCATAGAGTTTGACATTCACATTGGAGATGTGATATTTTTCTCCACTGGAACCCAGCATTACATTAAGAGCACATGTGATGAGGATTTGCTTCTCATTCTTGCCTTCAGCACTGGAGACCAGGTGAGAATAAGCCAGTGTTGGATATGTTGGTGAGTGTCAGTGATGTGCAGAATCCTCTGCTAAGCAGTGTGTCTGGGTCACAGAGGGGACTCAGCACACAGATATTGAATCGATGACTGATTTAATGAACTGGCTGAACCAACGTGTGAAGAGAATCGGAGGTCAGATAATCTTTTCATTTGGTTATAAAGGGATCTAGTACATCACATTTCTCTTTCAATTCCCCGAATTCTCAACCAACTGAGAAAAAAGACAAAAGAGTAGCATGTGTGTGCTCAGTTGCTTCAGTCATGTCCGACTCCTTGCAACTCCATGGACTGTAGCCCTCCAGGCTCCTCTATCCATGGAATTTTCCAGGAAAGAATACTGGAGTGAGTTGCCATGGCCTTCTTCAGGGGATCTTCCCAAGCCAGGGATCGAACCTGTGTCTCTTAAGTCTCCTGCATTAGCAGGTGGATTCTTCACCAGTAGTGCCACCTGGGAAGCCCAAAGAGCAGCATACAGAGACTTAGAAAATCATTTCTGTTACTGATCATGAAGATATTTGGGAATATGATTAGCATCTGTGGGTAGGTGGGTTTCCTAATATCTGTTGGGTTGGCCAGGATTGGGTTGGCTTACTGGTGTTAAGGTGAGCTCTTACACACCTTTTGGCATAGAGAAACACAGCCTGAGTTTTGAGGCTTTGCCAGCTCCCAAACAGAGAGGGAGGAGGGGAAGTAAGCATGGCCAATTTATTCTTCTGAATTTATGGTATATAAGGGAGAAATAGAGAAAGGAAGAAGGAGGAAGGAAAGGAAGAGGGAGGAAGGAAAGAAAGTCTCTTGTATATGAAAAGAAACTATAGGAGACATGAAGTAGCATGAGGTATGACTCAGCAGTGCTCCTGAGAAGGAGTAGCATTCCCTTCCATCATTGTTTTTAACCAAATCTGATATACCATGATCTGTATCATAAAACACATATTAAGATAAATTATTTATTATATTAAATAGTTGTTTGCTTTAAAAAATTCACCCAGTTCAGTTCAGTCGCTCAGTCATGTCCAACTCTTTGCGACCCCATGAATCGCAGCACGCCAGGCCTCCCTGAGTTCACTCCAACTCCCGGAGTTCACTCAGACTCACGTCCATTGAGTCCGTGATGCCATCCAGCCATCTCATCCTTGGTCGTCCCCTTCTCTTCCTGCCCTCAATCCTTCCCAGCATCAAGTTCTTTTCCAATGAATCAACTCTTCGAATGAGGTGGCCAAAGTACTGGAGCTTCAGCTTTAGCATCATTCCTTCCAAAGAAATTCCAGGACTGATCTCCTTCAGAATGGACTTGTTGGATCTCCTTGCAGTCCAAGGGACTCTCAAGAGTCTTCTCCAACACCACAGTTCAAAAGCATCAATTCTTCTGTGCTCAGCCTTCTTCACAGTCCAACTCTCACATCCATACATGACCACAGGAAAAACCATAGCCTTGACTAGACGGACCTTAGTCGGCAAAGTAATGTCTCTGCTTTTGAATATACTATCTAGGTTGGTCATAACTTTTCTTCCAAGGAGTAAACGTCTTTTAATTTCATGGCTGCAGTCACCATCTGCAGTGATTTTGGAGCCCCAAAAAATAAAGTCTGACACTGTTTCTACTGTTTCCCCGTCTATTTCCCATGAAGTGATGGGGCCAGATGCCTTGATCTTCGTTTTCTGAATGTTGAGCCTTAAGCCAACTTTTTCACTCTCTTCTTTCACTTTCAACAAGAGGCTTTTTAGCTCCTCCTCACTTCTTCCACAAGGGTGGTGTCATCTGCATATCTGAGGTTATTGATATTTCTCCCAGCAGTCTTCATTCCAGCTTGTGTTTCCTCCAGTCCAGCATTTCTCATGATGTACTCTGCATAGAAGTTAGATAAGCAGGGTGACAATATACAGCCTTGACGTACTCCTTTTCCTATTTGGAACCAGTCTGTTCCATGTCCAGTTCTAACTGTTGCTTCCTGACCTGCATACAGATTTCTCAAGAGGCAGGTTAGGTGGTCTGGTATTCCGATGGAATAATGTGTTTGAAGAACAAGAATAAATAGTAGAACTTAGATTTTAGAAAAAGGTCTTAGGACTAGATTCCCTGCCAAGACAGGGTGATAATTATGAGTCTGGGGACCCCTGGGGCAGGTCCGGAAACAACAGGCCATGGTTCTTCCCATGTGGAGACCCAACAAGATCTCCAGTGGGGAGCACGGTGTGGATTCTGCAGTTTTATCAACAAGACCTATACCACGAGGCGAGCCTGGCCTGCTGGGTGATGCTTTTTCCATGATGACAACTTCCCCTCTTCAAGGGAGATTGGAAAACTCCAGAGTCTGCTTCTCTGAGTCTCCAAACCTTTCTGGTGGTAGCTGGGGTGAGGTTTGTGGAGAGCTCTTTGAGGAAGATATGCACTGGAAGACTATTAACAGCTGCGGACTTGCTTGGGGCAAGGTGGGGGATAGGATTCTGGTGTCCCATACTTTTGGAGCTGGTCTCACTGGAGTTGGACACGACTGAGCAACTTTCACTTTCACTTTTCACAAGGTGCAAATTTCCAGTTATAAACTAAACAAGGCCTGGGGACATGATGCAGAACAAGACACACACTGGCTTTCCTGGCAGCTCAGCTGGGGCTTTCACTGCTACCGCACTCCCTTGGTCTTCATTCTCTACAGTTATTATAAGAACAAATCACGAAGCAAAATCAAATCTAATATAAGTAGGAAAAGAAGGGAGAGACATCAAAAGAGAGGAGGGAGGGAGGATGAGAGACAATCTGGAGATGGAAACACACACCCAGAAGGAAACAGAATGAGAGATGGGAACACAGAGGAGGCATATGTGCCCAGAAACACACACAGAGAGATACACAGAGACAGAGACATGCATGGAAGTAGAGACGGAGAACCACAAGCAGAGTGACACAGAGAGAGAAGCAGCGCGGAGATATACGGACAGAAGGAGACACACAGACACAGAGAGGAGCGGAGACCCATAGAGAGGGAGAGACAGGAGGAGAGACATGGACACACACATCCCACACACAGACCTGTACACATAGGGGAGGGAAAGGCAGACGACCTAGCGAGAAACACACAGAGAGATTCAAAGACATATGAGCTCAGAGACACACGCAGACAGAGAGAAAGAGAAGCACAGTGAGCAACACAGAAAGACCCACATGCGTATAGAAATTGAGAGGCTGGCTGAGAAAGGAGGTGGTGTCAGAGAGTGGGGAGCAGAGAGAAGGACAGGAAGGTAGTGATGCAGAGAGGGCGGACAGAGTCAAACCAGCTGGACAGCCCTGCCCCAGAGGCAGAGACAAATGACTGTGGCTGGCTACAGAGAAGGAGGGGCCCTTACCTGGCTGCCAGGTGAGCCTCCATCATGTGCCTCTGGGCATGGAGCTCGGAGAGGCCCTTTGGGCACTAATCCTTGCTTCTAGGTGGACAGAAGGTCGTGTTCCCTCTTTAAAGAGAACTAGCTCCCAGTGGGATGGAGGTCCCTTCTAAAGAGATGCCTCGGCATCTCTAGCTATCACTTACTTTCCTTATTCCTGGAGTCGAAAAGGTGAGCTACCCCTGTCAAGAGAAGACAAGCACAAGGGGACCATTTGCAGGATTTCACAGCTCCTAGTGTTACATAGCCACGCAGCTAACGTCGTGAAAATGCCCTGATGGCTGTAGGATCTCTGTGGCCGTACTTTGGCGCTGACACCTCTTCTTTTGGTTTCCACTATCAGTTGCAAACCCTTGACATGGATGATTATCTCCAGGCCACTGCAGACCACATCCTGGCTCACTTTTCTTCAAGAAGCAAAGTGAGTTTAAGAAGATCCCCCAATTCAAGGAAGACCAGGCAGTCAACTTGCCTTAGATTTGCTGATGTGTTCATATCTATTTTTCTCTCTTCAAATGTTACTACTGTTTTTAAAGAAGGTCCACTTGGTTCATGAACTTGTAGCTCTTTACAGAGTGACATTGGTCAAGCAGGTGTGAAGCAGCCCCATGGGCTCATTTAGCTAAGATCATAGGCAACTTGGCAACATTTCCGTGTTCTCTGCAGCTTACCTACAGAGGGGCTCTGCTCAATTAAATTATTATTTTATGGATTTTAGTATGCATGTATATATTTATTTTGCTTTTGTTGCATCAGATTTATTACACCAAATGAAAATCCATTCTTTTTTTTGCACATCAGTGAAACTTAGTGCCATGCTTGTATTTTTGCTGTTCATCACTGTGGAAGGAAGTATGGAGATCAGCCTACTTATGTACATGCATACAGATGCAGCCAGAAGAACCCAGGTGCATCCAGCCTTGTCTGGAGAGTTTAGTGCAGAATCTTAGGTCAGCCACTCTCAACGTTTTGTCGACATGAAGATACTTTTTATAAGGCTCAAAATTTCAAGGACTCACATGAGTAGTTTACTTATTTTATATTAGCTGAGAAAATACTTAATGGCAAACTAATTATAAATTCAATATTTTCTTGGAATGTATTTGAATTTTATTAATCACATCACAGGCTATTTACCTTTGAGGAACAATCATCCCTACATTTGAGAAGCAAGTGTTTCTTTAGTCTATTGGCTGGGTGTGTATGTGGATTTGAAGACTACTTTTTATCACTTGGAAACTGGTAGGAGCTGGTGGTCTCCAAGTTGGGGTCATTGTCTCAAGTAGAAAAGAGTTTGTTCAAAGCTAATCAGTGCTTGATTTTTCTTTGTTCTTGTTTTGTCGCTAAGTTGTTCTAACTCTTAGCAACCCCATGGACTGTAGCCTACCAGGTTCCTCTGTCCAGTTTCCCTGGCAAGAATACTGAGTGGTTTGCCATTTTCTCCAACAGGGGATCTTCCCAACCCAGGGATCAAGCCTGTGTTCCCTGCATTGGCAGGCAGATTGCTTACCGCTGAGCCACCAGGGAAGCCCTGAGTTTTCTTTACAGTTTATCTTAATAGGTATCTGGAACCTCTGTGTTTTGCTTGGGTACCACTGTCAGTTCTGGGCTATACTATATACAGCTCTAGTCAGTATAGATGCTTGTTAATGCTTTCAGCCAGCACCCTTTTTCAGTTATATTTCCCTGACACATAATGAAATTTTTAGATATTTTAAGGGTGTTTGTTCTTAGCCGAAGAAGGAATCTGTTTATATGTTCCTTTCTCTCTCTGCCTTTCCATATATGTGTGTGTGTGTGTGTGTGTGTGTGTGTGTGTGTGTGTTTCTCTCTAGATAACTAGCTCTGTTGACTGTATAGAAGATAGAGAATCAGGAATGACCCCCTTTGATGGGGGAGTAGTTGTCTCCATATTATATATGATCAGGTCATGAAAGGCCTGTCATCCCTTGCTACCAAGCTGTATTTACTTATTGCCATTTTCCAGGAGAGCCAGTTGAGATTAGAGCTTGGTAGCACAGGGGATTTTGTGATGGTAGTCTTGCTTTGAAGAGACTTTGTAGGGAATTTGTCACCATCCAGGAGGAGTAGCATGGTTGAGAAGACGCAGGGAAGAGCATAGGACAATAGGTGTGTGGAAGGTGGATGTCCAAAGAGAGGGGAAATAATCGTAAAAGGAAATGGCAGTGTGTGTAGACACATCTTATCTGCAAATCTTGTTTTACTTTGGGACTTTTTAAAAATATGCTATAAACCAGGTAATAATCCCTTTTCTTGAATCAGGAAGTGTATCTGATTACTATGTGGTCATTTAATAAAGATTTTTGTATCTGCATATTATTTTGTCATTTAATTTTTTCTGTTTTTCTTAATTTATATTTAATTGAAGGATAATTACAATATTGTGTTGATTTCTGCCATACATCAACATGGATCAGTCATAGGTTACGTATATTCCCTTCCTCCTGAGCCTCCCTCCCACCTCCCACCCCATCCCACACCTCTAGGTTGTCACAGAGTACTGGTTTGAGTTCTATGAGTCATACAGCAAATTCCCACTGTTTTGTTATTTAATTTTAAATGAAACCTGTTCTTGCAGTTTTATGAATTTGGTGCATTACTGGATTCCTTCTATGCATCCTTTTTTTTTTCTTTTTGTATTTTCTTTTTTTTTTAAATAATTTTTATTTTTTAGTTTGTTTTGCTTTACAATACTTTATTCGTTTTGCTATACATCAACATGAATCAGCCACTAGTGTACATGAACTCCCAATCCCGACCCCCACCTCCCCCCTCCTGCCCCACACCATCTCTCTGGATTATCCCCGTGCATCAGTCCCAAGCATCCTGCATCCTGCACTGAACCTAGACCGGTGATTCATTTTACTTATGATATCATACACATGTATGATATGCATCCTTGAAATATGCTATATCATCATCTAAAGAAAATATATTACAGTTTTGGAACTCTCTGAGTTTCCTGACTTAGGTTTCTGGCCTATTATGTATTTAAAAAAGAAAACTACTAAAAATAAAAATGAATGATATAATAAAGACATATTAATTGGATGTTGTTGGTATATTATTTTACGGGGGATTTTTTTCTTTTTGGCCACACTGCTCAGCTTCTGGGATCTTAGTTCCTTGACCAGGAACTGGATCTGGGGTCACGGCAGTGAAAGTGCCAAGTCCTAACCACTGGACCACCAGGGAATTCCTTGGGGAGGATATATTCTTAGTTTTCACTTGGTGGTTCTAATTTCAGTCCCTTTTCCCTGTTTGGAAAGCTGATGTCTAATTTTAATACCATTTTATTCCTTAGGGTAATTTCATCCATTACTACTCAAGTGCTTTTAGGCTTTTTGGTATACCTACTTTATTTATTATCAGATCAATAGATTGAAGAGTGAATTGCTCAATCAGACTATTTGGCATTATTCAGGCAAAACCCAGACATTTGACTGAAACCTCCTTTAAAACTGAACCTACCTTACTCACTTTATACACCCAGTCTATAATACAGCTACATTTGATTCATTTGAAGTGGTTTGAATTGTACATAAAAAGTTCTTAAATATTTAGAACTAAACAGCAGCTTTGAATAACTGAATGGAATGAATTAATTTGCTTAGAGGAGCTACAAGGTTAGGTAAATACCACTGTGTGTTCCTTACTACTACTACTACTACTAAGTCACTTCAGTCGTGTCCGACTCTGTGTGACCCCATAGACGGCAGCCTATCAGGCTCCCCCGTCCCTGGGATTCTCCAGGCAAGAACACTGGAGTGGGTTGCCATTTCCTTCTCCAATGCATGAGAGTGAAAAGTGAAAGTGAAAGTCGCTCAGTCGTGCCCGACCCTTAGCGACCCCATGGACTGCAGCCCAGCAGGCTCCTCCATCCATGGGAGTTTCCAGGCAAGAGTACTGGAGTGGGGTGCCATTGCCTTCTCCGTGTGTGTTCCTTACTGCTTATAAATAGTGCAAGGCGGTTATAAAAAGTTTCTTTGTTCATATTCTTATCCTTTCCTATTGAAGAGTAATCAGGCTGCTTTTTACCGCCGGACCAATTTAGAAAAAGGAAAATAGTTACTTTTACTATATAACTTGATTCTTAATGATCATAATTTACCAATGGTTGCAAGTGATTTTCAGTTATATAGTATTATTACTGTAAAAAAAAAAAGTGGAAAAAAAGCCACAGTGACTTTGTGCTATAATTAAAAGTGATAAGTGGTATTTCTTCCATGCTCTGCACTCACCATAGCTTCATGAAACTCATATGTTCATTTTGGAGCACTGTTCCTTTATATAGAACAGTAGGACACTGGTGAGTCCAGAAAAGAATTGTGATGCTAAAGAGATGAGCGGCAGCTGAGAGGAGCCACCCACACCCGAGGCCAGGGCCGGTGGCCGGGAGGAGCAACCTGAGGAGTGGTGGCTGGGCAGGCACAGGAGGGCCTAGAGGAGCTATCCTACGTTAAAGGTCAGGAACGGTGGCGGTAAGGAGATACCCCTCGTCCAAGGTAAGGTGCAGTGGCTGTGCTTTGCTGGAGCTGTCGTGAAGAGATACCCCATGCCCAAGGTAAGAGAAACTGAAGTAAGATGGTAGGTGTTGCCAGAGGAAAAAAATGTGTATTTTTTCATTTAGTAAGGACTTCTCTGGTGGCTCAGATGGGAAAGTTTCTGCCTGCAATGAGGAAGATCCAGGTTCGATACCCAGGTTGGGAGGATCCCCTGGAAAAGGAAATGGCAACCCACTCCAGTACTCTTGCCTGGAAAACTCCATGGACAGAGAAACCTGGTAGGCTACAATCCATGGGGTCCCAAAGAGTCGGACACAACTGAGTGACTTCACTTTCTTTTTCTTACTTTAGTAAGATCGTCACATACAACATATAAAACACAGGATCACCAGTTAAATTTGAATTTTAGACAATCAATAAATAATTTTGTATACAGAATACTTTTACTAGGATGTTGCTCTTTGTCAAAAATGCAAATTTAACTGGGTGTTTTGTATTTCATCTGGCAATCAATCCCCACAGTTAATTAAACAGTAATGAGGATCTAGGAATTCTCAGGAGAAATCTTGTACACATAATGGGAAATTAGCCTTTAGATAAAATAGCATATAATAAAAGAAAGAGAAGAGAACAAATAATGATGATATACTTCAACTACTGAAACAAAATAATCTCCATGCTTACATTACCTCATATTTGTTCACTAAATCAGCCAGAAAGTTGTGAGTAGCTCAGACCTGTCTGCTAGTGATTTAGCTAGGTTAAGTTAAACATTATGTTACTATAACTGAATACAGTCTATTCTGAAACACATTAAAGAATTACCTTGATACTATTATTTATCTTATCAAGTTTTTGTTGTTCTGAATATGGTTCAGCCATTCAAATGTTATAAATTCCACAGATGGAAAGAGAAGTGACTTGGGATACACCAGATGTGTTATGTCATAATATGCAATCCCATTGTTTTATTTGACTCCTAAGACTGAGAAGTTTAAGACAGAAAACCAGAGGAGCAATAAACTCTATTTTATATCACACAAGGAACATCACAAATCAGCACCAAGATCAGCACCACTCACAAATAATAACTTAATGTTAGAACTGTGTATAATTTGTTCCATCACTGCACATAAATGATGTGGTATTTTGGTTGTTGTTATTGTTCTCTTCCTTAAATCTCCCTTGTGTGTATCTCTCTTTTTCTTTGTTAGGTCCATTATTCAACTGCTATCTTCATTATCAGCTCATTATCTCACTGATAGAGTGATATGTCCATGGTGAATGGGCCTGTATAAAAAGAGTGACCTATTTGAGGGCTTTGGTTAGAATAAAAAAGTCTAAGAACCAATATCTCCTAGAAATGATGGTAACCACTTTTCTATATATGTGAGATGTGTTTCAGTGAAGGAATTTTAGAGGTAATAGATATGACCACTGAGTAAGCAGCTTGAGTAAGGAAACTCAGGTAAGTGCTTTATTCCAATAACCAACCTTGCTTAAATATATTTTGAAAGCAGTCAGTAAAAGAAAACAAAAATAAATAAGTATAACAAATTACATCTTTTCTTTAAATCCAATCTTACTTTTTGCTGATATTTACAGATATGTGTATATATTTAAATACATTTCTTCCCTATATCAGTTCTTTTAATGTATTATATTTTCTTTACAGGGATTTGTGTTAGTTGGCTGTTGTCATGAACCTTGCTATTAAAACTCAGTTTAAATGCTGACTTTCTCCTCTATTATATATCCAGAAACTATTTTTGATTGCTTATTTTTCTTGACCTAAAAATCAAAAGTTACTTTGAAATCTTTACCATTCACTATTGACTTGTTTCCAGGTCATTTCAATAGTAGTTATGTTTTCCTCATTAGCTTCTTCTATATGATAGTGAACATATATTCACTACATGCTTACATATCTAGTTGCTCTTTCAATTTAGAAAAATAACATATTTCCATAGACTTTCTTACATGGAAACTGAAAAGCATATTTATACATTTGTGGTAAATATTCTTATTATTTTCCCTCATTGAAGTACATGTGGTCATTATTAAGGTATACTGAATACACAAAACCTGAGATTAAAAGGTTAGATAAATATATTTGAGCTAGATAAGCACAGAGCGATCACTAATGAAGAGAAAAAATAATAAAATATAGCTCAACTTTTAAGAGCAATACAAATGAACATTTATATGGATAAATAAATAATAGAACAGATCCACAAACTAGATTTAAAAAATAAATTCCCTCTACAAAAGATATTCACTAATATTAATTATGTACCTGAGAATATTCTATGTGTATACATGTATGAATCTTCATACACATTATGCACCATACACATATATACACATATATACACACAGGATACACCATACACAATTAGATATGTCCATATATGAATGACGGAGAAGGAAATGGCAACCCACTCCAGTATTCTTGCCTGGAGAATCCTGTGGACAGAAGAGCCTGATGGGCTGCTGTCCATAGGGTCACACAGAGTTGGACATGACTGAAGCAGCTTAGCATGCATGCATGTATTGGAGAAGGAAATGGCAACCCACTCCAGTACTCTTGCCTGAAGAATCCTGGAGATGGAGGAGCCTGGTGGGCTGCCATCTATGGGGTCGCACAGAGTCGGACATGACTGAAGCAACTTAGCAGTAGAGGCATATGTAAATGAAAATAAATATTTAACTTGGTACATAGTATTACGTTAAAAAGTACTAACCTCTCATTAGTATTCACATATGTTATCATGAGAAACATACTGGAAACAATCTTATCATAGATTGGTGAAAAAAATATGAAAAATACAAGAAGGATAGCCACTGCAAAGACAGAAATTATGAACTTTAAGGTGTATTTAAAAAACAGACTTGTTTTAGGCTTAAAATATGAAAAACATAGAGGAAAGTTCACATAGTTTTGTGAGATATTCTGAAGTCACAACTTTTTTTTTTTTCAGAAGAAGAGCACTAAATAGACACACAAAGTGGATCCCATGTCACGAAAAAACTTGATACAGCAAATCCTGAAAGATGATGCTCTGAAAGTGCTACACTCAATATGCCAGCAAATTTGGAAAACTCAGCAGTGGCCACAGGACTGGAAAAGGTCAGTTTTCATTCCAATCCCAAAGAAAGGCAATGCCAAAGAATGCTCAAACTACCACACAATTGCACTAATCTCACATGCTAGTAAAGTAATGCTCAAAATTCTCCAGCCAGGCTTCAGCAATACGTGAATCATGAATTTCCTCATGTTCAAGCTGGTTTTAGAAAAGGCAGAGAAACTAGAGATCAAATTGCCAACATCCGCTGGATCATGGAAAAAGCAAGAAAGTTCCAGAAAAGCATCTGTTTCTGTTTTCTTGACCATGCCAAAACCTTTGACTGTGTGGATCACAATCAACTGTGGAAAATTCTGAAAGAGATGGGAATACCAGACCACCTAACCTGCCTCTTGAGAAATCTGTATGCAGGTCAGGAAGCAACAGTTAGAACTGGACATGGAACAACAGACTGGTTCCAAATAGGAAAAGGAGTACGTCAAGGCTGTATATTGTCACCCTGTTTATTTAATTTATATGCAGAGTACATCGTGAGAAATGCTGGACTGGAAGAAGTACAAGCTGGAATCAAGATTGCCGGGAGAAATATCAATCACCTCAGATATGCAGATGACACCACCCTTCTGGCAGAAAGTGAAGAGGAACTAAAAAGCTTCTTGATGAAAGTGAAAGTGGAGAGTGAAAAAGTTGGCTTAAAGCTCAGCATTCAGAAAACGAAGATCATGGCATCTGGTCCCATCACTTCATGGAAAATAGATGGGGAAACAGTGGAAACAGTGTCATATTTTATTTTTAGGGGGCTCCAAAATCATTGCAGATGGTGACTGCAGCCATGAAATTAAAAGATGCTTACTCCTTGGAAGAAAAGTTATGACCAACCTAGATAGCATATTGAAAAGCAGAGACATTACTTTGCTGACTAAAGTCCGTCTAGTCAAGGCTATGGTTTTTCCGGTAGTCGTGTATGAATATGAGAGTTGAACTGTGAAGAAGACTGAGCGCCAAAGAATTGATGTTTTTGAACTGTGGTGTTGCAGAAGGCTTGAGAGTCCAACCAGTCCATTCTGAAAGAGATCAGCCCTGGGATTTCTTTGGAAGGAATGATGCTAAAGCTGAAGCTCCAGTAATTTGGCCACCTCATGTGAAGAGTTGACTCCTTGGAAAAGACTCTGAGCTGAGAGGGATTGGGGGCAGGAGGAGAAGGGGACGACAGAGGATGAGATGACTGGATGGCATCACTGATTCAATGGACGTGAGTCTGAGTGAACTCTGGGAGTTGGTGATGAACAGGGAGGCCTGGTATGCTGCGATTCATGAGATTGCAAAGAGTCGGACATGACTGAGTGACTGAAGTGAACTAAACTGAAGAATATATACCTTAGTGCTCCTCATTTGAACTTTCTTAATATTCAAGGAAAATAGATATATGTACAAAGAAGAATAATAACTAAAAGATTTTAAACTATCGCCAATCATAGTCATATATATATAATAGGTAAGAAAAAGATGAATAAAAAATAAATGTCAAAGACATTGCCACAAAAGAGGAATGACTTCATATGCTTATGAATTCTAAAAAGATAATAGTGAAACAATTATCTATAAAAGTGAATGAATAAGACACATAGAAAAAAACTAAGGAAGCCTTAGCAAATAACTAAATGAAATAAATAATTCAAGAAAAATATTGAAGAACAGAATAAAGCAATCACATCAATGAAGGCCAAATCAGAAGCAAAAAGGAAAGCATACTATTGCAGAAAATATATGAAGTGTGTGAAAAACAGAGCTTAAATAAAAGCATTTATTTGAAATGAACAAAGTATTAAACATGATTAGAACAAAATGATAATTTGGCCAATGCATATCAGTATGCACATTATTGGTATATTTTAAGGAAAGAATTGTGATAATTAAACCAAAAAATGTAACCAGATAAAAACAATCTAACAAACTTCAACTAAAAAGTTGAAAATACACAATGTCTTCCAAAAAATAGAGTAATTTCTATGAAAATTAGCTTCCTTGGTGGCTCAGACAGTAAAGCGTCTATCTACAGTGCAGGAGACCTAGGTTCGATCCCTGGGTCAGAAAGATTCTCTGGAGAAGGAAATCGCAAGCTACTCCAATACTCTTGCCTAGAAAATCCCATGGATAGAGGAGCCTGGTTTCCATGGGGTTGCAAAGAGTCAGACTGACTGAGTGACTTCACTTTCACTTTCTATGAAAATTAAAATTTCATACATTTTTCATTTCATCAACTCTTTAATTAAGAACTGCTCTGTAAATCAAATAAAGGTATACAAGGATAATTTATAAGCATATTTTTGAAATATTTTTCATAGTTAACCATAAACTAGAAGCAAAGTGACTACTAATCAATAAATAGCAAGAATGGTTGTATCTCAAATATTAAAATAATAAATTATCTCTGAACAATATAATTTAGAGATGGTCACTGAGTACTAATGGAGAAAAATGATATAAAATAGCATGCAATAAACTATCTTTATAGAATTAATAATAAGCTAAAAATTTAACATGTTCTATATGTGTAGGATTTTACATATATATATATTTCTAAAATAAACCTTACTTTATTAGATAAATATATAAATATACTTTTAAAAATATAGCTTCCAACTTATTGTGCATTCCTGCATATTCACAGACACACAAAGAGACACAGACCACTCAATTTTTCTCTGTATCATTAAATATCTTGCTTTTAGCCTCAAGTTTAGTTCTTTTTCATCTGTATGCAGGTCAGGAAGCAACAGTTAGAACTGGACATGAAACAACAGACTGGTTCCAAATAGGAAAAGGAGTATGTCAAGGCTGTATATTGTCACCTTGCTTATTTAACTTATATGCAGAGTACATCCTGAGAAACGCTGGGCAGGAGGAAGCATAAGCTGGAATCAAGATTCCTGGGAGAAACATTAATAACATATGCAGATGACACCACCCTTATGGCAGAAAGTGAAGAACTAAAGAGCTTCTTGATGAAAGTGAAAGAGGAGAGTGAAAAAGTTGACTTAAAGCTCTACATCCAGAAAACTAAGATCATGGCATCTGGTCCCATCACTTCATGGCAAATAGATGGGGAAACAGTGGCTGACTTTATTTTTGGGGTTCCAAAATCACTGCAGATGGTGACTGCAGCCATGAAATTAAAAGAGGCTTATCCTTGGAAGGAAAGTTATGACCAGACTTCCTGGTGGCTCAGATGGTAAAGCATCTGCCTATAATGTGGGAGACTCAGGTTCAATCCCTGGGTCAGGAAGATCCCCTGGAGAAGGTGATGGCACCCCACTCCAGTACTATTGCCTGGAAAATCCCATGTATGGAGGAGGTTACAGTCCATGGGATTGCAAAGAGTCAGACATGACTGAGCGACTTCACTTCACTACTCCTTGGAAGGAAATTTATGACCAATCTGGATAGCATATTAAAAAGCAGAGACATTACTTTGTCAACAAAGGTCCATCTAGTCAAGGCTATGGTTTTTCCAGTAGTCATGTATGGATATGAGAGTTGGACTATAAAGAAAGCTGAGCACAGAAGAACTGATGCTTTTGAACTGTGGTGCTGGCGAAAGCTCTTGAGAGTGCCTTGGTCTGCAAGGAGATCAATCAATCCATTCCAAAGGAGATCAGTCCTGGGTGTTCATTGGAAGGACTGATGTTGAAGCTGAAACTCCAATACTTGGCCACCTGATGCTAAGAACTGCCTCACTGGGAAAGACCCTCATGGTGAGAAAGATTGATGGCAGGAGGAGAAGGGGATGACAGAGGATGAGATGGTTGGATGGCATCACTGACTTGACGGACATGGGTTTGGGTTGACTCCAGGAGTGGGTGATGGACAGGGAAGCCTGGCCTGCTGTGGTTCATGGGGTCACAAAGAGTCGGACACGACTGAGCTGAACTTAATTCTTTTTCTTATATAGTCTTTACAAAGTACAAACTCTAATTAGTGCTAAATTCATTAGAAAAGACTCTGATGCTGGGAAAGATTGAAGACAGGAGGAGAAGGGGACAATGGAGGACGAGGCAGTTGCATGGCATCACTGACTCAACAGACATGAGTTTGATCAAGCTCCAGGAGATGGTGAAGGGCAGGGAAGCCTGGTGTGCTACAGTCTATTGGTTCTCAAAGAGTTGGCCATGACTGAACAATAATTAGTGCTGCACTTACAAAGAAAACTATGAAGGCGAAGACCCAAATTTTTATGATCCTTAGTGTATGATATGAAACTTTTAATAGCTATTTCCAACATTAAAGAGTTTCTACTCATTACCAAACTGAAATTAAAAGTTATTTCTAATATTTTGTGAAAATGCAAGTAAAATATGGTCAAAAGAGGAGAATAATAATTTTAAAACATGTTTAATACCAGTAATACCAGATTAATCTGTTTATTCCCTCATATTAAAAGACAGCTAGAGACAAGCTGCATTTTACAGAAAGCATCAGAATAAATGGGATTCTGTGTTAAACCTATTGGCATGAATAATGCATTTTAGTGGAAGTGATTTCTTAAAGTGTTTGACCTTAAAAAAAAAAAAAAGCTCTGTGTTTGACTTCAGTTCACCTCTTCCTTTTTTTCTCTCTTTAGTTACTTTTTAACTAATCAAATGCAATTGCTAATGAACAAAGAGCATTTTAAAGCATGGGTAATTAACATGGACCATGCGTTAATAGGAAGAAATAAATATCATATACATATTTGCTTCTCAAAAAAGGGAGGCGAAGTTGAGTTCCTCTAAAACTGAGTTCCATGACCAAATTAAAGATTGACCTCTCTATGCAAAACTTTATTCTCTTTCTTATCCTTCACCTGTGCCCCTGAAGATTGAGAAATATCTCAAAAAAAAAAGGAGTATTGAAAACAAGCAGGACCCAGTAGGGCCCTCCCACATACAAAAGTATCCTGCTAGTAAAGTAATGCTCAAAATTCTCCAAGTCAGATTTCAGCAATATGTGAACCGTGAACTTCCAGATCTTCAAGCTGGCTTTAGAAAAGTCAGAGGAACCAAAGATAAAATTGCCAACATTTGCTGTATTGTTGAAAAAGCAAGACAGTTCCAGAAAAACATCTATTTCTGCTTTATTGACCATGCCAAAGCTTTTGACTGTGTAGATCACAATAAACTGTGGAAAATTCTGAGAGAGATGGGAATACCAGACCACCTGACCTGCCTCCTGAGAAATCTATATGCAGGTCAGGAAGCAACAGTTAGAACTGGACATAGAACACAGAATGGTTCCAAATAAGAAAAAGAAGTACCTCAAGGCTGTATATTGTCACCCTGCTTATTTAACTTCTATGCAGAGTACATCATGAGAAACGCTAGGCTGGAAGAAGTACAAGCTGGAATCAAGATTGCCAGGAGAAATATCAATAACCTCAGATATGCGAATGATACCACCCTTGTGGCAGAAAGCAAAGAAGAATTAAAGAGCCTCTTGATGAAAGTGAAAGAGGGGAGTGAAAAAGTTGGTTTAAAGCTCAACATTCAGAAAACGAAGATCATGGCATGTGGTCCCATCACTTCATGGAAAATAGATGAGGAAACAGTGGAAACAGTGGCTGACTTTATTTTTATGAGCTCCAAAATCACTGCAGATGGTGATTGCAGTCATGAAATTAAAAGATGCTTACTCCTTGGAAGGAAAGTTATGACCAACTTAAACAGCATATTAAAAAGCAGAGACATTACTTTGTCAACAAAGGTCTGTCTGGTCAAGGCTATGGTTTTTCCAATGGTCATGTATAGATGTAAGAGTTGGACTATAAAGAGGGCTGAGTGCAGAAGAATTGATGCTTTTGAACTGTGATGTTGGAGAAGACTCTTGAGAGTCCCTTGGACTGCAAGGAGATCCAACACTCCATCCTAAGGGAAATCGATCCTGAATGTTCGTTGGAACAACTGATATTAAAGCTGAAACTCCAGTATTTTGGCTACCTGATGAGAAGAGCTGACTCATTGGAAAAGACCCTGATGTTGGGAAAGATTTATGGCAGGAGGAGAAGGAGACAACAGAGGATGAGATGGTTAGATGGCATCACTGACTCAATGGACATGAGTTTGAGTAAATTCCCGGGGTTGGTGATGGACAAGGAGGCCTGGCATGCTATGGTTCACGGGATCATAAAGAGTCGGACACGACTGAGTGAATGAACTGAACTGAACTGAACTGAACTGATAGGTCCTGTTTTCTTGTTCAGAGAAAACAGTTTTACTCTCCAAGGCCTTCCTGAAATTCAAAAGAGCAGCTCATGAAGTTACTAATTAGGAAAGTGAGAAATGAAGAAAGTAAGAAAAAGCAGTTGAAGAAAATCAATTACAATAGTTCAATAATAAAACAGTCCTAATTCCTCTTCAGGAGACATAAATTACAATCTGACACATATGGAGCTTTCCTGATAACTCAGTTGATAAAGAATCCACCTGCAATGCAGGAGACCCTGGTTCCATTTCTGAGTCAGGAAGATCTGCTGGAGAAGGGATAGACTACCCACTCCAGTATTCTTGGGCTCCCTTGTGGGTCAGCTGGTAAAGAATCCTCCTGCAATGTGAGAGACCTGTGTTCAATCCCTGGGTTGAGAAAATTATCTGGAGGAGGGAAAGGTTATCCACTCCAGTATTCTGGCTTGGTGAATTCCATGGACTATATAGCCCATTGGGTTGCAAAGAGTTGGACATGACTGAGGGACTTTCACTTTCACTGACACATATCTTCACCCTCTTCTTCCCCAGCCATCTATGAGGGACAGTGAATAGTAATCACATGTGAGCACAAGCACAATAATTCCAGGCTGGTTTTAATCAGAAGGTTGATAATTAAGATTCCTGAAATACCATCCTGTCACTTCACCCCCAGTTAATTAGAAGAAAGTCTTACATTCTGCTACCCATATACACAAATGTTGCTTTTATTTATTTATTTTAATTAATTTATTTTAACTGGAGGCTAATTACTTTACAATATTGTAATGATTTTTGCAAAACATAGACAATAATCAGCCATGGGCACACATGTGTTCCCCATCCGGAACCCCGCTCCCACCCCTCTCCCCATCTCATCCCCCAGGGTCATCCCAGTGCACCAGCCCTGAGCACTCTGTCTCATGCATTGAACCTGGATCAGTGATCCACTTCACATATGATAATATACATGTTTCAATGCTACCCTCTCAAATCATCCCATCCTTGCCTTCTCCCACAAACACTTCCCTGAAAGCCATCCAAGAGTTCAGGACTTTTGAGCATGAGCTGCCCATATTCTGTGCTTAACCCTGTAGTAAATGCCATACTTTCCTGTGATAAAGAAAAGTTGGCTTTGCTGCTTGATGGGTGAGAAAGCCCAAAATTTGGTCCCTTGTCTCAGGTCTTGAATTTGAAAGATTAACCTTGTATTTCTTATTTAGCTTGTAGTTCTGGTAGAGAAGCAATATTTTGCCATAGAGAAACAATGGTTCCTTAAATCTAAACTATTTTTGTTCATGCAATTGATATATCCGTTTTGATTAGAAAAAATACTGGGCAGAATCAAGTGTTTCCTCTTGACTGATATTTGACAAGAGCCTATTAATAACATAAACTACCTTCATAATTGTAGTACACATCATCACCATTTTAACAGCAGTGTTACATAAATTATTGATATAGAACAACTGAACAAGTGAAACATTCAAAAATTAATATTCTTGTATTACAAATTATGGTTCTTATTAAACAAGACTTGTTTGATATCATAAAATCCAGAGTACCTGTGGTGGTGGTTTAGTTGCTAAGTTATATCTGACTTTTTGCAACCCTATGGACTGTAGCCTGCCAGGATCCTCTGTCCATGGGATTCTCAAGGCAATAATACTGGAGTGGGTTTCCATTGCATTCTACAAGGGATCTTCCTAAGCAAGGGATGGCACTCAGGTCTTCTGCATTGCAGGCAACCTCCTGCACTGCAGGCAGATTCTTTACAAACTGAGCCCCCAGGGAAACCCTGTTGAGGAATTTAAACGCATGATTTTTAACTTTCAAGTAATTTCTATTTTTCCAACTATAAAGCTGCTACACTATTGATCTCTTCCACTCATTTTCAAATCAATAATTTTATTAATATTTACACTATGTATAGTAACCTTTTAAAACTAAAAACTTTAGAAATTAGGATTTTATTACAAAAAGATAATTTAGTGAATAAAAGTTATGAAGCTAAATTTTTCCCAAAATGTAGAGTTGTCAATAAAGAAAAACTGTTAACTGATTTTACAAAATGATGTTTAATAGTATAAAATTTTGATCACAGTAAAATTATTAAAGTTATTTATAAATGAGGTAGAAGCTTCCCTGGTGGCCCAGAGGTTAAAGCGTCTGCCTATGATGCAGGAGACCTGGGTTCGATCCCTGGGTCGGGAAGATCCCCTGGAGAAGGAAATGGCAACCCATTCCAGTACTCTTGCCTGGAGAATCCCATGGACGGAGGAGCCTGGTGGGCTATAGTCCACGGGGTCGCAAAGAGTCAGACATGACTGAGCGACTTCACTTCTTCATAAATGAGGTATCATAGATAAAATTAAATATCATTATATCTGAGCTAGGGTAATTGTTTTGACAGTTTAGTGAATTATCCACTGATTTTCTATACTTATTTAAAATTCAAGCATCAGAAGAGTAAAAATGTTATTTTGAAACACCTTGAACACATTGAACTATATTTAAAACAGTCATTCTAAATGTTTTATAACATTGCATTCTATCATTTCTAGGTTGTTCTGATTATTTTTCAAATTATTAGTCATTCTTCAAAAACTAATTTATATGCTCAAATAATCTTGTGTTATGCTAAATAAATGTGTAATAATATATACAATGCATAATGCATATTTTTCCACTCAGATGTCAACATTTATGACATATTGTGTTAGATTACTATTTGGGGATTTATGATAAAAGGTATGAATGAGTAATAATTCAATGCTTAAACAACTTACTAAGCATTTACTTCCTGACTTACTGGATCAATTTTGGTAGTTACCATTAATGACATTTTTCATATTTATATTTTGTAGTATGAAGGAAAGTTATGACCAACCGAGATAGCATATTAAAAAGCAAAGACATTACTATGCCAACAAAGATCTGTCTAGTCAAGGCTATGGTTTTACCAGTGGTCATGTACAGATGTGAGAGTTGGACTGTGAAGAAAGCTGAGCACTGAAGAATTGATGCCTTTGAACTGTGATGTTGGAGAAAACTCTTGAGAGTCCCTTGGACTGCAAGGAGATCTAACCAGTCCATTCTAAAGGAGATTAGTCCTGGGTGTTCATTGGAAGGACGATGCTAAAGCTGAAACTCCAATACTTTGGACACCTCATGCCAAGAGTTGACTCATTGGAAAAGACCTTGATGCTGAGAGCGATTGGGGTCAGGAGGAGAAGGGGCCAACAGAGGATGAGATGGCTGGATGGCATCACTGACTCGATGGACATGAGTTTGAGTGAACTCTGGGAGTTGGTGATGGACAGGGAGGCCTGGCGTGCTGTGATTTATGGGGTCACAGAGAGTCAGAAACGACTGAGCAACTGAACTGAACTGAACTGAGTATTGATATTACTATAAACTTAAATATATATCATCATGACAATTACAGATAGATATATCTAAAACTATATCTGAAATTTTTGGTAGTTTTATTTATGGTCTTCATATAATTTTTTGTATACCTAAAAATGCTTCAACTTACAACTAAAATGTGTTAAATTTCAGTTTTTGTATCAGCATTGAAAATATACAATTTCTTTTTTCTTTTGAATTTATTTATTTTTAATAGGAGGATAATTGCTTTACAATATTACATTGGTTTTTGCTGTAAACAATTTCAAGTACTGTTTTGAAAGAACATATCTTTCTCAAACAAGATATTCCTTCTTAATCAGTTCAGCATTCCATAAGAAGACATTAGAGACCTAAGAGAAATGAGAAGGATAAGGAAGAAAAAGAGTCATCCTACAGTAATTTTAAACTCTAAAACCTATTTCTGTTTTTTCATTACACAGGTGTGTGACTGTGGCAACTAATATAGTTATTCTGAAACTCAGTTTCAATATATTTAAAATGAAGAACATTGTGTAGTGAATCTCTAAACTCCAAATTTTTAAATTCTAACTCTAATTTTGTTTAAAAAATACCAAAGTGTGTAAATATCAATTATTTTGCTCTTTCAGACAAATATAATATCACTTATATGTAGAATCTAAAATATGACACAACTGAACCTATCTACAAAACATTAGGTATGTATGGATGTGAGAAAGCTGACTGCCAAAGAATTGATGCTTTTGAACTGTGGTGTTGGAGAGACTCTTGGGTGTCCTTTGGACTGTAAGGGTTAAACCAATTAAACCTAAAGGAAATCAGTCCTGAATATTCATTGGAAGGACTGATGCTAAAACTGAAGCACCAAAACTTTGGCCACCAATGCGAAGAACTGACTCATGGGAAAAGACACTGATGCTGGGAAAGATTGAAGGCAGGTGGAGAAGGAGATGGCAGAGGATGAGATGGTTGGATGGCATCACTGACTCAACAGACATGAGTCTGAGCAAGTTCTGGAAGTTAGTGATGGACAGGGAAGCCTGGTGTGCTGCAATCCATGGGGTTGCAAAGAGTCAGACATGACTGAGCAACTGAACTGAACTGATCAAAACAGAAACAGACTCATACACATAAAGAACAGACTTGTGGTTGCCAAGGGGTAGGTGGGAAGTGAAAGAGAGGGACTGGGACTTTGGCATTGGTAGATACACACTATTGCATTTAGAATGGATAAACAAGGTCCTAATGTATAGCACAGAGAACTATATTGAATATCCTATGATAAACCATAATGGAAAAGAATATTTTAAAAAGAATATACACAAGTGTATTACTAAATCACTTTACAGGAGAAACTGGCACAACATTGTAAATCAACTACACTTCAATAAAGAAAAAATTAATTATTTTGCTCTTTCAAGCAAATCCTTTTATTAAAAATATAACTAAAACTATGAACTGCAAACCACTGTGAATGAATTGAGCCAATGCTTTTAATCTCAAAATTCAAATCTTCTGTGAAATGATATGGAAAGATGGAGCTATATCAATTAGAAATTCTGGGAACTGAGTATAAACACTGAGCTCTCACTATTTAGCTCTTTACTCATGAAGCTCACCAATATCTGGAATAAACTTTTCCTTATTCAAATAAGTGCTCTTCACAGTATAAGTACCTCCTTTTTCACCATCATAAATATCCTGAAATTCAAATTAAATGCTTCCTTTACTTCACTCCTAGACAAATTCTGGGGAAGTTTTATCATATATTTATCTTGTACCATTAAACATATAATTAACAAACTTAATTAGAGTGAAAAGATTAACTAAGTACCAATAGAAAATCAAAAGAAAAGGAAAACACTACTGATCTGAGGGCTTCTGACACACAACACAAAGAGTCTGTAAGGATGAGAAAGATTTCTTTATGTATAATGGAAGCAAAATGGGGAAAGACTATTATACTTCATACAGTTGGTAAAAATTAGTTACACACTTAGCCTGTTTTAGTTGAAAATGTACAGAAAGTGAGTTTATACTAAATAACAGTATTATTAATAACACTAAATTCATCCAATTAAATAATTTTGCATTTACCAGGTAAGATGTGCAAGACACGTTGCTAGCACTGGCAATAAGGCAATAAGTGAGTTGAATTTGAAGGTGCAGATTTATTTACTATAGATATCAACCACTGACTGAAGTAAAGACTCAGGTGAGAGCTGTGAGATTCCCTCTTGTTTGGGAATTAACTGAGGATGATCACTGGAGAGACAGCCTCTCAGACAGATCAGAGAAACTGTTCTGAGGTAAGTGGAAAGGTTAGGGTACATGTGACTTTGGAGAAGAGGTTGTTGTTATTCATTTGGTCAGTTCAGTTCAGTTCAGTTCAGTCACTGTCATGTCTGACTATTTGAGACCCCATGAATTGCAGCACGCCAGTCCTCCGTGTCCATCACCAACTCCCGGAGTTCACTCAAATTCACATCCATCGAGTCAGTGATGCCATCCAGCCATCTCATCCTCTGTCGTCCCCTTCTTCTCCTGCCCCCAATCCCTCCAGGCATCAGAGTTTTTCAAATGAGTCAACTCTTCACATAAGGTGGCCAAAGTACGGGAGTTTCAGTGTTAGCATCATTGCCTCCAAAGAACACCCAGGGGTGATCTCCTTTAGAATGGACTGGTTGTATCTCCTTGCAGTCAAAGGGACTCCCAAGAGTCTTCTCCAACACTACAGTTCAAAAGCATCAATTCTTCGGCACTCAGTTTCCTTCACAGTCCAACTCTCACATCCATACATGGCCATTGAAAAACCATAGCCTTGACTAGATGGACCTTTGTTGGCAAAGTAATGTCTCTGCTTTTCAATATTATCTAGGTTGGTCATAACTTCCCTTCCAAGGAGTAAACGGCTATTAATTTCATGGCTGCAATCACCATCTGCACTGATATTGGAGCCCCCCAAAATAAATAAAGTCTGACACTGTTTCCACTGTTTGCCCATCTATTTCACATGAAGTGATGGGACCAGATGT
Organism: Aepyceros melampus; assembly: GCA_006408695.1. NCBI lineage: Eukaryota > Metazoa > Chordata > Mammalia > Artiodactyla > Bovidae > Aepyceros > Aepyceros melampus. The sequence goes on along the minus strand of SJXQ01002148.1, from coordinate 161,340 downwards.
CATGATCTTCATTTTCTGAATGTGGAGCTTTAAGCCATCTTGTCAAATCTCCTCTTTCACTTTCATCAAGAGACTTTTTAGTTCCTCTTCACTTTCTGCCATAAAGGTGGTATCATCTGCATATATGAGGTTATTGATATTTCTGTCAGCAATCTTGATTCCAGCTTGTGCTTCTTCCAGCCCAGCATTTCTCATGATGTACACTGCATACAAGTTAAATAAGCAGGGTGACAATATACAGACTTGATGTACTCCTTTTCCTATTTGGAACCAGTCTGTTGTTCCATGTCCAGTTCTAACTGCTGCTTCCTGACCTGCATACATGTTTCTCAAGAGGCAAGTCAGGTGGTCTGGTATTCCCATCTGTTTCAGAATTTTCCACAGTTGATTGTGATCCACACAGTCAAAGGCTTTGGCATAGTCAATAAAGCAGAAATAGATGTTTTTCTGGAACTCTCTTGCTTTTTCCATGATCCGGCGGATGTTGGCAATTTGATCTCTGGTTCCTCTGCCTTTTCTAAAACCAGCTTGAACATCTGGAAGTTCACGCTTCACGTATTGCTGAAGCCTGGCTTGGAGAATTTTGAGCATTACTTTACTAGCATGTGAGATGAGTGCAGTTGTACGATAGTTTGAGCATTCTTTGTCATTGCCTTTCTTTGAAATTGGAATGAAAACTGACCTTTTCCAGTCCTGTGGCCACTGCTGAGTTTTCCAAATTTGCTGGCATATTGAGTCCAACACTTTCACAGCATCGTCTTTCAGGATTTGAAATAGCTCAACTGGAATTCCATACCTCCACTAGCTTTGTTTGATTATTTGTGATCCCCAAGGACTGCAGCACACCAGTCTTCCCTGTCTTTCACCAACTCCCAGAGCTTGCTCAAACTAATGTCCATCAAGGCAGTCATGTGATCCAACAATCTCGTCCTCTGCCATCTCCTTCTCCTCCTGCCTTCAATCCTTCCCAGCATCAGGATCTTTTCCAATGAGTCAGTTCTTCATAACAGGTGGCCAAAATATTGGATCTTCAGCATCAGTCTTTCCAAAAAGTATTTTGGATTAATTTCCCTTAGTATTGACTGGTTTGATCTCCTTGCAGAACAGGGAACATCAAGAGTCTTCTCCAACACTATAGTTCAAGAGTGTCAATTATTTGGTGCTCAGATTTCTTTATGGCTCAACTCTAACATCCATACATGACTACTGGATAAATGATAGCTTTGACTAGATGGACCTTTGTCAGCAAATATATCTGCTTTTTAATATGCTGTCTAGGTTGGTCATATCTTTTCTTTCAAGGAGCAAGCATCTTTTAATTTTGTGGCTGCAGTCACCATCTGCAGTGATTTTGGAGCCCAAGAAAATAGACTCTCACTTTTCCCATAGTTTCCTCATCTATTTGCCATGAAGTGATGAGACTGGATGCCATAATCTTAGTTTTTTGAATGTCAATTTTTAAGGCAACATATTTTATCCTCTCACTTTTACAAGCGACTCTTCAGTTCCTTTTCACTTTCTGCCATAAAAGTGGTGTTATCTGTACATCTGAAGCTATTGATATTTCTCCCAGAAATCTTGATTTCACCTTGGGCTTCATCCAACCTGGTATTTTGCATGATGTACTCCTCATAAAGTTAAATAAGCAGAGTGACAGTATACATCTTTATTGTACTCCTTTCCCAATTTGGAACCAGTATATTGTTCCATGTCTGGTTGTAACTACTGCCTCTTCTACTATATACAGATTTCTTAGGAGGCAACTAAGGTGGTCTGATATTCCTGTCCTTGAAAAATTTTCCACAGGTTGTTATCATCACACAGTCAAAAGCATTGATGTAGTTCATAAGCAGAAGTAGATGTTTTTCTGGAACTCTATTGCTTTTCCTATGATCCACCAGACATTGGCAATATGATCTCTGTTTCCTCTGCCTTTTCTAAATCCAGCTTGAACATCTGGAGGTTTTTGGTTCATGTACTATTGAAGCCTACCTTGGAGAATTTTGAGCATTATTTTGCTAGTTGGTGAAATGAGTGTAATTGTTCAATAGTTTTTCACATTGCCTTTCTTTGGGATTGGAATGAAAAAGAAACTTTTCCAGTCCTGTGGACACTGCTGAGTTTTCCAGATTTGCTGGCATATTGAGTGTAGCACTTTCACAGCATCATCTTTTAGGATTTGAAATAGCTCAACTGGAATTCCATCACCTCCACTATTTTTTTTTTTTTTCATAATGATGCTTCCTATGGGCCATTTGACTTCAGACTCCAGGATGTCTGGCTCTAGATTAGTGATCACATCATCATGGTTATCTGGTTCATTAAGATCTTTTTTTGTATCATACTTCCATGTATTTTTAACAGCTCTTCTTAATATCTTCTGCTTCTGTTAGGTCCCTACCATTTCTATCCTTTATAAAGCCCATCTTTGCATGAAATGTTCCCTTGGTATTTCTAATTTTCTTGAAGAAATCTCTAGACTTTCCCATTATGCTGTTTCCCTCTGTTTCTTTGCATTGATCACTGAGGAAGCCTTTCTTATCTCTCCTTGCTTTTCTTTGGAATTCTGCATTCAGATGAGTATATCTTTCCTTTCTCCTTTGCCATTAGCTTCTTTTTAGTTATTTATAAGGCCTCCTCAGACAGCTATTTTCCTTTCTTTCTTTCTTTTTTTTTTTTTTTCATTTCTTTTTCTTGGGGTCTATCTTGATCACTGCCTCCTATACAATACCATGAACCTCTGTCCATTGCTCTTTAGGCACTCTGTCTATCAGATCTAATCCCTTGAATCCTTTTCTCAATTTCACTGAATAATCATAAGGGATTTTGTTTAGGTCAAACTGATTGGTCTGGTATTTTTCCCTACTTTTTTTCTATCAAGTCTGAATTTTGCAATAAGGATTTCATGATCTGAGCCACAGTCAACTCCTGTCTTGTTTCTGCTAACTGTATAGAGCTTCTCTTTGACTGCAAAGAATATAATCAATCTGATTTTGGTGTTGACGATCTGATGATGTCCATATGTAGAGTCACCTCTTGTATTGTTGGAAGAGGGTGTTTGCTATGACCAGTGTGTTCTCTTCACAAAACTCTTTTAGCCTTTGCCCTGCTTCATTTTGTACAAGGTCTAACTTGCCTGTTACTCCAGGTATCTCTTGACTTACTAATGTTGCATTCCAGGCACCTATGATGAAAAGGACATCCTGTGTTTTTTTTGTTTTTTTTTTTTGATGTTAGTTCTAGAAGGTCTTGTAGGTTATCATGGACCCATTCAACTTCAGGTTTTTCAGTATTAGTGGCTGGGACATAGACTTGGATTACTGTGATATTGAATGATTTGTCTTGAAAATGAACAAAGATCATTCTGTCACTTTTGAAACTGAACCTCCTTACTGCATTTCAGACTCCTTTGTTGACTATGAGGACAACTCCTTATCTTCTAAGGGATTCTTCCCCACAGTAGTAGATAAAACGGTCATTTGAATTAAATTTGTCCTTTCCATTCCATTTTAGTTCATTGATTCCTAAAATGTTGAATTTCACTCTTGCCATCTCCTGTTTAACCACCTACAATTCTCCTTGATTCATGGACCTAACATTCTGGGTTCCTATGCAATATTGCTCTTTACAGCAGTGAACTTTACTTCCATCACCAGTCACACCACAAATGGATTTTTTTTTTTTTTTTTACTTTGACTCAATCTCTCCATTCTTTCTGGAAATATTTTCCCACTCTTCTCCAGTAGCATATTGGGCACCTAACAACCTGGGAGTTTATCTTTCAGTGTCATATCTTTTCCTCTTTTCATACTGTACTTTCTGTGTCAGTTCAGTTCAGTTCAGTTGCTCAGTCATGTCTGACTCTGCGATCTCATGAATTGCAGCACACCAGGCCCCCCTGTCCATGACCAACTCCCGGAGTTCACTCAGATTCACATCCATCGAGTCAGTGATGCCATCCAGCCATCTCATCCTCTGTCGTCTCCTGCCCCCAGTTTCTGCCAGCATCAGAGTCCTTTCCAATGAGTCAACTCTTCGCATGAGGTGGGCAAAGTATTGGAGTTTCAGCTTTAGCATCAGTCCTTCCAAAGAACACTCAGGACTGATCTCCTTTAAAATGGACTGGTTGTATTTCCTTGCAGTCCAAGGGACTCTCAAGAGTCTTCTCCAACACCACAGTTCAAAAGCATCAATTCTTTGGCGCTCAGCTTTCTTCACAGTCCAAATTTCACATCCATATATGACCACTAGAAAAAATATAGCCTTGGCTAGGTGGACTTTTTTGGCAAAGTAATGTCTCTGTTTTTGAATATGCTATCCAGGTTGGTCATAACTTTCCTTCCAAGGAATAAATGTCTTTTAATTTCATGGCTGCAATCACCATCTGCAGTGATTTTGGAGCCCAAAAAAATAAAGTCTGACACTGTTTCTACTGTTTCCCTATCTATTTCCCATGAAGTGATGGGACCAGATGCCATGATCTTCATTTTCTGAATGTTGAGCTTTAAGTCAACTTTTTCACTCTCCTCTTTCACTTTCATCAAGAGGCTTTCTAGTTCCTCTTCACTTTCTGCCATAAGGGTGGTGTCATCTGCATATCTGAGGTGATTGATACTTCTCCCGGCAATCTTGATTCCAGCTTGTGCTTCTTCCAGCCCAGCATTTCTCATGATGTACTCTGCATATAAGTTAAATAAGCAGGGTGACAATATACAGCCTTGACGTACTCCTTTTCCTGTTTGGAACCAGTCTGTTGTTCCATGTCCAGTTCTAACTGTTGCTTCCTCACCTGCATATAGGTTTCTCAAGAGGCAGGTCAGGTGGTCTGGTATTTCCATCTCTTTCAGGATGCTCCACAGTTGATTGTGATCCACACAGTCAAAGGCTTTGTCATAGTCAATATAGACTAAGCCAAATTTGAAATTTTATTTATCAGAGACCTTTTATTATCTGTAGTACATTGCCTACCATACACTGCTCAGCAATTTTCCATAAGGAGCTAGTAAGAGCTTAAACTTTGTATACTCTTGGAGTTGTATACTTAATATGTTGTACCACCTAAGTAAATTTTATCAAGGACATCAATTCCAAAAACACCAATTAAAAAATATATGTTAAATAAAATAACATGCTTATGTATGCAGCACATTTTTGTGGGATTAAAATATTAAACCTTGGATCCCTTGTTTATTAAAAGACTCAGAAAAATATCTAGCTTGTGTTTCTAAAACTATGAATCAAGAAGGTGAGGGAAGGTAAGAGCACTATAAAGCTCATGTTTTATTTTAAATATAATTTAGTAATAATTATAACTAGTAGTATAATTAATCTTAATTATGACCAATGCTTCATATGTTTTATGGAAATTTTTACCAAATGCAAATATATATACAGATACTAAAGAACAGAACAATTAAAATAGTGATTTTTCAGTCTATGGTTGTTTACTTCTTTTATTTTATTTGTTTAGAATTTTTAAAAAAATTTTTATTGGAGTATAGATGCTTTACATTGTTGTAGAGTGAAATGATTCAGTTATATGTATACATATATCTCCTCTATTTTGGATTTTCTTCCCATTTAAGTTACCACAGAATGCTGAGTAGAGTTCTCTGTGTTATACAGTGGGTTCTCATTAGTTATCTATCTTACTGCTTTTAAAAATCACATTTAATCTTTATTTTGTTACTGGAAACTTTGTCTTTCTAATTATACATACAAACTAAAAAGATTTGCCAGTTATATATATATTTGAAAAATCATAAGATTTGAATTCAAAGAGAAGAGAGAAAGAGAAAGACCAGAAACTGTTTTAAATTTTTACTCTAACAAATCTATTATTTGTGATATAACCTATATAATTTATGCATGTAACGTAATGTTTTAAAACTTTGCTCTTGAGAATATTAAAGTTCAAGAGACTAAAACAGTTATTGCTAGTTTGTAGCCAAACTGGAATTATTAGGTCCAGTTCAGTTCAGTCGCTCAGTCGTGTCCGACTCTTTGAGACCCCATGAATCGCAGCACGCCAGGCCTCCCTGTGCATCACCAACTCAGAGTTCACTCAGACTCGCGTCCATTGAGTCAGTGATGCCATTCAGCCATTTCATCCTCGGTTGTCCCCTTCTCCTCCTGCCCCCAAACCCTCCCAGCATCAGGGTCTTTACCAATGAGTCAACTCTTCACGTGAGGTGGCCAAAGTACTGGAGTTTCAGCTTTAGAATCATTCCTTCCAAAGAAATCCCAGGGTTGATCTCCTTCAGAATGGACTGGTTGGATCTCCTTGCAGTCCAAGGGACTCTTCCAGGTTTATTTAAAATCCATCTTTTTTCCACCACACTCTCTAAGTTCTAAATGCCATGACAAAGAAAACATATGTGTATACGTAGTTTTTCAAGCTCCATATAAAAATACTGTTTCAGAAAAGCAATTGCTAAGAAATAATTATAAAGAATATTCAAGAAATACATATTTTGAACCCAAATATTGTCTATATTCTGTTCTCATCATCATAGGGCTTAACAATAAGTATGAGTTTTTTTTCTTTAATTAATTTTTATTTTCTAGTTTGTTTTGCTTTACAATACTGTATTCATTTTGCTACACATCAACATGAATCAGCCATGAGTGTACATGAACTCCCAGTCCCGACCTCCATCTCCCCCTTTGCGCCCCACACCCTCTCTCTGGATTATCCCCATGCATCAGTCCCAAGCATCCTGCATCCTGCATCAAACTTGGACTGGTGATTCATTTCACTTATGATATCACACGTTACACTGCCACTCTGCCAACCTATCCCACCCTCTCCCTCTCCCACAGAGTCCAAAGGCCATTCTATACATCTGTGTCTCTTTTACTGTCTTGCATACAGGTTTATCATTGCCATCATTCTAAATTCCATATATATGTGTAAGTATACTGTATTGGTATTTTTCTTTCTGGCTTACTTCACTTTGTATAATTGGCTCCAGCATCATCCACCTCATTAGAACTGATTCAAATGTATTCTTTTTAATAGCTGAGTAATACTCCATTGTGTATATGTACCACAGCTTTCTTATCTGTTCATCTGCTGATGGACATCTAGGTTGCTTCCATGTCCTGGCTATTACAAACAGTGCCACAATGAACATTGGGGTACACGTGTCTCTTTCAAATCATCCACCTCATTAGAACTGATTCAAATGTATTCTTTTTAATAGCTGAGTAATACTCCATTGTGTATATGTACCACAGCTTTCTTATCCATTCATCTGCTGATGGACATCTAGGTTGCTTCCATGTCCTGGCTATTACAAACAGTGCCACAATGAACATTGGGGTACACGTGTCTCTTTCAATTCTGGTTTCCTCGGTGTGTATGCCCAGCAGTGGGATCGCTGGATCATAAGGCAGTTCTATTTGCAATTTTTTAAGGAATCTCCACACTGTTCTCCATAGTGGCTGTACTAATTTGCATTCCCACCAACAGTGTAAGAGGGTATTTTTGATTTGTTCCTGGTCTTGGAGGAAAAGCTTTCAGCTCTTTGCAACTGAGCAGGATGTTAGCTGTGGGATTGTCACATATGGCCTCTTTTATGTTAAGGTGTATTCCCTTATGCTTGTTTCGTTGAGAGTTTTTATCATAAAAGAATGATTAATTTTGTTGAATGCTTTTCCTGGATCTATGGAGATAATCATATGATTTTATACTTCATTTTATTAATTTGAAGTATCATATTGACTGGTTTGTGGCTGTTGAATCATGCTTGCACCTCTGAATTAAGTCCCACTTGATAATGTGTATGAACCTTTTTATGTATTGTTGAATTCAGCTTACTAATATTCTGTTGAGGATTTTTAAATCTATTCATCGGCTTGTAACTTTATTTTTTTGATGTCTTTATCTTGTTTTGGTATCAGGGTAAAGTCAGCCTCATGAAACGAGTTTGCAAGAGTTTCCTTCTTTCTATCTTTTTTAAGAGTAAGAAACATATCACTATTCTCTTTTGAATGTTTGGAAGAATTTACCAGTGAATCAATGTGGTATTGAACTTTTGTTTGTTGAGAGGTTTTGATTATTGCTTGAACCTCTTTACTGGTTACTGGTTTATTCAGATTTTCTGTGTTATCATGATTCAGTCTTGATAGGTTGTGTGTTTCTATAAATGTATCCATTTCTTCTAGGTTGTTCAATTTGTTGTCATACTTGTATGTAGATTTATACTTCAGAATATTATATAGGATAGTAAGTGCTAGAATGAAGTTTTAAGTTTTTAAAGCATAAAAACTATAAATAGTGAAGTGAAGTCGCTCAGTTGTGTCTGATTCTTTGCGACCCTATGGACTGTAGCCTACCAGGCTCCTCCCTCCATGAGATTCTCCAGGCAAGAGTACTGGAGTGGGTTGCCATTTCCTTCTTCAGGGGATCTTCCTAACCCAGGGATTGAACCTGGGTCTCCTGCATTCCAGGCAGACGCTTTAACCTCTGAGCTACCAGGGAGACCTATCATATAAAAAACCAGATGAATTTTGGATTTCTTTTAAACACATCATAAATAATCCTTACATAAGTACAAATTTTTTTTATAAAAGATCATTTTGAGATTGGTTATGTAGCCAAGAGAATTAGGCTATTTTTATGAATGTAATTGAAAAAGATAGCACTTCCTTTTTAAAAAAAAATTGATGTTGATTTACAATGTGTTAGTTTCAGGTATACAGCAGAGTGATTAATTCATGTGTACATATGTATACATATGTATGTATGTATATACATCATATAAAGAATCTGAAAAAGAATATATATATATATATATATACATTTATATGTATACACAGATATGCACACATGTGTATGTGTGCTATAGAATAGGTAAGATAGCACTTCTTAATACTGCTTCTTATTTCTAATCCAACTAACCATCTGATGATTTTCTCTTTACATTTATTGAAATATGCTACAGATTGATGTACCAATGACCACCTCTTCTATTTAAACAACAGATGGAATGTTGGGATTGAAACCAGACTTGGGCATTCTGTTTTCATATGGCAGTGCCTGGTATTTATTTATAAAATATGATAACAAACCATTCTCATAAGTTACTTACCAGCATCATCAGCATTCAATTAAATCACCAGAAAGGGATAAAGGGTTGGAGAGAAAAGAACAAGGTGTAGGGTATAATATTTAAACCATCAAAAACAAGGAAAAATGTATTGTTGCTAAGTGTATTGCTGTCATCAAATAAATATGTTTATATTCAATTATATACTTTTGTTTTCCTAGTTGTAGTACTATATAACTAGAAAATAATCTCTTTAAAAAGAAGTGGTAAAGTAATACATTCCTGTTGAGAGCTAATGCACCATTCCAGCTTGATTTGATTTTTCATTTTAATGTGGAAAAGTAATCATAGTTTCTGTTATATAGTATTTTTATAATATTCTTTAATGTATCTTGAAGAGATAGTGACGGAAGTCTACATTTTGTTTACTAGATTCCAAAATTTAGATGCATTTAATATATAACCTTGACTTCCCACTTTGTTAAAGGATTCCTAATATTTTTGCTAAAATGATGTGTTTTTACAGATATACTCTTAGTTTATTTCAGTGAGAGTTAAGAAATGAGATTGGTCATACAGGTGGAATGTTTTTCTTTAGTTTCTCAAAATTAAGAAATAAGTTGTGTCTTCAAGATTTTGGGGATGGCCTGCCTTTTCTTAATTCATTTTCAAGTAAAATTTCAGGACATAGATCTATTTTTAGACGTTTTAAACCAAATTTGTTGGAGTGCTTCTCTCTAAATTGCTCACATATGCAAGCAAATAACGTATAGGTTTTCTTGATTCTATAAAGAAAGTTACACTCTAAAAAAGCAAACAGCATTACAAGGCATAGGTACAAATACCTGGGGCTCCTCTCCTTGTTCTCTTAGAAAGTAAGGTTACCTGACAACAGTGACAACAGCCACAACAATAAGGTTATCTAACATTTATGAAGCATTTCTGTGTATGAGGAACCATTAAAATTATTTCTGTCTCATTGTATCTACTCTTCACAACAATCTCAAAAGGAAGAGCTGTTAGCTAGAGCAGGGATAGGCTCAGGAACTTGACCAAGGTCACAGAGGTAATGCATGGTTGATCACTAACTTGATTCTAGCTTGACTCCAGATCCCATATTTTTGATCATATCTACAAATATGTAATTCAAGTTATTTGTAATCTACCTTTTTTCCCTCTATACAAAGGAACATACATGAGCATGCACACAAATCTTGTGTAATTTACAGAAATAAGCAAGAGTACATCAAAGGCAGACTCCAATTTATGAATGGATTATATATATGTACAAGTCAATTATTCTAACCTGATCTTTCCCCCAAAGCAATTAGGGTAGATTCCCAGCCAGATAGCAAAAGCTTATTTAAAATGTGTTACACCGAAAAGATAGCACCAATTCATCAAACTGTAAACTTAAAAAGAGTGAATTTAATGTATGTAAATTTTTCCTTAACAAATATAACTTAAAAAAATAAATAAAATAAAAGATAGCACCCTATTACTGTGCTAATGGTATTATAGAATTTACCCACCACATTACACCATGTTACTGTAGGAACTTCAGAAATTCAAATGTCCCCAAACAATGTTGGTGAGATTAGGACTTCTGTTCCTCTTTTACCACTGTTCCTTGCTTCTATCTGCTGGAAAAGGGAGTGAAGACTCTCTGAGCCAAGGACCATTGGTAATGCTTTAGGGCAGGAGCTCCAGGAGAGTCTGATATAAAATAAGTAGAAGTCCCAAACTTTGGAGTCAAGGCAGAACATAGTCTTTCTGACAAATGTGATTTTAAGCATTGGTTAAAATATTGTTAATCTCTTTTAGTCTTATTTTATTTTTTAAAGAGTGGCCACAGCAATAGTTTTTATTTCATAAATCTGCTATGAAGATTAAGTTAAGATATATATATATGGAGAACATTACATGTTGATAGAACATTTAGCAGTTATTATGGAAAACTTTTGGAGACAGGATTCCTTTCTAATGTATTTTTGGGAATGCTTTATATTTCAGAATGGTCTTCAATCTTACAACTCTTTAATTTTTTGAAGACATAAAGGTAACATGAAAAACATAAAAATAAAATATAAAAATGGTATATACTAATATGATGGTAACTTTGTTTGAGGAGGTAGAGAAAGAATTTGTCTTGAAAATTCCATAAACTAACCTATTAACAGGCAAATAACTAGTCAGGAGAAGTGTGTCCTGAGTATGATATAATGAGCTCTTTTATCATTGCATCTTATAAGAAAATTATTTTTGACATATAGGTTACTAAAGAACCCACTAAAGTATTTAAAATAGTGCTTAATTACATAATAGGGTGCTGAGAGAGTATTTTCCTATCATCTTAGAATTATGGGTAGACTCAAAATTAAGAAGAGCAAGGATCAAGGTTTCCACCAGCAAGATCTGTGTGTTTGTGGGAGATGGTCCAAAAGATTCATTTATAAAGATTAATATACTCTTTGCTAGTTGGACTTCAAGGTAGTAGAGCTCTTTACATTCCCCTATGCATATTTGAGTGAAAAAAAAAGGGAAAGGAAAGATGTAGATCAAAAATAGGAAATAGCTGTGGAGTAGCATGTATTCTCCAAGTTCTATTTAATAACGATATTTGAATTCCTGTTGACAAAATGGATACTTAAGGAAGAATGTGAGCCTGAGGTGTCTTGCTAGATTCCACCTAAGAGCTCTTTCCACCAGGGATGATAGCCCAGGTTAATAAGCTGTATTGCCTTCTGCTGGTAGAAGAGGGTAGGAAGTAGTAAACCAGAGCTGCTGCTGCTGCTGCTAAGTCGCTTCAGTCCAACTCTGTGTGACCCCACAGACAGCAGCCCACCAGGCTTCCCTATCTCTGGGATTCTCCAGGCAAGGACACTGGAGTGGGTTGTCATTTCCTTCTCCAATGCATGAAAGTGAAAAGTTGGATCTCCCAAATTAAGAAACTATTCAGGATACCACTAGGAACAACTAATGTTCTAACAAGAGCTACTCGATCAAGCTGGCCAGCCTAAGAAACAGAGAGACTAAACAAGAAAACCGTTCCAGTTCTGGCCTTCCTCCTTGCCTCAGTGTACTTGAGAACTAGACAGAACTTTGAAACTGACATGAGATTAGTTTTAAATTTGGATGTATTATTCATTCTAATAATTGGAGCTCACCACCAAGTTAGGGTTTCTGGCTGATACTGTTGTTGTTGTTCAGTCACTCAGTTGTTTCTGACTCTTTGTGACCCCGTGGACTGCAGCATGCCAGTCTTCCCTGTCCATCACTATCTCCTAGAGTTTGCTCAAACTCATGTGCATTGAGTTGGGGATACCATCCAATCATCTCACCCTCTGTTGCCCCCTTCTCCTTCTTCTATCAATCTTTCCCAGCATCAGGGCCTTTTCCAATGAATCAATTCTTCACGTCAGGTGGCCAAAGTATTGGAGGTTCAGCTTCAGCATCAGTCCTTCCAGTGAATATTCAGGGTTGATTATCTTTAGGATTTTGAGAAAGAAATGGCAACCCACTCCAGTACTCTTGCTTGGAAAATTCCATGGATGGAGGACCCTGGTAGGCTACAGTCCATGGAGTTGCAAAGAGTTGGACACGACTGAGCAACTTCACTTTCTTTCTTTCTATAGTTTCTTTTGGAGAAAGAAATGGCAACCCACTCCAGTGTTCTTGCCTGGAGAATCTCATGGACAGAGAGGCCTGGTGGGCTGCAGTCTATGGGGTTGCTAAGAGTCAGACATGACTAAGCAACTAACACATATACACACACCTTTAGGATTGACTGTTTGATCTCATTGCTGTCTAAGGGCCTCTCAAGAGTCTACTTTAGCACCACTGTTCAAAAGCTTCTCCAGTGTTCAACCTTCTTTATGGTCCAACTCTCACATCCATACATGACTACTGGAAAAATCATAGCTTTGACTAGATGGACCTTTGTCAACACAGTGATGTCTGTGCTTATAAATGTGCTATGTTTGTCATAGATTTTTTTCCAAAGAGCAATGTCTTTTAATTTCATGGCTGCAGCAACTATCTGCGGTGGTTTTGGAGCCCAAGAAGATAAAAATCTGTCACTGCTTCCATTTTCCCCCCAGTTGTTTGCCATTAAGTGATGGGACAGGATGCCATGACCTTAGTTTTCTGAATACTGAGTTTTAAACCAGCTTGGTCATTCTCTTTCACCTTCATCAAGATACAATTAAGGAATAGAAAAGAAGTAGTTACATAGAAGATTTGATAACAAAAACTAAAATAAAAATCATTTTACATTTAGTCGTACCTTGGTATCTAGGGGGTTGGGCAGGGCAATTGGTTCCAGGGGAATTTCCCACACCTACCTCCTTGAGAATACTGAAAGCTGTAAATTCTCCAGTCCCTTATATAAAATGGCTTATTACAGTCAGCCTTCCATATAGGCAAGTTTGGTGTCTCAGAAAATGGAGGGCTGTCTGTATAACTTCCTGAATTAAAATTTCACAATTTAAGCTAAAATTCTTCTGAAAAACAGAGTGTAGGGATTAAAAGTGAGTTATGCTAATTTGTGTTATTGATAAAAAATATTTATCAACTATTTGCTGTTTTCATTTACTTGGAACACAATGAATATAAAATGTTTAGTTTTGGGCATCACGTTTTAACAGAAACCTGAGTATCCAAAATGGTTGAAATGTGGAAATCTTGACAGAAAGAATAATGAAGAACCTGAGAAGACAGATAAATTTACAGACATTTTCAGTTGCTTAAAAAGGATCATCATATATTTGCCTATTTGTTTCAGAAGCCACAAATTAAACCAGTAATGAGATGTTACATAAAAATAGATTGACTTGGTGTATTGAAGATATTTATTTAAATTAACAAAGCTATTTTCCAACTGTAACTTCTGTGCATGCTTACATATGTAGAAAAATTGGAAAATACAAAATAATAAAAAAGATAATAAAAATTAATAAGCAGAATTATGTCCTCACCAAAGTGAAGATGGAAATGTATGATATAAATCTATTCTAGCTTAGGATAATTCTCCCCTGCAATGGGGAGATCCATGTTTAGGATTAAAGAAAAGGCTAATTTGAGACAGACAGACGAAAGATTTATAATTCATAGAAGTTTGACAATATAAACATTAACTTCATTTTGGAACCCTAAAGGCTGTGATTATAAAATATAAAACTGTGTCTAATTATTTGCATGCTTGCATCCATATTTTTGCATGGCTAGTTGACATGGTTTTGGAATTAACATTCATACCTTTAGAAACATCATATGAATTAATTTCAGAATAACATTATTTAAAGTGTTCATTGAAATATTCATGGTTACCACTTATAATAATCAATTGGTTGTCATGTGACATACTACTTAATATTCAGGTGATGTAAGGTAAAACTCTGTTAATTCTAATGTTTCTTGAGTTTTTTTTTTTTTTTTTTTAAGATTTTAGGTAAAGCTAGAAAAGTTCAGCTAACATATTTAGCAAGGCCTCTGATGAGGAACTAGTGAAAGGTGATTGCCTTAAAAGTCAAAATAAAGGTTATACATAGGTTTGCCAGATAAAATATGGAGTGCCAAATTAAATTTAAATCAGTCAAACAAGGTACAAGTCTTTTTAAAATATGTCCAAAATGTTTCATGGGACATACTTTTACTGAAGACCTATTCTAGTTTATTGGAAATACAAGTATAAGTGGATAGCTTATATTTTCATGTACTGAAAACCTTCCTTGCCTTTGAAAAGCAAAAAGATTACCAACATTGTCCCATGTGTTACCTTCTATAAGTTATAGTAAGAACAATACACAAGTAACAAGTAAGAATGTAAGAAAAATTTCTTACATCAATATTTCTATAATGTGCCTGATGAACTATGGAATGAGGTTCATGACATTGTACAGGAGACAGGGATCAAGACCATCTGCATGGCAAAGAAATGCAAAAAAGCAAAATGGCTGTCTGGGGAAGCCTTAAAAATACCTGTGAAAAGAAGAGAGGCAAAAAGCAAAGGAGAAAAGGAAAGATATAAGCATCTGAATGCAGAGTTCCAAAGAATAGCAAGAAAAGATAAGAAAGCCTTCTTCAGCAATCAATGCAAAGAAATAGAGGAAAAGAACAGAATGAGAAAGACTAGAGATCTCTTCAAGAAAATTAGAGATAACAAGGGAACATTTCATGCAAAGATGGGCTCGATAAAGGACAGAAATGGTCTGGACCTAACAGAAGCAGAAGATATTAAGAAGAGGTGGCAAGAATACACAGAAGAACTGTACAAAAATATCTTCATGACCCAGATAATCATGATGATGTGATGACTAATCTAGAGCCAGACATCTTGGAATGTGAAGTCAAGTGGGCCTTAGAAAGCATCACTACGAACAAAGCTAGTGGAGGTGATGGAATTCCAGTTGAGCTGTTTCAAATCCTGATAGATGATGCTGTGAAAGTGCTGCACTCAATATGCCAGCAAATTTGGAAAACTCAGCAGTGGCCACAGGACTGGAAAAAGTCAGTTTTCATTCCAATTCTAAAGAAAGGCAATGCCAAAGAATGCTCATACTACTGCACAATTGCCCTCATCTCACATGCTAGTAAAGTAATGCTCAAAATTCTCCAAGCCAGACTTCAGCAATACGTGAACCGTGAACTCCCTGATGTTCAAGCTGGTTTTAGAAAAGGCAGAGGAACCAGAGATCAAATTGCCAACATCNTGTCAAGAAGGCTGAGTGCTGAATAATTGATGCTTGTGAACTGGGATGTTGGAGAAGACTCTTGAAAGTCCCTTGGACTGAAAGGAGATCCAACCAGTACATTCTAAAGGAGTTCATTCCTGGTTGTTCATTGGAAGGACTGATGCTAAGGATGAAACTCCAGTACTTTGGTCATCTCATGTGAAGAGTTGACTCACTGTAAAAGACTCTGATGATGGGACGGATTTGAGGCAGGAGGAGAAGGGTACGACAGAGGATGAGATGACTGGATACATCACCGATTTGTATGGACGTGATTTTGAGTGAACTCCAGAAGTTGGTGATGGACAGGGAGGTCTGGTATGCTGCAATTCAAGGGACTGAGTGACTGAACTGAACTGAACAGATAAAATAAATGATGTTGAATGTAGATGATTTAAACTCTACATAAGGTACACTCAAAAAAAGAGAATCAATTACTTTTTTAAAAAGTAAAATTGTAAATGCATAGAAAGTAAAATAAAACCTGATAAAATATTTAAGATTACTTAAAAATAAAATAAACACAGAAAAAACAACTCAAATAATTGAGACCTCAAGAAGTGCAAAATAAAGTTTGAAAATCAGAGTTGAGAAACAGCAATGAGATATTTGGAGTCAGAAATAGCTGTAATATTGACACATAATCCTGAACTTTAAATTATGTGGTTCAGTTTGGAAGGGATTAGATTGCAGATAACATAATATGAAATGAAAAAAAAATAGAGAATATAGAGAATGAAATAAAATATGTGCTAGATTGGAAAGAACGGAATCCTAACATAGGAGGAGATTTCATTGCAGTGAAGAGAGAAGAGAGTTGAGGGTTTCAGTACAGATGTCATGGCTGATTAACAATTTCCAGATGCTACTTAGCTTCAGGAAGAGGCAACTCATTTAAAATTCAAATTCTCATCTGAAAGTTTACCTCTAGGGCTCAGGACACCTCAGCACCTATGTAAACAATCTTAAAAAATAAATAAATAAATAAAATCATCACTCACCTCTCCTTGACAGTAGCACTATTCTAGAGGATAAAAATGTAAAAAATATAAAGTATTCATATAGTAGTATTAATAATCTATTAACTGAGAAAGGGAATTTTGAAGCAGTATATCCTTATTATGTGTATCTAATATATGTGCATGTGTTTGTCAATGTGAAAGAGCAATTCAAATTTGTACAGACCTACTAACATAAGCTTGAAGCCAAATAGAGATGGTCTTTCCCATGATACTTCAGTTGGTAGAGAATCTGCTCGCAAGGCAGAAGATCCAGTTCGATTCCTGGGTCGGGAAGATCCTCTGGAGAAGGGATAGGTTACCCATTCCAGTATTCTTGGGCTTCCATGGTGGCTCAGCTGGTAAAGAATTCCCCCACAATGTGGGAGACTTGGGTTCAATCCCTGGGTTGGCAAGATCCCCTGAAGAAAGGAATAGCTACCCACTCCAATACTCTCGCCTGGAAAATTACATGGACTGTATCCTTCATGGGGTCACAAAGAGTCAGACATGACTGAGCAACTTTTGTATTTCGAAAGACCTTGAACCATGCCTTGTCAAAGTGTTACCAAGGTTTCCAAGTGTATTTCACAGAACACCTTTTTTTCCTACATTTCAAACTCAAGAAGATAAAACCTTAAGCTTCAACTACTGTAAGCTTCATTGATTTTCAAAGTTGTCACACAGATGATTTTATTTGTCCCAAACAATCTGGAGAAATGACACTGTTAGGTGAGCTAATGCATGTTGTGAAAATATTCGCAGAGTATTAAGAGAATAAAAGACAGTTTGCATTTACTTTCTAAGGGATTAAAGAGTCTGGCACATAGAGTAGTGTTGGTCTGGAAGGGTGGGGGTTTGATTCTTTGTCGAGTTTCAAAGGGCAATATTCTGGAAAGAGGGGACACCCCAGAGATAAATCTGGGCTTACTGCACTTCTATAGGAAGCAATTTTTCTAAGCATATGTAACTTTTTGCCTTCAGTGATTTTCTAGAGCTTAGATGTCTAAAACAGACTTGATAGTGGCACTTGACAGGCAGTATTATTTTAAATAATGTAAGATGGATTTATATATAGGACATTTAGTACCATTTCTACTTATACATGAAAAAAATTAAACACAAATTTTTGTAGTCAAACACATAATTGGAAAACAAAAGAATGGGAAAGAGGAGAGATATCTTCAAGAAAATTGGAAGTATCAAGTGAATATTTGATGTAAGGATGGGCACAATAAAGAATAGAAATGGTAAAGATTAACAGAAGTAGAAGAGATTAAGAGGTGACAAGAATACAGAGAAGAATTATACAAGAAAGATCTTAATGACTCAAATAACCACAATGATGTGGTCACTCACCTACACCAGACATTCTGAGGTGTGAATTCAAGTGTGCCCTAGGAAAAATTTACTATGAACAAAGCTAGTGGAGGTGATGGAATTCCAGCTTTGCATCTTCAAGAAAATTGGAAGTATCAAGTGAATATTTATGTAAGGATGGGCACAATAAAGAATAGAAATGGTAAAGATTAACAGAAGTAGAAGAGATTAAGAGGTGACAAGAATACAGAGAAGAATTATACAAGAAAGATCTTAATGACTCAAATAACCACAATGATGTGGTCACTCACCTACACCAGACATTCTGAGGTGTGAATTCAAGTGTGCCCTAGGAAAAATTTACTATGAACAAAGCTAGTGGAGGTGATGGAATTCCAGCTTTGCTATTTAGAATCCTAAAATATGATGCTGTTAAAATGCTGTACTCAGTATGTCTACAAATTTGGAAAACTCAGTAGTTACCACAGAACTAGAAAAGTTCAGTTTTCATTCCAATCCCAAAGAAAGATAATGACAAAGAATGTTCAAACTATCATACAATTGTGCTCATTTCACATGTTAGCAAAGTTATGCTGAAAAATTCTTCATGATAGGCTTCAGCAGTATGTGAACCTAGAACTTCCAGATATACTTGCTGGATTTTGAATAGGTAAAAGAATCAGAAATTGCCCAAAATTCTGCATCATGGAGAAATCAAGGGAATTACAGAAAAATATATATCTACTTCTGCTTCACTGGCTATGCTAAACCCTTTGGTTGTGTGGATTACAGTGTTGGAAATTCCCTAAAGAGATGGGAGTACCAGATTGCCATACCTATCCCCTGAGAAATCTGTATGTAGGACAAGAAGTGACAGTTAGAACCAGATAAGAAACAACTGGCTGGTTCCAAATTGGGAAAGGAGTACAATAAAGTTGTATATTGTCACCCTGCTTATTTGACTTATATGCAGAGTACATCATACTAAATTCCAGGCTTGTGAATCACAAGCTGGGAACAAGATTTCCAGGACAAATATCAACAACCTCAGATATTCAGATGACAGCAATCTAATAGAAGAAAGTGAAGAGGAACTAAAGAGCTTCTTGATGAGGGTGAAAAAGGAAAATGAAAAAGGTGGCTTGAAAATAAACTTTAAAACAACAAAGATTATGGCATCTGGTTCCATCATTCATGGCAAATAGAAGGGGAAGAAGGGGAAGCCATGACAGAATTTGTTCCATCCACCCCCCTTGGGTTCCAAAATTACTGGAGATGGTGACTGCAGCCATGAAATTAAAAGACACTTGTTTTTTTGAAAGAAAGGTATGACAAACCTAGACAGTGTATTAAAAAGCAGAGACATCATTTTGCTGACAAATGTTCATATAGTCAAAGCTTTGTTTTT
>SJXQ01002148.1:0-141058 GCA_006408695.1 Aepyceros melampus | reverse complement strand
AAAAGTTGGCTTAAAGCTCAACATTCAGAAAACGAAGATCATGGCATCTGGCCCCATCACTTCATGGGAAATAGATGGGGAAACAGTAGAAACAGTGTCAGACTTTGTTTTTTTGGGCTCCAAAATCACTGCAGATGGTGACTGCAGCCATGAAATTAAAAGGCGCTTACTCCTTGGAAGAAAAGTTATGACCAACCTAGATAGTATATTCAAAAGCAGAGACATTACTTTGCCGACTAAGGTCCGTCTAGTCAAGGCTATGGTTTTTCCTGTGGTCATGTATGGATGTGAGAGTTGGACTGTGAAGAAGGCTGAGCTCAGAAGAATTGATGCTTTTGAACTGTGTTGTTGGAGAAGACTCTTGAGAGTCCCTTGGACTGCAAGGAGATTCAACCAGTCCATTCTGAGGGAGATCAACCCTGGGATTTCTTTGGAAGGAATGATGCTAAAACTGAAACTCCAGTAGTTTGGCCACCTCATGCGAAGAGTTGACTCTTTGGAAAAGACCCTGATGCTGGGAGGGATTGGGGGCAGGAGGAGAAAGGGACGACCGAGGATGAGATGGCTGGATGGCATCACGGACTCAATGGACGTGAGTCTGAGTGAACTCCGGGAGTTGGTGATGGACAGGGAGGCCTGGCGTGCTGCAATTCATGGGATCACAAAGAGTCAGACACGACTGCGCGATTGAACTGAACTGAACTGGATGCAATCTCAAAAATGACAGAATGGTCTCCGTTCGTCTCCAAGGCAAACCATTCAATATCACAGTAATCTAAGTCTATTCCCTGACCTGTAATGATGAAGAAGCTGAAATTGAATGGTTCTATGAAGACCTATAAGACCTTCTAGAACCAACACCCAAAAAAGATGTCCTTTTTGTTATAGGGGACTGGAAAGCAAAAGTAGGAAGTCAGGAAATACCTTGAGTAACGGGCAAATTTGTCCTTGGACTACAGAATGAAGCAGGGCAAAGGCTAACAGAGTTTTGCCAAGAGAACGCACTGGTCATAGCAAACACCCTCTTCCAACAACACAAGAGAAGACTCTACACATGGACATCACCAGATGGTCAATACCAAAATCAGATTGATTATACTCTTTGCAATCAAAGATTGTTGCTGCTCTATACAGTCAGCAAAGACAAGAGTGGTAGCTGAATATGGCTCAGATCATGAACTCTTTATTGTCAAATTCAGACTTAAATTGAAGAAAGTAGGGAAAACCACTAGGCCTTGATTCCTAGTGAGAATCTAAGGGACCTAAGTCAATGGAAGTAACAAATAGATTCAAGGGATTAGATCTGACAGAGTGCCTGAAGAACTATGGACAGAGGTTCATGACATTGTACAGGAGGCAGGGATCAAGACTATCCTCAATAAAAAGAAATGCAAAAAGGCAAAATGGTTGTCTTAGGAGGCCTTAACAAACAGTATGAAAAGAGAAGCTAAAGGCAAAGGAGAAAAGGAAAGATAATTCCATTTGAATGCAGAGTTCCAAAGAATAGCAAGGAGAGATAAGAAAGCCTTCCTCAGTGATCAATGCAAAGGAATAGACGAAAACAATAGAACAGAAAAGACTAAAGATCTCTTCAAGAAAATTAGAGATACCAAGGGAAATTTTCATGCAAAGATTGGAACAATGAAGGACAGAAATTGAATGGACCTAACAGAAGCAGAAGATAGTAAGAAGAGGTGGCAAGAATATACAGACGAACTATGCAAATTATCTTCACAACCCAGATAATAACGATGGTGTGATCACTCACCTAGAGCCAGACATCCTGGAATGTGAAGTCAAGTGGGCCTTAAGAAGCATCACTACCAGGAAAGCTAGTGGAGGTGATGGAATTCCAGTTGAACTATTTCAAATCCTAAAAGATAATGCTGTGAAAGTGGTGCACTCAATATGCCAGCAAATTTGGAAAACTCGTAATGGCCACAGGACTGGAAAAGGTCAGTTTTCATTCCTATGCGAAAGAATGCTCAAACTACCTCACAACTGCACTCATCTCATATTCTAGCAAAGTAATGTTCAAAATTCTCCAAGCCAGGCTTCAGCAATACTTGAACTATGAACTTCCAGATTTCAAGCTGGATTTAGAAAAGACAGAGGAACCAGAGATCAAGTTGCAAACATCCACTGGATCATGAAAAAAGCAAGAGAGTTCCAGAAAAAGATCTACTTCTGCTTTATTGGCTGTGCCAAAGCCTTTGACTATGTGGATCACAACAAACTATGGAAAATTCTTAAGGAGATGGGAATATCAGACTACCTGTCCTGCCTCCTGAGGAATCTGTATGCAGGTCAGGAAGCAACAGTTAAAACTGGATATGGCACAACAGACTGGTTCCAAATAGGGAAAGTAATATGGCAAGGCTGTACATTGTCACCCTGATTATTTAACTTATATGGAGAGTACATCATGCGAAATGCTGGACTGGATGAAGCACAACTGGAATCAAGATTGCCGGGAGAAATGTCAATAACCTCAGATATGCAGATGGCACCACCCTGTGGCAGAAAGCGAAGAACTAAAGAGCCTCTTGATGAAAGTTAAAGAGGAGAGTGAAAAAGTTGGCTTAAAAATCAACAATCAGAAAACTAAGATCATGGCATCTGGTCCCATCACCTCGTGGGAAATAGATGGGGAAATAATGGAAACGGTAAGAGACTTTATATTTTTGGACTCCAAAATCACTGCAGATGGTGACTGCAGCCATGAAATTAAAAGACTCTTGCTCCTTGGAAGAAAAGTTATGACCAACTTAGACAGCATATTAAAAAGCAGAGACATTGCTTTGCCAAGAAAGGTCCATCTAGTCAAAGCTATTTTTTTTTCCAGTAGTCACGCATGGATGTGAGAATTGGACTATAAAGAAAGCTGAGACTGAAGAATTGATGCTTTTGAACTGTGGTGTTGGAGAAGACTCTTGAGAGTCCTTTGGACAACAAGGAGATCCAACCAGTCCATCCTAAGGGAGATAAGTCCTGAATATTCATGGCAAGGAGTGATGCTGAAGCTGAAACTCCAATACTTAGGCCACCTGATGTGAAGAACTGACTTACTGGAAAAGACCCTGATTCTGGGGAAGATTGAAGGCGAGAGGAGAAGGGGACAACAGGTGATAAGATGGCTGGATGGCATCACTGACTCAATGGACATGAGTTTGAGTAAACTCCGGGAGTTGGTGATGGACAGGGAGGCCTGGTGTGCTGCAGTCCATGGGGTCACAAAGAGTTGAACAAGACTGAGCGACTGAACTGAACTGAGCTGAACTGAAGAGTAGCTATATGTAAACTCAGAGTAAATTATGTTTGTTTTTCTTTATTCCAGTCCTTTCACTGTTGTTTAAAACATATCAGATTCAGGAAAATCCTAAACCTCTTTAAATACATATAGACAAGGTTGTTTTTTTTTTTTTCATCAGTTATAAAAATCCTTCCAACCATTTTGGCTGCTGGCCATACAGGCATGAGTGAAAGAATTTTCCTTTTGTTATGAAAGCCAGAGAGAAGCCTTCTGGAGCTGTTCAGTTTCCTAGCACAGCTGCTGATGTAGATGACAGTGCTCATTGTTCCGCTTGGAAAGTCTTAGACATCTTTGCCAGTTAGAGCTGGAAAGGTGCCCAGGGGATCATATAGCCCAGCCCCTTCATTTTCCATGTAATGAAACGAAGAGCCAGCTTGGTTAACTGATGTACTTGAATACAGAACAGCTGGAAAATAGCAAAGCTCAGGACCAAGTCACTGAGTTCAGACTCTTTTTCTTTGCTGTTCTAGCTATGCCTCTTGTTAAGAAAAACAGGGTAACCCAATGGTTAAAATACTTGAAGTAGGAGTATAGAGACCTAATGTCATGAAATGTTAAAAAATGTTAAAAATGCTTGAAATGCATTGTTTTTTTCCCCCATCAGTCTTTTTCCTACTGACTTCTTTTTTTTCTTCAAAATATGGTCCCAAAGTTTTCTTTTCCTGGAACAGGAAGCATTCCTAAGTATTCCAAGGCTAAATTAGTAACTCTTCTCTTTGCTCACAAAGCACTGTGCACATTCCTGCACAATATGCTTAGCATATTGTATTATAATTATTCAGTTATCCATCTGCCCTCCTCCCTCCCATCTACTGGACTTCCAGGAGCAGCAACGGTATCTTCTTGGACTTCACTCCCTAGCACTTGACAGAGAGTCTGGCACTGTGTATACCCTCAGTGTTTTATGAATTAATGAATCAACCAACCACTCTCTCATAGGCTTGCATATCAGTGAATCTTAGGCTTTCTGGGACATAAAAATCACCTGAAGTTCCTGATTAAAAATTTATTTTTCCAGGCCACACCAGGAGACATGCTGACTCAAAACTGGGGTGGGGGTCTAAGAGTCTGCATTTTTATTAAGCAGCTGATGATTCAGTGCAAATGGTCCATGCTGTGAACTGTGCTTAGTTGCTCAGTAGTGTCCAACTCTCTGCGCACCCATGGACTGTGGCCCTCCAGGCTCTCTGTCCATGGGGATTCTCCAGGCAAGAAAACTGAAGTGGCGTTGCCATGCCTTCCTCCAGGGGATCTTCTCAACCCAGGGATCCAACCGTGTAGGTCACATTTAACAAGCTCTGCTCGATCATTAATTCTTCTCATACTCAGTCCCAACTGAATATAACACAACAATCTGTCAATCTGAATAAAAACATGCAGCTTTGCTACCCACTCGATTTCACCATTCTGACCCTAGAACAGTGGTATTGATTGATATTTGTGGAAATAAAGAAGATAATATTTATAAAACAGTTCAAGTTATTAGAATAAAGGTATCTTAGCTCATCAAGGAAATATGATATAAATCTAGCATCCTAAAAATTATCTTAGACATATTGAATTTGATCTGAGTCTCAAATGCAGAGGAATAAAACCCCCACATAATACCTGGATGGACACCATACCTGTATGAGCTTTTTCCTTGGTTAGGTTATCTTATTTTTTGTTCCATATTAGTAAACATAATAGCTAATGTTTACGTAATTTTTTAAAAAACCCCAATAGTGCATCTAAGCCTGCATGGCACTTTATATGCACATACTCTTTTTTTAAAAATGATGACCTTAAGCAACTTTACAGGAGAAAAAGCTGAATTGGGGTAGTTATTAAACTCCTTTTATATAACTACCAAAAAGATTTCTGAACATTATGGGATATTTATTTATACACATGTTGTTGAATATTTGTATTCAGTTCCTCATGTTACTTTTTACTTGTAACTTATTTCTTTATGCACATTTCTATACAAATATTTAAATGGTCAAATAACATTTCATGTATTTTATCCTGTTACGTAGTCAGTGTTCACCCTAATGTTCTCCCCAGTAATGTTGGTTATTTTCAATTATTTGCTATCATATACAGAGTTCTTATGCTCATTTTTGTTCAGATTGTAGTTTTGTATGAATTCCAGGGAGTATGTTCCCCAGGTGAGATTGGTTAGATGAAAAAGTAACAAGTTTTAGAGCTTTTGTCACCTATTACAGTTTATCTTCCAGAGACTCTGAACCAATATAGAACCCACAGGGGTTTTCCCATAGCTTGACCAATATATAATATTATTACCCCAGCTTATTTTAGCTAGTTTAAATGTGCATAGGGCCTTTCCAAAACTATTTTATTTGGAAGTTCTTTAAGTGAACACGAAGCAGTTCCTTTCTGTGTGGGAAAGTTCACTGTTATAATTTTCAGGACAAACAGTTCATCTCCTTATTTGAGAGTTTTTAAGGGACAGGTTTAATTGCCTTTTGTAGAGACAGGAAACAGGATTGGGGCAGGCTTGATGTGTCAGGGAACAAGATCAGTTGTATAGCTCTGATGTGGAGGATTGCAACAGGAACACCAGCTGTTTATGTAGGGTCGAGAAGCAAGCACATTGTGATGGCATGATGAAAAAATTATTGGGCTTTTGTTGGACAACCAGTTTTACTTCAAAATGAAAGCAAGAAACTGTCGCTCCCACCATTGTATAATTCTCTTACGATGCCACTTTCTTTCATGAAGATTTTCAGATATTCAGGTGGACCTCTCTGGTCTATGACAGGAAGGACTTCAGAATGGCCAGAAAACTAAAACATTATTTGAGAGGCCTTGTGGGGGAGGACCTAGAAGCAGAAGTCACAGGGTCAGTTTGTCAGTCTTATGTGTGAAAAGTCAATTCAGTCACAGAAAAGGACCTTTGCGTAGTCTCTCCACCCTTCGTGACTATGGTCACCTTCTGAAGTAAGCAAATAAGTGACTGCTCTACTGGTTTGGGTCCCTGTGTGAAAAACAAGATGCAGTGTTGTTTGTGAAAGATGGGCCTTTTGTTTCGGATAATAGTCTAGCCTCTTGATTTTCTTTTAGAAATTGGTGACTGTTGAATTTGTAATGAAAATCAGTCTGTTGAGCACTGTAGATTAAAATCTGAAAGTATTCCTCCATTCTTGCTTATCATGCTAAATCCTTGGCTTCATTCACTGTTGTGTCTGTAGAATACTCACTCTCTCTCTCTCTCTCTCTCACACACAACACACACACACACACACACACTTGTATCTGTTATCTCTCATCTTTATTTGGAAATTACTCAGATGCCACACAATTCACACATTTAACATGTATGAGTCACTTATTTTCAGTATATTCACAGAGTTGAACATCCATCACCACAATTAATTTTAGAACATTTTCATCACCCCTAAAAGAAACCCCATTCCCAATAGTAGTCACTCCCCATTCGTCTTCAATCCTCCCAGCCCTAGGCACTCATCTCCTTTCTGTCTCTATAGATTTGCTTATTCTGGACATTTCATATAAGAAGTTATACTATATGTGGTCTTTGGTTTAGCTTCTTTGAATGTAATGTTTTCAAGGTTCATCCATATCGTGGTACATATCAGTACTTTTTTGTTGCTGAATAATATTCCATGTATGATATACCACATTTTGTCTTTCCATTCATCATTCAGGATTCCGAGAAGGAGAGAGAATTGTCTTGTATTGGGTTACATGCCCATCCCTTTGATTTGTAGTTGTACCTGTACATGAGGGTGTCACCCTGAAAGGAAATTGAGGCACTCTTGGGTTGGGAAAATGGACACCACAGGTGGGATCAGGACAAGTTGCCTGCCTCTCTAGGTGCACCACATTGCTGAGATTAGGACCCAAGCAGATCGTGTCGGAAACCTCAGCATGGAGGAAAATTAATAATTATGTCCTAGCATACTTTATAATGGAGAAAATATGATAAGATTTTTTAATAATATTTAAATATTTTAAGTTATAATTTTTAAAGTGTATATATCCCTATCTATGTTGGATGTATAGCATATTTCAAATACCGGGTTTCACTTGGTCCTCAATAATGTTAGTTTCTAGTTATTTTCTATAGTGGCTTCATTGTGGTTTAAATACACTTTTGTGAACTAGCTTTAGAATCCAGTCATCAGAGACTGACAATGAGAAAATGTGTTCCAAGTTACAAATGACTAATGAATGAACGCTTTGACTTTTCCCACACAAAAGTCACATTGCTCAGAACTCCCCCAGTATTAAGAATCTGTCTTGCAATGAAGGGAACACAGGTTTGATCTCTGATCCAGGAACTAAGATCCCAAAATGCCCAGGGGGGCAACTAAGCTGCAAAGAGAAATACCACATACACAACAAAGAAGCCTCATGCTGCAACCGAGACCTGACACAGACAAATACATACTCTTAAAAAGAAGAAAATAATTTCTTTAATCTGATAATAATAATAATAAAAGAAAGCCAACCTGCTCGTTGTCCGGGATATTGCTGGTCAGTGCCACAGGCCAGCGGGTGTGGATGGTGGAGCGGGACTCTGCTGTGCTCCTTCTGGCTGCAGGGATGTTGTCTGAGGGCTCAGCAGGGTCACTTCCACTGACTTGAAGGATCACTCACTTGGAGCGGTTTGGAACAATTACAGCCCTTCCAATTCCAGGTAGCACCTTAGGTGCCTGTGGGGAGGTAGAGGTGTCCATAAAGCAGTCTTCTGGCATTTTCCGTGAAAGCAAGCAGCGACCGGACGTGCTCCACCGCTGAAAGGAGAGTGTGACTGGTTCAAAATGGCGACTCTGGGCTTAAAGGACTGTCGTCAGAGGCCAGATGTCCTCGCACGGAGACTGTGCCTCTGAATGGGCTGGGAAGAAGGAGCCAAGTGCCCTGGGTCTTTTGTTTGGGCTCCAAACTCTTTTTCTTCCTTGTGCTATCATCCTTCAGGGCATGCCTGCATGCTGAGTCGCTTCAGCCGTGTCCCACTCTTGGCGACTCTTTGGGCTGTAGCCCACCAGGCTCCTCTGTCCATGGGATTCTCTAGGCAAGAATACTGGAGTGGGGTGCCATGTCCTCCTCCAGGGGATCTTCCCGACCCAGGGAGCCAACCGGGGCCCCTTACATCTCCCACATTGGCAGGCGGGTTCTGTACCAACCACTAGAGCGCCTGAGAAGCCATCATCCTTCCAGTATTGGGCAGGTGCCCTGTCTGCAGGCCTCCTGGCTTCTGTGAACTTCTCAAGGGAGTATATGATCACCCTAAAGCTCTAGTGTCCACCAGAGCCCACTGAGGGCATTTTAGTAAGTTCTGCCAGTCACCCAGCTAAGGAATCAGTTTTCTAACGTGATATCAGAGATTGTATCTATAATTGCTGTGATGCTTTAAAGTAACCACTTCATTTAGGTTTTTCTGTTTTAACCCAAGGTATTCTTCTGCGGAAATAAGGAAACAGTTTACCCTCCCACCAAACCTTGGCCAGTACCATCGACAAAGCATAAGTACCTCTGGCTTCCCCTCTCTTCAGCTAGTAAGTATGAGTTACAGGTTTTCTTAGAGACTGATCAAGGGCAGAAGTGCCCCGCTTATGCTTATGCTTGCTAAGTCTTCTAAGATTTTCCCACCTCTACCTTACATCACCAACCACCAGTTCCTAGCCCTGCATCTACGTTTTGACATCAGTTTCCCTCTCTCCCGTGGTCTGCATGCATGCCCGTCGTTTCAGTCATGTCTGACTCTTTGTGACTCTATGGACTGTAACCTGCCAGGCTCCTCTGTCAGTGGGATTCTCCAGGCAAGCATACAGGAGTGGGTCACCATGCCCTCTGCCAAGGGATCTACCCAATCCAGGGATCCAACTTGAGCCTCATGTGGCTCCTGCATTGCAGGTGGGTTCTTTACTGCTGAACCACAGGGAAGCCCCTCCTTCCATCAACTAGGGCTTAAAGTGCAAAGCGAACCTAATTCTAAAGTTTCTGGATTCAGTGGACTTCCCAGGCTACTTGCTTTCACCCAAATTATGATTCACATTTTGGGGAAGGGAAGGATTAGCCTGGAAACTTAATCACCATTTGTAACATGCTTTTATTGGGAAAAAAAATTTTTTTCCCAAAATCTGAAAAGTCAAGTTATGAACCTTAAGCTTTTAAAGTAATTTTTTGGAATAATTTTACTGTAATTTACTTACAGTAAATCCACTCATTCGAAGGTGTACAGTTTGAGGAATTTGACCAGTTTATAGTTAATTTGTATAGTCAAGATGTAGAATAAATAGCCCCACTGTGCCGCTTTCTGTGGGTCTCCCTCGCAGTCCCCAGCCAGCAGCACTAGGCAATCACCAGTCCACTTCTGTCATCATAATTCTGCTTTCTCTGGAACTTCGTATCATTGGAATCAGACAGCATGAACCTTAATTTTTAGAACACCGCCCCCCCACCTTTTAAGCTGAAGATTGCCCACATTTTTATACTAACACCAGTTGTTGAGTGTGTGTATATATGTTATGTTATTTGAGGACTAAAGGCCAGACGTGCTCAGTGGGTTAAAGCTAACTTAAATGAGTTGGTTGGTAAAACCAGAAGTGAGCATTCACTTCCTTTGTGAGAGAGCTGCAGCCTCCACTCTACTCACTTCCTCACACACAGCAGGGCTCCACTTTCTGGCTTGTTCTAGCGGTTATCTTGAGGAGGTTAGGTTATTTTTTCTTTCTCACTTGTTACTTCAAAACCACTTCTGCTCTTAGAAATTTGGTAACCTGCCGCCCAGTTTCCTGTAGCCGCCATTTTGTCTCCTGTGGCAATTTCCACACCGTGTAACTGTGTATCTTTCAAAGGTATGTTTGCTGGAGGGATTTGTGATTCTTTCAGTAGGATAATTTGTGGGTTATGTCACTGATGAGATAGTAGTACTAAAAAATGTATAGCACCTTTTACTGCAAAAGATAATTTGCAATGGCAGTGCTTTAAAAAAATCTATGTATGACTTCGGTAACATGTTCAACTGCCCTTTTTATCTGTACTTTTTCTGTTTCAAAGTCATAGATTATAATAAAAGCATATCAAGTGCATAACATCCATGATGTATTAGATATACTTTAAGATAAATTTGGTATGCTTTTTAGTTTCATTGGTGCTGATATATATTTCATTGAAAACAATTTTTTTTTAAAATTTCTGACCAAAATTGTCTTATAGAATATACAAAATGCAGTTAAAAAGTGACTGGATACACTTTTAAATCTTAAACAAGGTGGGGGATGTGGGGTTTGGTTCTTTGCTTCTCTGTAAATTTAGATTACAGCTTTATGCAGTAGCTGCCTTGAGAATAGTGTGGACCTCACTATTAAGAGGCTTTAAGGAAGTTTAGGTCACAGACGTTAACCCCTTAGCTACACACCAGCTGCAGCTTGAAATTTCTTCAGGATAAATTTTTTTTTTTAAGTCACAAACTTTAAAAAATTGTCTCCTGTTTGCAGGCGTTCTTTTGGTAGTTATGCCTCCTCACCACTAGGTTTTGACAAATGTGAGTTTGGATGAATTATTTCATTAGCTAGGTGGTAGAATTAACATGTGGCTTAACTACTCATTTTCTAATAGAAGATCTCAGAGAAATAGCAAAAATGTTATCTATACATGAGTCATGTATAATTTCTACCTGATTCTATTTGCAAATGAAGAGCCTTTAAAACGTGTTTCTCCTGCTTAATTCCATTTTAGTCTTCTGCATATTTTCCCCCAGGTCTCTACTTCAGCTTTAGCACAGTGTGCAGACCCTGTTTCTTCTGATTAACTGTGTGATGAGCAGATGACAGGAGAGGGCCAAAATCTGCCTTTGATTAAGCTTTTGTTTTTTAAATGCATGGCCTACTCAGAAAAATCCGATCACCCTAATGTTTACCTTCTGGTCCTGTCATAATATCAGAATGAAGTGGCTGTTCTTTCCCTTGAGTCATCTTTCTGAATGAAGGTTCCTCCAGCAGAAATCACCCACTTACATGATAATTTCCCTTTTCCTTAAGAAACTATTTCATTTCATAGAAAGATAATGAGGCATTTCAGGAAGATTTATTTCTGGAAAGGCAGAGGAATAGTTTATCACCTAAAGACTCTCAACCTGAAGCAGCTCTTCTTAAATGAGAAGCCATAGACTGTTCATTATAAGATTTTAGATGATTGAAAAATTTGACTAAGTGCATTTTGACTTTTTTTTCCCTTACCTTTGTTTATGGAACCACCATTTCAACAACCCCACATGCTGATACAGATAATTGTTTAATTTTTAAGAGTATTTAATTGGCACAAAGTTATTTATTATATTTTTAAAATTTAATGTTTATTTTATAGTGGGTAGAGTTGATTTACAATGCTGTACTAGTTTCAAGTGTACAACAAAGTGATTCAGTTAGATAGGTTATTGTAGAATATTTAGTAGAGTTCCCTGTATACAGTAGGTCCTTGCTGACTTTCTGTTTTATATATAGCAATGTGTATTACTATATATACACATGTTAATCCTAAACTCCTAATTTATCTCTCCTCCGCCCCCTTCCCCCTTTAGTAACCCTAAGTTTGTTTTCGAAGTCTGTGAGGCTGTGTCTGCTTTGTGAATAAGTTCATTTCTATCATTTTTAAGATTCCGTATATAAGTGATATCATGTTTGTCTTTGTCTGACTCACTTCATTTAGTATGATCATCTCTAGGTCCATCCATGTTGCTTCAAGTGGCAGTATCTCATTTCTTTATGGCTAAGCAATAGTCCATCATGTGTATGTACCACATTTTTATCCCTTCCTCTGTTGATGGACATTTAGGTTGCTTCCAGGTCTTAGTTATTGTAAATGTGCTGCAGTGAACACTGGAGTGCCTGTATCTTTTTGAAATATGGTTTTCCCCAGATACATGCCCAGGCATGGGTTTGTTGAATCATATGATAGTTGTTTTTTTATTTTAATTTTCTTAAGGAACCTCCATACTGTTCTCCATAGTGGTTGCACAAATTTACATTCCTACCAACAGTGTAGGAAGGTTCCCTTTTCTCCGCACCTTCACCAGCCATTTATTGTATACATTTTTTGATAATGGCCATTCTGACCTGTGTGAGGTGATAGCTCATTTTGTTTTTTTTTTTTTTTTTAATTCTTTTTTATTTTTTAGTTTGTTTTGCTTTACAATACTGTATTCGTTTTGTTACACATTGACATGAATTAGCCATGAGTGTACATGAACTCCCAATCCCGACCCCCTCCTCCACCCTCCCGCCCCACACCCTCTCTCTGGATTATCCCCGTGCATCAGTCTCTATCATCCTGCATCCTGCATCAAACCTGGACTCTCTCTCATTTTGGTTTTGATTGCATTTCTCTAATAATAGTGATGTTGCATAGCTTTTTATGTGCTTTTTAGAAATTGACATTCTCTAAAACTTCTTGTTGTTTTGCAAGAGGCAGGAACTTGCAGTTAGGTGGATCCGGGGTGGAGTGTAACTATCACTTTTTAGTTCCATACATAGGAGGCAAGTTACTTAACCTTGACTAGGGCTTCAGTTTCTTCACTTGCACTATGGGCATAGTAATGCTACCCCTATTAGGGTTAATACGGAAGGATAAAATAGATTCTGTGTAAATAGAGGCTAATGCTGCTGTCTATGTATTTGGCACTATGGAGACACTGTGGGAGATTTCAAGAAGATGAATAGAAGATGCTTTTGCCTTCTAAAGTGAAGTTGCTCAGTCGTGACCGACTCTTTGCGACCCCATGGACTGTAGCCTGTCAGGCTCCTACGTTCATGGGATTTTGCAGGCAAGAGTGCTAGAGTGGATTGCCATTTATTTGGAAGGGCAGATAAAATGGAGAATCCAAACCGGCTTCGAGTATGGTAGGTATTCTGAGGAGAGAAAGATCTAAGATAAAAAAAATAAGAAGTAAAGGCTTGAAGGGGGAGGCTGAGAAGATTTAGAGGAAGCTTCTCAACCCTGGCTCTAATTAGAATCACCTGAGACCTTTAGAAACACACCTGTGTCCTCTCATAGAACAATTACCTCAGAATCCCAAATATCAGTGTTTTAAAGTTCCCTGGGACTTTTACACGTGGTTCAGATTGAGCACCAGGTAAAGAACCTGTATACATAGAAGCAGTACAGATAGTGGTAGGAGGAGGAACATAAGGTAGAGTTCCTTTTGCTGTCCCAGCTGCTCTGCATTTCAGAAAGTGTAGTAAGTGAAGGCTACTTGCTAATCCTGTGGATATATTTTTATATGCCTATAGTGGATTCTGTCATAAATCTGACAAATCAAATGAGAAGAAGGATGTGTTTGATTTTGTGGATATTTGTGTGTGTGTGTGTGTGTGGTGTTATTGGGTTTTTGTTTTTGTTTTTTAACTTTAATTGTAATGTTAGCTGTGAAGATTGTGTATACATACATTTTCAAAGTAGATAAAACATATAAAAATTTTGCATTTTTTAATGTGAAGAGGATCTACCATTTAGATTTGATTTTATAGACAAAATGCAATGATGCAGACTTACCTTGGGTCTTTTGTGACACTCTTAATAGTCCTATGCCGTGGGCATGTAAATAGGTTGCATACCCAATGATGCCAATCAGCTATAAAAGCAAAAAACTATATATTAGTGTCTTCATTAAGATGAATCTGTAAAATATTAAAACCATTTTTCTGATTATTCAAAGTAGAAAGGAGAGTGAAATATATAAGAGTAGAAACGTAGGTCATCTTTGCCCTGACTTAGAATTTCAGACACTATATGCATGGTTAATAACTTAACCTACATTTTTATAGAGGGAAAATCTTATTTTTTTAAATGAGAAAAGAAAAATTATGAAGTAAAATGGAATGAATCACCTGGGCCAGAACAGTTCTTGCTAAAGAGAATGATGTAGAAAGCCACATCCTGGATATAAACGAAAACACCATGGTTACACAGTGTGCTTATATGTAACAGTTATGAAGGAAAAAAAAGGAGGTCTCATACTTACAAAGCACTCATTTTTGTTACATGTTTAAGCTTCTATGTGGAGAAGGCAATGGCACCCCACTCCAGTACTCTTGCCTGGAAAATCCCATGGATGGTGGAGCCTGGTAGGCTGCAGTCTATGGGGTCGCTAAGAGTCAGACACGACTAAGCGACTTCCCTTTCACTTTTCACTTTTATGCCTTGGAGAAGGAAATGGCAACCCACTCCAGTGTTCTTGCCTGGAGAATCCCAGGGACGGGGGAGCCTGGTGGGCTTCCATCCATGGGGTCGCACAGAGTCGGACACAACTGAAGTGACTTAGCAGTTAAGCTTCTGTGTAATCAAGCAACCTTTTTGTTTTATTACCAATGATGATCTAAATGATGGATCACTTGATAAACATGGTGATCTTCTTTTATTTTTCCTTTGTGCTTCATCTTCTAGAAGTTAGGCTGTCCTTAGGTTTCAATGATTTAACTGGAGAGGACATGATGGAAAATGAAGATGTCATTACAATTTCCACGCACATTCACAATTGAAGGTCAAATGAGTGCCACCTTGCATGCAGGGTGTTTTATTAGAGTTTTATTACTATCATGGTAAAGCAGAGGAATCAAACCAGTCTTGGTTTAAGATTAGATTGATGTCCGTTGTGGCATATCAGTATCTTCTGTGCAGTGGCATCAGTGGACGATTGCCACTGGTGGAAGCAGGGAGGTATTCCTTAATCTAAGCCATGAAGTGCTTTGAGATATTGAAGCTGGAGAACTTTACTGCCTTATGCTCTGTTTACTTCAAGATAGTAGAAGAGCCAAGAGGATTGCTTTAGGTATTCATTCATTCAAGAAATATATATTAGGTCTCACTCTGTGCCAGGAATTGCTCTAGGAGCTGGAGTTACAATAGTGAATGTAACAAAGCATCTGTCTTCATGAGCTTGCATTCTAGAATGAGAGACATAGACAAATAAGTGAATGTAGACTATATCAAGGGATGCTAAGCCACTTCAGTCGTGTCCGACTCTGTGCAACCCCACAGACGGCAGCCCACCAGGCTCCCCCATCCCTGGGATTCTCTAGGCAAGAACACTGGAGTGTGTTGCGATTTCCTTCTCCAGTGCATGAAAGTGAAAAGTCAAAGTGAAGTCGTTCAGTCTTGTCCAACTCTTAGCAACCCCATGGACTGCAGCCTACCAGGCTCCTCCGTCCATAGGATTTTCCAGGCAAGAGTCCTGGAGTGGGGTGCCATTGCTTTCTAGTAAGTGCTTTAAAGAATGAAACATGGATAGGGAATAGAGAGTGACACAGAAGAGGAGACTATTTTGGATTGAGTGGTCTGTGAAGGCCTGCAGGTCTAGAAAGGAGGGACTTGGGAAGAATTATGAATGAACTTAACAGGTATTTGAAGGAAGAGTATTCGATTTAGAAGAAATAGCACATTCGAAGTCCCAAAGCAAGAGCCGTGGCACACGGTAGGACCAGTAAGGATGCAGACAATGGGCTGAGCAGAGTGGGCAGTAGGAGATGAGATGGTAGAAGAATCAAGGCTGAGACATAGGCCTCTGAGACCTTGGAAGAATTTTGGCCCTTACTTGGATTGAAATGGGAAGTTATTGGAAGTACTGGCTTAGCACAATTTGCATTTTTATTATAAAGATTGCTTACAAGGTTATTTTTTATAAAGATCATTCTTGCTCCTTTGTGGAGATAGATTCCACAAAGGTGGGGAGGGCAGTTAGGAAATTGACGCAATAACTCAGGAAAATGATGGCAGTGCTTTGGAAATGGGTAGTGGCAGTAGAAAAGGTGAGAAGTGGTTGGATCCTAGATAGATTTCAAAAGTAAAGTGGATGGGATTTTCTGATAGATAATATGTACGATGTGAGAGAGAGAGAGAAGTCGACATTGACCCAAAAGATTTTCCCCTGTACAGCTGGTGGAATGGAACTGCCACTTGCTGAGATGCAGAGAGACTTGAAAGATAGAAGAAGAGCAAATCAGCAGGAAAATTAAGTAATTTTGAATTTATTATGTTTGAGAGCCCTGTTAGATCACCAGAGAGTGATGTTGAGGTATAATTGGAAAAATCAGCCTGAATGTCAGGACAAAGATTGAGGCTACAGATACATACCTATAATTTTAAAAACAACAAAAAAAAGGTATTTAAAGTCATGGACATAGATGAGATCATATGGGAGTAAATTCAGACTGGGGAGAGAAGCTCTTTTAGGACGCAACCTGAGGGCACTGCAAAACGGAAGGAGAACCTAGAAAAAGTGGTGTCCCAGAGGTGGAGTGACCAAGCAAGTGTCTGTTCCAATTTGCTGGACTGAGGGGTTTCCTGGCACATGGACTTTCAGAACTTGGGATACACTAGGACAGTTTGTCCCTCTCCAGGTGAAGAAAGTGTTTCAAGGAGAGAGTGATTAACTGTCCAGTGCTGTAGATAAACCAGAAATGAGCCAACAGCCCTTGAATTTGGCACATGAAGGTCTTGGGTGACATTGACCAAGACTTGTCTTTCATGAACAGCCAAGTCAGCTTAAGGACCACCCCCCATAGGGATAAACATGCCTCATGGTACAAGGACAAGTCACCTAGAAGCATCATGCCTCTTCCCCCCAGCCAACGGGCATGAAGCTTCCCTCATGCTGTAACAAAGTACCCGGTCCCTTGTGGTACTTTCTAGGTGGCACAGTGGTAAAGAATCTGCCTGCCAGTGCAGCAGACGCAAGAGACACCTGTTCAAAACCTGGGTTGGGAAGATCCCTTGGAGAAGGAAGTGGCAAACAGTTCCAGTATTCTTGCCTGGGAAATCCCATGGACAGAGGAGCCTGGTGGGCTGCAGTCTGTGGGGTGGAAGGAGCTGGATATGGCTGAGTACACACACGTCCATCCTTATGATTACCTGTGTGACTTGGGCCCAGTCATTTAACCTCTCTGTTTTTCAGTATCCTTATTTGTGAGATAATGTCCAGATTTGTCATTTTAATCTTCTATCAGTGTGTTGACTGCTGTGCTAGGGCTACATAGATTAATTTTCAACAGACATGGTTCTGGTGTTGTAAAAATTTTCAATTTCAAGTTGAATCATACCCTATGTCAGGAGAACTAGCCATTGATGTACATTAAAGGACAAAGAAAAATTCAGACCCTCTTCATTTAAAAAATGGATATTTGTGAATAATTTAAGCCTTTAAAGTATTTATACTATTTTTGTGTATTTCTAGTCTTCTGTTGATCAGACCTCTGGGAGGGGGGAAAATAGCTAGAAAGAAAGACTGTACAAATCTTCACTAGAGGAGGGTTGAAAATTGATTGAGGGCATTGACTGTGTCTCATTGGCCTACTGCTGGACTGCTTAGGACACCAGTGAGTATATGTTGAAGGAGTGAAAGTAGGTGTGTTAGTCTGGATTCAACTGGAGCAGTGGAGCTGGTAGGAGATGTATCTTCACATATGATAAGGAATTGATTACAGGGCATTGACTTATCCACTGGTGGTGCTGGCTAGGCAAGCCTGAGGTCCACAGGGCAGTCAGGAAGACAAGATCATAACATGCTGGAACTCCATGGGTGTGATCTAAAGCTTGAAGCCCTGGAAATTCCAGAGAGCCTCCACCCTCTTTGAAAAGGCATCCAACTGGTTAAGTCCGGCCACCCAGGCTAATCTCCCTTGATTAACCTAAGTCTGTAATGTCTGTAATGTCACCGTAATGTCAGCTGGTCCTGATTGTATCAGTAGGTATGTGTATGCTACCGAATAACAGCAGCCTCCCTTCTGTCCTCCGCTTCTGGTAAGAGAACACCCTTGTAGCCCACCACACCTGGAAAAATACTAGGAAGGCAATTTGGAGGAATGTAGTTCTGCTGAGCCAAGTTGACACATCACAAAGCCGTTACAGTCAAAGTCTGATTTAGGATAATTTGCTATCTTATTTTTTTGTTTTGTTTTTATTTTGATTATTTAGGTTTTTTTCATATATTATTTTAACAAATGATAATTCCTTGGATAAGATGAACTTGAAATTACTCTGGACCGTTCAAACTAGTCTGAGTCTCCACTGATTAGAAGGTCACATATAACTCAGTAGCAGAGAAAACAAAAGCAGTAAATTTTCATGTTTGACTTTTATTCTCCCAAGAGGCCAAGGGACTGATCTTAGAACATCCCCCCGACCCCGCCCCACTCCATTGCCAAACTTCAGCCCAATGAAACACAATTCCACTGTAAATCTCCTCAATATCTGTATATACCTAAATAGCATTGTGTATGTGGGTATGTGTTGATTGCTTCGTAATATATAAAACCCACTCTTGAGATTGACTTCAGATAACTTGGAGAACAGAAATCTCTTTTGGTTCCTGTTTATTATTTGAATATGCAAGAGGAGCAACTTGCTCAGAGGCCTAGTTAACAGTAGCTGGCATCTCCACTCACTTGGCAACAGCAGGGCTAGTTTATATCATCTTTGAAACAACAGTTTCCTCCCTTGTTAGTTTCAGCATAGAAAGTATGGGGTGACTATTATTAAATGCTGGCTGTGTGTAGTGTTAGACTAATGCTCAGTAATTCTATCATTATGGCTTATTTTTATAGTCTCTTCAGTCCTGATGTAGATTCACACCTTAAGAGTATATGACTTTATGATCAATTGTGCATATTGCATTTAGCACATTGCCACACAGTGTTCAGTGATGATGCTATATATTTTTTCATAGCTCCCCCTCCAAAGATAGCATTATTTTTTATGTGAGAAAGTGTCAGACTTCCCTGTCCCACAGTCGACTCAAGATATGTAGAAAGAGCAGCTCCATAAGGGCCAGCTCGGTGACTTGTGTTTATTTATTTTTTTAATATTTGTTTTCTATTGATTATTTATTCAGCTGCACTGGGTCTTAGTTGCGACACTTGGGATCTTCTGGTTGCAGCATGCAGGATCTAGTTCCCCAACCAGGGATCACACCCAGGCCTTTTGCATCGGGAGTGCCACTGGGCCACCAGGCAAGTCCCCCAGTGACATGCATTTAATAGATGTTCAGCAAGTAATTGCTGAATGAGGAAGTCAGCTGTCCTTTTTCCCTGGCTCTTAGGCAGCCTGTCCAATAGGTGACAGATGCCATTATCAGCCAGGCTTTTTTTCTAATGCTTGTGACTTTGAATTTTAAAAAGTAAAAGTATTAGTTGCTCAATCGCTCAGTGTCTAACTCTGCAATCCCATGGACTGTAGCCTGCCAGGCTCCTCTGTCCATGGAATTCTCCAAGCAAGAATACTGGAGTGGTTGCCATTCCCTTCTCCAGAATATCTTCCCGATCCAGGGATCAAACCTGAGTTTCTCACATTGCAGGCAGATTCTTTTCTGTCTGAGCCACGAGGGAAGCCCTTTCAAATTTTAGGGATGTGACAATTATAATACTTAGACTGGACCTAGATTTTTTTTCTCTTTGATGATTTCACACAAATGCCATTTCTCTATGGAAGCTTCTCAGTTCAGTTCAGTCACTCAGTCGTGTCCCACTCTTTTGAACCCCATGAATCGCAGCACGCCGGCCTCCCTGTCCATCACCAACTCCCGGAGTTCACTCAGACTCACGTCCATTGAGTCCGTGATGCCATCCAGCCATCTCATCCTTGGTCGTCCCCTTCTCCTCCTGCCCCTAATCCCTCCCAGCATCAGAGTCTTTTCCAATGAGTCAACTCTTTGCATGAGGTGGCCAAAGTACTGGAGTTTCAGCTTTAGCATCATTCTCTCCAAAGAAATCCCTGGGCTGATCTCCTTTACAATGGACTGGTTGGATCCCCTTGCAGTCCAAGGGACTCTCAAGAGTCTTCTTCAACACCACAGTTCAAAAGCATCAATTCTTTGGCGCTCAGCCTTCTTCACAGTCCAACTCTCACATCCATACATGACCACAGGAAAAACCATAGCCTTGACTAGACGGACCTTAGTCGGCAAAGTAATGTCTCTGCTTTTGAATATACTATCTAGGTTGGTCATAACTTTTCTTCCAAGGAGTAAGCATCTTTTAATTTCATGGCTGCAGTCACCATCTACAGTGATTTTGGAGCCCATAAAAATAAAGTCTGATACTGTTTCCACTGTTTCCCCAATCTATTTCCCAGGAAGTGATAGGACCAGATGCCATGATCTTTGTTTTCAGAATGTTGATCTTTAAGCCAACTTTTTCACTCTCCACTTTCACTTTCATTAAGAGGCTTTTAGTTCCTCTTCACTTTCTGCCATAAGGGTGGTGTCATCTGCATATCTGAGGTTATTGATATTTCTCCTGGCAATCTTGACTCCAGCTTGTGCTTCTTCCAGCCCAGTGTTTCTCATGATGTACTCTGCATAGAAGTTAAATAAGCAGGGTGACAATATACAGCCTTGACGTACTCCTTTTCCTATTTGGAACCAGTCTGTTGGTCCATGGCCCATTCTAACTGTTGCTTCCTGACCTGCATATAGGTTTCTCAAGAGGCAGGTCAGGTGGTCTGGTATTCCCATCTCTTTCAGAATTTTCCACAGTTTACTGTGATCCACACAGTCAAAGGCTTTGGCATAGTCAATAAAGCAGAAATAGATGTTTTTCTGGAAATCTCTTGCTTTTTCCATGATCCAGCGGATGTTGGCAATTTGATCTCTGGTTCCTCTGCCTTTTCTAAAACCAGCTTGAACATCAGGAAGTTCACAGTTCACGTATTGCTGAAGCCTGGCTTGAAGAATTTTGAGCATTACTTTACTAGCATGTGAGATGAGTGCAATTGTGCGGTAGTTTGAGCATTCTTTGGCATTGCCTTTCTTTGGATCATGATGTACTCTGCATATAAGTTAAATAAGCAGGGTGACAATATACAGCCTTGACGTACTCCTTTTCCTATTTGGAACCAATCTGTTGTTCCATGTCCAGTTCTAACTGTTGCTTCCTGACCTGCATACAGATTTCTCAAGAGGCAGGTCAGGTGGTCTGGTATTCCCATCTCTTTCAGAATTTTCCACAGTTTACTGTGATCCACACAGTCAAAGGCTTTGGCATAATCAATAAAGCAGAAATAGATGTTTTTCTGGAACTCTCTTGCTTTTTCCATGATCCAGCGGATGTTGGCAATTTGATCTCTGGTTCCTCTGCCTTTTCTAAAACCAGCTTGAACATCAGGAAGTTCACAGTTCACGTATTGCTGAAGCCTGGCTTGAAGAATTTTGAGCATTACTTTACTAGCATGTGAGATGAGTGCAATTGTGCGGTAGTTTGAGCATTCTTTGGCATTGCCTTTCTTTGGAATTGGAATGAAAACTGACCTTTTCCAGTCCTTGGCCACTGCTGAGTTTTCCAGATTTGCTGGTATATTGAGTGCAGCACTTTCACAGCATCATCTTTCAGGATTTGAAATAGTTCAACTGGAATTCATCACCTCCATTAGCTTTGTTCGTAGTGATGCTTTCTGAGGCCCACTTGACTTCATGTTCCAGGATTTCTGGCTCTTGGTGAGTGATCACACCATCGTGATTATCTGGGTCGTGAAGATCTTTTTTGTACAGTTCTTCTGTGAATTCTTGCCACTTCTTCTTAATATCTTCTGCTTCTGTTAGGTCCAGACCATTTCTGTCCTTTATCAAGCCCATCTTTGCATGAAATATTCCCTTGGTATGTCTAACTTTCTTGAAGAGATCGCTAGTCTTTCCCATTCTGTTCTTTTCCTCTATTTCTTTGCATTGATCGCTGAGGAAGGCTTTCTTATTTCTTCTTGCTATTCTTTGGAACTCTGCATTCAGAAGTTTATATCTTTCCTTTTCTCCTTTGCCTTTCACCTCTCTTCTTTTCACAGCTATTTGTAAGGCCTCCCCAGACAGCCATTTTGCCTTTTTGCATTTCTTTTCCATGGGGATGGTCTAGATCACTGTCTCCTGTACAATGTCACGATCCTCATTCCATAGTTCATCAGGCACTCTATCTCTCAGATCTAGTCCCTTAAATCTATTTCTCACTTCCACTGTATAATCATAAGGGATTTGATTCAGGTCATAGCTGAATGGTCTAGTGGTTTTCCCTACTTTCTTCAATTTAAGTCTGAGTTTTGCAGTAAGCAGTTCATGATCTGAGCCACAGTCAGCTCCCAGTCTTGTTTTTGTTGACTGTATGGAGCTTCTCCATCTTTGGCTGCAAGGAAGATAATCAATCTGATTTCTGTGTTGACCATCTGGTGATATTCAGGTGCAGAGTCTTCTCTTGTGTTGTTTGAAGAGGGTGTTTGCTATGACCAGTGCATTTTCTTGGCAAAACTCTACTAGTCTTTGCCCTTCTTCATTCCAGAAGCACGAATGGAAGCTTCTACTAGTAGTTATTAGCGCTAGTATCCACATTGCTGCAAATTTTGCTTCAACAAAAGTATAATTTTTCAGTGTATCTTTTCAATGCCTCAGCTTAAATAATTGATATTCCTTTTGATAAATTTACATTTAGTATTATTTTAATGAATTACTTCACAATTATTAATTTGAGGAGCCATTCTTATGAGAAGTTCAGAGTAGAGCTTGTGCGTGGTAGTAAATGGATTTTTAACTCTCTTCTAAACATACTTACTGCTGTCTCATGTTTTAATTATTTCTGGAAATCTAAGTTCCATGGAGAACCTGCAAGAGAAAGCAAAATTAGGAGTCTGCCTAGATTTGAATTCCACATGGACTACTTCTCAGCTATGTAGTCATACCTGGGTGAATTATTAAATTTCTAGCCTTCAGTGTCCTCATCTGTAAAATAAAACCTTACCGAATTCTGGTGAGGATTAAATGAGATAATGTCTAGAATGACAACTTCTTGGCATGTAGTGCTTAACAACTTCTAGTTCAGAGGTATAAATTTAACAGTAATAAGGTGAAGTATGCAAACAGTGCAACCTCTTCATTTCAAGGTGAAGTCGCTTCAGTCCCTTTCCCTGAACTCTGTGCCATGTTGTGGTAGGGAGTGGGAAAGTCTGCTTTCTTTGTGGGGGTTGGTCTCATGACAGTCTACAGTAGATTTTTTTTGGTTCTGTGCATGTATAATGCCTGTTGTTCCCCCCCTCCCCAAGCTTTCTGAGCCTGCTGCTGGCCCCAGCTGCTTCATTTGGAGAGGCCCACTCTAAGAACTGTGCTCTTCTTCTTAGTGACCTCCAGGTCCCTAGTCAGAGCCCAAGGAGACTTCTGTGTCCTCAGTCATGGCTCATAGAGCCTTGGGCTACCAGGGGAGTGTCTTTGCTCTCTCCTAGTGAAGGATTTCCTGTTCCCTTCCCTTCTGCCCTCTTTGATCCAGCTGCCATAAGGCATTATGTGAGCCAGCCCTTCAGGAATCTCAGACCAGGAAGGCCTGTGTTTGCTCCTTGTCAGCTTTGTCCTCACCCTTCCCTGTGTCACTCGTGTCTTCACCACCACCAGGGACACAGAGGTGAGAGGAGACAGGGCAAGCCACACTTACATTCTCTAATCTTCTTGCCTCTTCCATGACACTTTGTTCCCCTTCCCCAACCTGGAGCCTTACATCTAGTCTGGTGTACGGTTTCAGGATGATGAAAAACCGGTTTTGTCAGCACTTTCTTTGGATCTGTCCTTGTTTCAGAGCGAGACAGTACAAGTCAAGAATCTGGGGTGTTTGCTGGACTGATGACTCCAAATAGTCTGCCATAAATGAACACCACGGAGCTGCTGCTGCTGTTGTTGTTATTACCACTACTTCTACCACTACTACACACATCAACTTGATCTAAATTATCTTTATTCCATTAAGGCAGTGGTTTCCCAAGTCTAAGTGAGTTTCACAAGGCAGAAAAAATATTTGTTGAATTGCCAACTTTTTCTTTTATCACCTGGTGGCTCAGAGGGTAAAGAATCAGCCTGCAATGTGGGAGACCCGGGTTCAATCCCTGGGTTGGGAAGATCCTTTGCAAAAGGGAACGTCTGGAGTATTCCAGTATTCCTGCCTGGAGAATCACGTGGGCAGAGGAGCCTGGTGGGTTACAGTCCAGGGGGCTGAAAAATGTTGGACGTGAGTGAGAGACTAACACTTTCATACATTTTTCTTTTATCACCTGAGGAAAATTAATCTTTAAATTACCATCTATTTTTACCATTTCTACCCCCCCCACCACACTGTGGAAGGATATAATTGAAGAGGAAAAAAAAAACAAACAAACACCAAAACAAAAATCAACACCAAAAATTCCCTCCAATACAATCCTTTTAAAGCAAGTACATTTAGCCTTCCGAATACTTAGCCCATTGTCCTTAGTTTGCTCATTTAAGAGCAGTCAGTAACAGTTTCTTCCCTGCTGGCACCAGGCGGCCCAGCAGTATTTGGAAATCACTGCTTGGAGTGTCCCAGCCACCCAGGCTGGTTCACTGTGGGTGTGATTACGAATGAAGTACTTTCAAGAATCAGTGTAGAGGATGACTCAG
This sequence comes from Aepyceros melampus, assembly GCA_006408695.1. NCBI lineage: Eukaryota > Metazoa > Chordata > Mammalia > Artiodactyla > Bovidae > Aepyceros > Aepyceros melampus. The sequence goes on along the minus strand of SJXQ01002148.1, from coordinate 116,351 downwards.
GCCAAATAAAACACTGTGCCTGAATACTCTGAGTTGATTTTACCTGAATTTCTAGAAAATTGCCTGCAGTTCGCTGCTTCACTATATTTGGGCAAATGTGGCCTCAGAGGGCTTTGGCAAGAGAAATTATAAAAATGCAGCAAAACTTTGTGATTTCATTTTGGATCTCCTTAGGAATCCTCATCAAGATGCAATTAAACAGAGAAAAATTCTGCCTTGGGGTGTGATTTTAATTACTCACCGTGTTCTGACTTGACTCTCCACGCTGCGTTTCTTTTCCTTTCCGTATCTCCGCTTCTGTGTTTGACATCTTCTCTAAACACAGCCCGACTTAGCTGGGAGGAGAGGGAGGGCAAAGCATGCATCTGCTGTCACCTTAGTGCTTTCATCCCAAACCGTGTGGCAACGTCCTTGTCCTTTCCCTGCCCCCAGCCTCAGTTCTATGACCCAGTGGAGCCAGTGGACTTTGAAGGACTTCTGATGACACACCTGAACAGCCTGGATGTGGAGCTTGCCCAGGAGCTGGGAGACTTCTCCGAGGACGACTTGGATGTGGTGTTCACGCCGAAGGAATGTCGAACTTTGCAGCCCTCTTTGCCGGAGGAAGGGTAAATTGTTTTCTGAAAATGTGGATGGAATTATGACTGTCGTGACTGTTCGTGGTAAGGGGGAGATACTCTAATTCTCAACTTTCTTAAAAGTGACATTACTCAAATCTATCAAGATGTGCAGGATAACTTCTATGGTACTATCACTTCCAGGTAGATAGTTTTTGAATTGGTTTGACCAAAGGCTTTGAAAAGCCACTTGGGTCTAAGACAGTTAAAGGACTGCAGAGGGACAAAATGGACAGCTTAAGAAGAAGTGAAGAGCACAGGCTCTAGACCCAAACTGCCCAGGTGTCAGCTCAGTGACCATGGGTGTCATGAGACCTCAGGAAATCTCAGTTTCTGAAAATAATAAGCATTGAACGCTTCCATTCAGAAGCATTTTAATTGTTTCCCATATATGAGACTGGATCAAGTCACAAAAGTAAGTTTAATCCACTTTTCTTGAGCATCTCCTATGTGCTGAGAACAGGGATTAAAAGATGAATAAGGCCAAGTTCCTGCTTTTGAAGCAAGTTTTGTCAAGTGGAAAAACTGTAGTGTGAATATGTGAATAGCTACTTAGGGTTGAGTTTCTTCAGTGGGTTAATCCATGTGGTTACAGGTGTGGGCATTGGTATCAAACGATGGAATTATTTTTAGATGTAACATCTTTATTTCCATAGTGTAGAAAGCAGTGTCTCTTTGGAGGTTTAGGATGAGCTTTTATTTGCATTCATTTTCTAAAGTAGATTAAGATTCACATCCTCCTGGACATTTTCAACCTTCTCTTCTTTCCCAAAAAGTCCTGGAAAGGGTATCGTGAAACAGGCCGCTGCCCTCATTACTTGGGGATATTTCAGTTTTAGTTTGGATTTTATTTCATCACCGTTTAGGAAGTTGGATGACAATGACGTGGTATTATTTTGACCCTTTGTTCTCTGTTTAGATAGTTCTTATTCACATAGAAAAGCAGACCACATTCTTGGCTCTTAACATTTTGAAGACACTTCCCAGAAAACAAAATCATGGTGATCCTTGGGAAACATTCTTCCCTGTTGTCAGTCCATTTGTTCAGCTGTGACTCTCACATTGGTAACATCTATTATTGTTACTTTTGATAAAGAATCATTTCATTTTATTTCTTTGTGTAAAATATATGATTGTCTTCAAATGAGATCAGAATCTTGGGAAAGCCTGTTTAAAATACAATCAGTTTACACGTAGGAGGATTCTTTTTTTGAAATTTGATAGAAGAGATAATTTTTTCTTACCATCAGTTTTTGAGCATAATATTGCCCTGTCACCAGAATTGATAACTAACATGTTATCTGTCTGATGGCTTTCACAATCTCTACTGTTTCAATCGTTGCCCAAAAGTCTGGTGTATAGTTAAAGCCGAGGAAATATCATCATCATGAGAGCAAACAGCAGCTGACTCCTGTTGAACCTACTTGCCTACCTAGGAACTCGATGGTGAGGTGTGATAGTGTAGTGGGTGTAAGCCTACACTCCCAAGTGAACAGCCTGGGTCAAGTCCCTGCTTTTCCACTTGCTGAGTGACTTTGAGCAAGATGTTTTCATCTCCTCACTCTACAAAGTGAAGTCATGCAGTCGTGTCCGACTCTCAGCGACCCCATGGACTGTAGTCCATAACCAAGCTCCTCTGTCCATGGGATTTTCCAGGCAGTAGTACTGGAGTGGATTGCCATTTCCTTCTCCAGGGGATCTTCCCAACCTAGGGATCGAACCCGGGTCTCCCGCATTGTAGACAGACGCTTTACTGTCTGAGCTACAAAGCCCTCTGCAAAATGAGAATAATATTAGTGCCTGTTCTGTGGCGCTGACTGACATTGACTGAATTAATACACACAGAGGGATTGCTCTAGTGTCTAGTGCAGAAGGAGTGGCACACGAATGTGACCTGTCACAGGAAGGTCTCGCTGTGTGCCAGACACTCATCTCAGAACCTCACAGACTAACTTCATCTTCGTCACAGCTCTCCCAATGAGCACTGCATGCCACCGTCACCGCATATGATGAGGAAACTGAGAGGGTTCAGTGACTGGCCCAAGGTCACATAAGGAATAAGGAATGGGCCTGGGGTTTGGGTAGTTAGGGCCCAGAGACCACACATCTGACGTTTACAATATTCCACCTAAAACTAGCAGGCAGTCCACAAGGCAGGTACTGTCCGTCTTTTTACAAACCAGAAAGTTATAACTTAGAGCATTTAGACCTGTTTATCTACAGTACCAACACATTTGGAAGAACAGCAAAACAAAACAAAAAAACAAAACACCTTTGCTATTGTGGGAATTCATGATTTCCAATTTCCAGACTCTGAAGTATTCCAAGAGTCTCTCTCACGACTCACTCTATACCAGTAGACAAAAGCCACCCGACTTAGTAATCACCAACCAAAGCCAGGCCTGTCAGCTCCCGAAAGCACAAGATAACTCCTGTTCATAGACTTCCAAAAAGAAAACATGCATGTCCTAACAGTTACACATGAGCGAAAATATGCCCAGATCACCCTTGGGACAGGTTGGTGTTCATACTTATTCTTCTGTTTTCTATGTGATTACAGCTAGCTCTACCTGTCTTGTGTCAGAATGCCTTCAGGGATAGGTATAGTCTAACACGGTTCTCTGTAATAAAACGCACAAAGCATAAAATGCCAACGTGTTTGTCTCATCAAAGTAAAATTGTTACTGCCTTAGGAATATTTCAGATACTTGAAAGGATTGGAAAACAACACCCTTCCCATTCTCAGTTGATACGGCTTTAAAATCATGCTGCTCTCCTTGGTTATGATAAAGGATTGCTTCATTGTTTTTACCTGGTGATAACTTGTTTTATGTTTTTTTCCATCTCACTAGGGTTGAACTTGACCCACACGTCAGGGATTGTATTCAGACCTATATTCGGGAGTGGCTAATTGTGAATCGAAAGTAAGTTCATTTTTTTCCCTCTTCACTTGTATATTTACTTTATATTATTAGCTTTTTTGATAACTTTAAAAAAATTAATAAACTTTTAAAAAACAGTTTAGGCTCATAAGAAAATTGATTAGAAAGAAATACTGAGAATTCTCATATACTACGTCTTACACATTTCCCTCTATTTTTAACATATTGGGATATATATTTTTTTGTCCTTAAATGGCCATGACTGTTGATTTTGGAGATGACAAATAAATTTTACCATAAAGGTAAATTTGCAAATACAAAATCCATTAATAGGATTTGACTATATTTTGTATCACTCTTCTGCTCAAACACCTTCTAAGGTGCCCTATTTTCTACTGTATCAAATATAAACACCACCTGCTTGCCTTTCAAGGATTTTAACAATCTGGCTCTACTCTATCTACTAAGACTATATCGTTAAATCCTGGAGCCCCATCCTTTCTCTGGGCTGGCCTCTTTCTCACTGTTGCCCCATGTGACAACTCAGTGCTTCCCTCACACCTTTGCTCTTGATGTCTTCCCTCTGGGCATGCCGTCTCTTCTTTCATCTATCTTCCAAATCCTACCTGTGGATAAAAGGCTAAATCAAATTTTTCTTGTGCAACTTTCTCTGATTAATTTATCCTTCCTTGATAGAATTTATCTAAGTATGGAACATTTGATACAATTGATGAGCCAGTGTTGATACATTATTATTAACTAAATTCCATAGTCTATTATAAGGCTTATTTTTTATGTTGTACGTTCTGTGGTTTTGACAAATGTATAATGACGTTTATCTGCCACTGGAGTATCATCCTGAATTGTTTCACTGTCCTAAAAATCCCGTGTGCCATCTCGTCATCCCTCCCTGGCAACCACTTATGTTTCTTCCGTGTCCCTCTATGTCTTTTTGTGACTTGATAGCTCATTTTGTTTTTTGCTGGATAATATTCCACTGCATGGATTTACTCATAGTTTTGTTTATCCACTCACCTATTGATAAAGGACAGAAATGGTAGGGACCTAACAGAAGCAGAAGATATGAAGAAGAGGTGGCAAGAATATGCAGAAGAACTGTACAAAAAAGATCTTCACAACCCAGATAATCACGATGGTGTGATCACTCACCTAGAGCCAGACATCCTGGAACGTGAAGTCAAGTGGGCCTTAGGAAGTGTCACTACGAACAAAGCTAGTGGAGGTGATGGAATTCCAGTTGAGTTATTCAAATCCTGAAAGATGATGCTGTGAAAGTGCTGAACTCAATATGCCAGCAAATCTGGAAAACTCAGCAGTGCCCACAGGACTGGAAAAGGTCAGTTTTCATTCCAATCCCAAAGAAAGGCAACGCCAAAGAATGCTCTAACTACTGCACGATTGCCCTCATCTCACACGCTATTAAAGTAATGCTCAAAATTCTCCAAGCCAGACTTCAGCAATACGTGAACCAATGAACTTCCAGATGTTCAAGCTGGTTTTCGAAAAGGCAGAGGAACCAGAGATCAAATTGCCAACATCCCTGGATCATGGCAAAAGCAAGAGAGTTCCAGAGAAACATCTATTTCTGCTTTATTGACTATGCCAAAGCCTTTGACTGTATGGATCACAATCTACTGTGGAAAATTCTGAAAGAGACGGGAATACCAGACCACCTGACCTGCATCTTGAGAAACCTGTATGTAGGTCAGGAAACAACAGTTAGAATTGGCCATGGACCAACAGACTGGTTCCAAATAGGAAAAGGAGTACGTCAAGGCTGTATACTGCCACACTGCTTATTTAACTTACATGCAGAATACATCATGAGAAACGCTAGGCTAGAGGGAGCACAAGCTATAATTAAGATTGCCGGGAGAAATATCAATCACCTCAGACATGCAGATGACACCACTCTTGGCCGAAAGTGAAGAAGAACTACGGAGCCTCTTAATGAAAGTGCAAGTGGAGAGTGAAGAAGTTGGCTTAAAGCTCAACATTCAGAAAATGAAGATCATGGCATCCGGTCCCATCACTTCATGGCAGATGGATGGGGAAACAGTGGAAACAGTGGCTGACTTTATTTTTCTGGGCTCCAAAATCACTGCAGATAGTGACTGCAGCCATGAAATTAAAAGACACTTACTGCTTGGAAGGAAAGTTATGACCAACCTAGACAGCATATTCAAAAGCAGAGACATTACTTTGCCAACAAAGATGGGTCTAGTCAAAGCTATGGTTTTTCCAGTGGTCATATATGGATGTGAGAGTTGGACTATAAAGAAAGCTGAGCACCGAAGAATTGGTGCTTTTGAACTGTGGTGTTGGAGAAGACTCTTGAGGGTCTCTTGAACTGCAAGGAAATCCAACCAGTCCATCCTAAAGGAGATCAGTCCTGGGTGTTCATTGGAAGGATTGATGTTGAGGCTGAAACTCCAATACTCTGGCCACCTGATGCTAAGAGCTGACTCATTGGAAAAAACCCTGATGCTGGGAAATATTGAGGGCAGGAGGAGAAGGGGACGACAGAGGATGAGATGGTTGGATGGCATCATCGACTCGATGACATGGGTTTGGTGGACTGCGGAAGTTGGTAATGGACAGGGAGGCCTGGCATGCTGGGGTTCGTGGAGTTGCAGAGTCGGACACTACTGAAAGACTGAACTGAACTGAATTTAAGGAGAAAGTTACATTTTAAACACAAAGAATAGAGATCTTTTGTTTCTATTCTGATGAATTTCTGGGGGGGTTGTAGGGGTTAATGAATCAAAATTTGACCTCAGATTTAAAGGTAACATTTGAATTTGTGACCAAGAAATAAATTACTTGCCTTCTAGTCACTGTTGGCTCAGTCAATAAAGAAGCTGCCTACAATGCAGGAGATCTGGGTTTGATCCCTGGGTTGAGAAGACCCCCTGGAGAAGGGAATGACAACCCTCTCCAGTATTCTTGCCTAGAAAGTCTGATGGACAGAGGAGCCTGGTGAGCTATAGTCTATGGGGTTGCAAAGAGTCAGAGATGACTGAGTGACTAATACTTTCACTTTCTAGTAAAAAAGGTCCTTCTCTCTTGGGTTCCTCAGATGTTCTTTGATATTGCCCTGAACTTTATGTCTCCATGCCAGTGACCTTGACAGTTGCCTCTAATGAGAAACATCTACCCACGCTAGAATTCTCAAATGTGTTTGTGTATACATGTTAGGGAGCTGGCTGGGAAGAGTCAGCAATAGGGGGCACACTCCACTCACCCAGCTGGAGAAACATCAGAGAGCCTGTGACAACACATAAGTAATTTGGAATTCTTATTTCCTCACCTCTCTTATACTCCAGTAAGAATTTTTTTCTGTGGGATAAGTGATGAAAGACTTTGGAGACTGGATTTTATCCATCTCTTGGAAATGTGCCATTGAATTTGTGCTGATGTGTTTTGGAGTAATGTCAGTATGCACACTATTTTCAGTAGCTGACAAATAGAAAGCTTTGCTTGTATGAAGTAATTAAGAGACAGATGTTAATCTATTGTCTATTCTGAAGTGAATGGAAAACCAAGTTTGCTGGGCAGTCAGATAAGATTATACTTTGCTGATATAAATAAAAGATTTCAGAACAAGTTGCTCTCATGCTTTTAAATGTTATAATTAGAGATACTTTCTGGATATGAAGGTTCTAAAAAAATCTGAGAAGGCCAATAAATAGAAAGGTCCATTTTGCTACATTTGGTTTTTATTTTCTGTTTGGGACAGTGCACTTTTTCATTCTTCATGGCAATTCCCATTGGAATTTTTTTTTCTCTATCTTGAACAAACTTAAAGGACTTTTCTTAGAATACGCATTGTAAAAATTTTAGAGATCATAGGGAAACAAAAAACCTCAAGTTCACTATAGACAGATAGCCATCATTAACATTTGATGTGTTACTTTTGAATCATATTTCTTTGTTTATATAAAACTTAAGTCAGATTATTATTTGCAGCATGTTTTTTCAGTCTTTGCAGTAAGTGATAGCTCTTTGCTATTAAATATTTTATTCAACACAGTTTTTAATGTATAATATACATAAATGCAAAAATTTATTTAACCAATTTTCGTGTTTAGATGACTCCCTGTTTTTCAGTGTTATACCCAGCAGAGCAACATTCTTGTGTTTAGTTGTGATTTTTTTCCTTTGGAATAAATTCCTATAAGAGGAATTTCTGTGTTTAAGTATATACACAAATTTAAGAATTTGGGAATAAATATCAGAGAGATTATTAGCAATATATGTATGAATCCTCAAGAATATTGGATGTTTTCTTTTCATAAATTTCTAATTTTTGTTGAAAAGGTAGTCTTTTATTTGCATTCATTTGGTTATTTAGATTTGATATCTTTTTTCTGTAAATTTGCTGACCATTTATAAGTTTTCCTTGGTGCTCTGCTTATTCATTAATTTCATGTATCTCTATTAATGTTTTTGTCTGGTCATGTTTAGGAGTGCTTTCATTTGCTAAAACACTAACTCTTTGTCTTTCATATAATACAAATTCATTACCCAGGAATACTTTTTTTTAACATTCAAAATTGTTTATTAAATCTATATTAGCAAGTTTCCTAATGGTTTATATTTTTGCGTCATGCTTAAATTTAATCCACAAACCTAATATTATTTACTAAGAATTTTGGATTAAAATGTTAATCTAAACAATTAGCCCCTTTGATTATTGCTTCTGTTTCCTTGTCTCTACTTGTTTTTATCTCTTCTGTAGGAATAGTAATTATTCATATATTTATTCTATTCAAGCTTTGTATCTTTTTATTTTCACAAAACAAAGCAATATTATGTTTGGCAACATATAGAAGATCAGACTTGTCATTGGCTCTGTTATCTTCACATTTGGCTAGTGGACCAGTTTGTTTCCCAGAAATTAGCTAATGGATAGGTAGAAGTGTGCAACTTTGAAACTCATTGTCAGTTTCTGGAAAGCTTTGACTAGTGTTTTATTGAGAAAGCATCCTTTTCTCCTACTTGACTCTTTGGTATACTAAATCTGATACTTTAACATAAAGGCTATAATTCCTAGCACGCACCCCTCCCAGGATCATTCTCCCCTCATGTGTATCCATAATACTTCATTGCAAGGAGCATCCAGCACATTATTGCTAGATGCCCTTCATCTCCTAAGTCTACACATGTTTTAGGCTGGTTGTTTTCTGTAAGTTGTTTATACGGTTGCAGATTGATGGTAGAAAGAGAAAGGCAAGGAAGGTGGTGGTTCTGGTGATGGTTCATGTTAGTAAAACCAGGTGGAACCTGTGAGTGGCTTCGTAGATAAACCACTGCAATGAAGAAGGACAGTTTAGATTTCTGACTATTATTATAGACATTGACTGTTCAGGGACTGGAAAGAAGGAAAGTACAAATGCTATCCTCTACGTTCCCCTTTGGGGAGACAAAGTATGGTACATCCTTCTCCTTCTAGCTTCATTGGATCCACAGAAATTCTGTCTACACTTAGGCATTACGTTTTCTATTTTGGTGAGTTTCTATTTTTCTGTGTCTTCATAGGCTGGGAAGTTGGAGGAAGTCACATAAAGTTGCTGACCAGTTGTTAATTGGTGATTAATGAGCTTTCATTTGAATTTGTTATTTTATTGTCAAATAGTGTGTCCCTGTTTTGAAAGAAACCAAGCAATAAGGAGTGTACTAAGTAGAAAGAAATCAAGCAATAAGGAGTGTACAAAGTAAACCACTAGTCTCTTGCCTCACGAATCGCTTGCTCCCTGTCCTCTTCAACTCACTCTTCTTTTTAAAACTTTTTCTCAGATTTATTTGTTATTGAAGTAACATTAGTCTATAACATTGTATGTTTTACATATACAATGTTATATTTCTATTTCTATGTATGCTACAGTATGCTCACTACCAAAATAATTGGTTTCTATTCATCACCATATGGTTGATCACCTTTACTCATTTCATCCTCCTTTTGCCCCTAACCCTCCACCACTCTGTTCTTTATGTTTTGGAGAGTTTTTTGTTTCTACCAACTCTAAACTGCATAGAGATCATTGGGTAGCCTTCCAGATCCTCTTTTGATCCTCTCACAAACACATATGAATACTTATGGTTTGTATAAATATTTATATATGCCAAATATACACACACATACATATTTTACATACATGCATAATTATTTTCAATAATGTGTTCGGCATCTTCCCATATCAAAGACCTATCTATCCCTTTCTTTTAAAATGCTGCCTGGCATTCCAAGTGTGAAGGAATATATTATAGATTATTGACTTCTTTTATGTTCTTAGACACTGCAGTTGTCTCCATTTTTCATGATATAAATGATACCATAATGAAAATGCATTTACATTTGCCTCTACACATGTGTGAATAATTCTGAAGGTAGAAATGGAACCATATAGTCTAGTAAGTACTTCTAAATTCTTTTCCAGAAAAATTGTGTTAATTTACTTCAATACCAACTGGACATGAAACTGCCCTTTTCACCCCATATCCTTGCCAATGCTGGATATTTGATTAAACTAAAATTTAAATGCCGCTAATCTTATTCTAGTTATTGTTTTAAACTGGAAGCTATTGCTGCTGCTGCTACTAAGTCGCTTCAGTCGTGTCCGACTCTGTGCGACCCCATAGACAGCACTTATAATCATAAGGGATTTCATTTAGGTCATACCTGAATGGTCTAGTGGTTTTCTGTACTTTCTTCAATTTAAGTCTGAATTTGGCAATAAGGAGCTCATGATCTGGGCTACAGTCAGCTCTTGGACTAATTTTGCTGACGGTATAGAGCTTCTCTATCTTTGGCTGCAAAGAATGTCAGTTCAGTTTGGTTCAGTTGCTCAGTCATGTCCGACTCTTTGTGACCCCATGGACTGCAGCACGCCAGGCCTCCCTATCCATAACCAACATCCGAGTTTACTCAAACTCATGTCTATTGAGTCGGTGATGCCATCCAACCATCTCATCCTCTGTTGTCCCCTTCTCCTCCCACCTTCAATCTTTCCCAGCATCAGGGTCTTTTCAAGTGAGTCACTTCTGCTCATCAGGTGGCCAAATATTGCAGTTTCAGCTTCAGCATCAATCCTTCCAATGAATAGTCAGGACTGGTTTCCTTTAGGATGGACTGGTTGGATCTCCTTGCAGTCCAGGAGACTCAAGAGTCTTCTCCAACACCACAGTTCAAAAGCATCAATTCTTCGGCGCTCAGCTTTCTTTATAGTCCAACTCTCATATCCATATATGACTACTGGAAAAACCATAGCTTTAACTAGACAGACCTTTTTGGCAAAGTAATGTCTTTGCTTTTTAGTATGCTATCTAGGTTGCTCATAGCTTTTCTTCCAAGGAGCATGCATATCTTAGCCATTGTAAATAGTGCTGCAATGAATATAGGGTGTATGTATCTTTTCAAATTAGAGTTTTCTCCAAATATATGCCCAGGAGTGGGATTGCTGGATCATATGGTAGTTCTGTTATCAGTTTTTAAAGAAGCCTCTATACTGTTTTTCACAGTGGCCCCACCAACAGTGTAGGAAGGTGTGTGGAGACCTTTTCAAGCAGTATTTCATAAGAAGTGACTCTTTGAAAAATTTATGAAAATGATTTTGATTCCAGTTTGCTCTAAGTGTGCAAATGGTAGTGATAAAAACAGAGTAGATATATGGTGACTAAGCTCCATTTTATAATATTTATTTTCTACTTTCTAACAGATTTTTGAGAGAGAGCCTTATATGGAATTTCATAAACTTGCTAGCTTTTTCAAAGTTATTCTCATCAATATAAACAGATCCAGCAACATGTGTGTGTGAGCTGGTTGGGTAGGCTTTTCTAGTGTATAAAATCCTTAGGGGACTATCCCTTGTGATTCAAATAAAAAGCTTCATATGATCTAATGTCCTGGCACAAAACCACCCAACTCAAAATAGTGGAAAATACAGGCAAATTCTAAGTTGCTTCCTGAGATTACACTGCCCTAAATGGCAGCACACTGAATTAGTGAATGTTTTTCCTGAGAAATCAAATTTTAAGGGGAAAAATTCCAAAAGGAATTAACTAACATTAATTTGTTCTAAGGTGGAAAGAAAACAGTGAATTAAAATTCGTAGTTCACATGTGCCCTTTGTCTTTCTTAGGACATGTGTGCCTTAGAGGATATTGATGTCACAGATTCAGTGTCCCACGCTTCTTCATGGGGAAACTATCATGGGCCACAGAAATAAAAATCAGGAAACAACCTAGTTTAAGACCTTATGTGTGGTAGCCCTGGAGACCAGAACTATATCTGCTCTAGCTTTCTTTATTGTTTCATAAAATATACAACTTATTTCTAAAAATGTTTACTTGTGAGTGAACCCCCACAGATCCGCTCCCCAGCACACACATAGTTACAGCCATGTGCCTGCCCTCCACCTTTCTCACGTCCTCTCTCTCTGTGCCTCTGTTTCTCCATCAGGTATGGGCATGGCCATGAGGTGAATTCTAGGACATTTCCCCCAGATTTAAAGATAAAGAGTTATATCTATGATTTAAAGGTAAAGAGTTTATACACTATATCTGAAGAAATTCATATCAGATTTTATCCTCAAAAGAAACTTAAATCCAGGAGAAATGAGACTTTTAGCTGTTGTTCTTTTGCTATTTTATGTAAGTGGATGCTTGCTTTTGTGTCCTTGGTTTTGTTAGAATTTTTCTGAAGTCCTTTACATGGATCCCCAAAGACATAAAAAAATGGGCATTTTAAAAAAATGAGATACAGAATAGTGTTAAAAATTCATTTCACAACATTTTTACTCTAACCCTATATTTGTGCCAGCCCTCAGGGTTTGGGGATGAAAGCATGAAGACCAGATGTATTCCATGGCTATGGATTTGAAACCAAAGCAAACTGTGCTCGCCTTCCTCATTCTAGATTTAGCATCTACTTCCCCATTTTAACGTCTCAGAAGGTTGCAGAGCTGCCGGGTGGCAGCACGGGTAAAGCTGGCTGGAGAGGAAAGGCCAAGGGTTGGCAAGCATGTAAAGATGACTCATTTCAGAAGTGCCAGCCACAGAAGGCAGAAACCACCATGAAATAGGTAGTGAGACTGATGGCTGAGTGCCACCAGCTACCAGAGTGCCAGCCTCATTACCCTACCCGGGCATCTGAGCCAAAGAAAGCCATGTTCCTGTTGAACCTATTTGCAGACAAGAAAGAGACAGAGAAGTAGCCACGTGGTAGACTCATTCTCATGAAAGGAACACAATCTATTCCTTCTCCAGAGAACTGTGTTCCTTTTTTTCAAATACTGCTGCCGCTGCTGCTAAGTCACTTCAGTCGTGTCTGACTCTCTGCAACTGCATAGACAGCAACCCACCAGGCTCCCCTGTCCCTGGGATTCTCCTGGCAAGAACACTGGAGTGGGTTGCCATTTCTTTCTCCAGTGCATGAAAGTGAAAAGTGAAAGTGAAGTCGCTCAGTCATGTCCGACTCTTAGTTGGACTTAGTGACCCCATGGACTGCAACCTACCAAGCTTTTCAGGCAAGAGTACTGGAAAGGAGTGCCATTGCCTTCTCCTTTTTCAAATACTACTGTTACACATATGGGGACAGTCCAAAGACCAAACATATTTTGAGAGCGTTCTCTTTAGGGACAGTGTGGTGGAGTACACAGAATCTGGACCAGAGAGACTGGGACTTGGGTCCAGATGCTGGCTCCTTGTGTAATGGCGTGATACCCTGGGGAAGTGACTTAATCTCTCTGAACCACAGTGTCTCAAGTGTGAAATGATAGGGGGAAATGTTGCTCACTTTGAAGGCCTGTGTAAGGATTAGAAAACAATGCATGTTCCTTTTCTTCTTTTTCCTCTTTCCCTTCCTATACCCTTTTCTCTTTCTTTCCTCTCCTTTGTTGTACAATTTGGTGTGAAAACCATCAGAACAAGTTAGCTATCCCTGCCTCAGGATAAAGACGAGGTGGGCCAGATGAGCTGAGGAGGGCCCGAATAAGGAGCTGAAGGCCAGGCAGGGTGAGGAGGGCGCACATTTAGGAAGCCTGTCGGGCACAGAGAATCAGAACCTACATGGTGTGAGGAGGGTGTGTGAGCCTGGGGCGGCCTGGCATGTGCTAACAGAGCAGACGTTCTGAGTGGAATGAGGGGAGCACACACATGGAGGAGAAGCTACCTTGAGGGGTCAGAGTCCGGTCAGGGATGTTCTTGTTGGGCGGGAGTGTCGCCTGGCACTAAGCGTCAGCACAGACTGAAGAGGACGTCACATCACAGGGACAACCCTGGTGCAGGGTGTCAGAGTCAGAACTTTAGGGAGGCAGCTGGGTGGTGAGGGGTGATGTTGGCAATGGTTACATATAAGGGGAGTGATATGTATTAGGGACAGTAGGTGGCAGATTTTTTACTGCCTGAGAAGTTAAAAATATGGAAAGGAAGAAAACTAGAATGGATACTGTGATGTCAGATTGAGATTGCAAGGATCAACATGAATTCCTGGCTTTCAGCCCACACATGCGTAATCACACACACATACCCTCCCTACTTAACTCTGTTCACTGAAAAGACATAGAAGGATCAATACTTTCATAGCAATAAGCACACCCAACACCAACATCTTGGCTCCTAAGAATCATTTTCCACTAAAAAGAATCACAGCTTCTTAGAGAAATGACTGATACCAGATTTGAGGGGGAAAAAAAAGTAAGATCAGCTTGGAATGTCTTGAGATGGAAAGTAGGATGTGTCAGTGCCTGCTGGGGACATGTGAAAAAAGACGTAAGAGCAGCTGAAGGGATTCACCCTGGTCAAATTAAGGATGATTAGAGCATCAAAATAAGTAATAATAGAAATTGAGTAGGATATGTTGAATAAAATAGGGAACTATGAATCTGTAACGATACAAATAAATAAGCTGAAAGCTTGATGAGGCATGAGGCATTTACAATAATCAAACCCAAGTGGAGGGACTTACTAAAATATAACAGGCCTAAAATTTCAAGGTCACGAAAGTTAAGGAAACACTGAGGAACTGTTCCACAGTAAATAAGACTAAAGGCATATGGCATGCATGACTTTGGATAAGATCCTTTTGCTCTAAAAGGCATTTCACATTTGGTGAAAGCTGAATGGGGTCTGAAGATTTAGGTGGTGGCGTGCTGTGATTCATGGGGTCGCAAAGAGTCAGACAGGACTGAGCAACTGAACTGAACTGAACTGAACTGAATGTGTCAATGTTAATTTCCTGAATGTGATGGTTGCATACTAATTATGATGGATAATGCCCCTGTTTATAGCATATGCTCAGTTTTTGACTCTTTTCAGCCCCATGGACTGTAGTCTGCCAGGCTCCTCTGTCCATGGAATTTTCCAGGCAAGAATACCTATTCTTGCCATGGCAAGGTGGGAAGAATACCTATTCATGGCAAGGTAGCAAGAATACTGGAACAGGTTGGATACTGGATCCTCTAGGGGGATTTTCCCAATCCAGGGATGGAACCTGAGTCTCTTGAGTCTCCTGCATCTCCTGTATTGTTCAGCGGACTCTTTATCATCAGTGCCACCTGGGAAGCCCCTGTTTGTAGAAATGACACACTAAAGTATTCAGGGGTAATGGAGAATTAGGTCAACTACTTACTCTCAAATGGGCTTTTCTACTATATTTTCAATTTTCTATAAATTCAAAATTGTTTCAAAATAAAAGGAAATTAATATATGTTAGGTGCCTTTATTATAATAAAGACTGTTAGTACATCCCCTTTGCCATCCATGCATTTATTTCACAGCTGCTTTCAGTATATAGGAGCTGTTGTGCCCAAAGACATTTGAGCAATTCACTCTGCCTCTCAGCCCCTAACCTCCCACTTTGGGTTGGTTGGTAATAAGCAGTGCCCAACTGGCACAGCACTGGTACAAGGGGTATCGTAGTCTCATTTCTTGCCTCAAAGTGGGATAGTAGGACAACTTTGCAATGTGAACATTCCAGTGTACCCTGTGTATAATGCCAAGAATTTATCTGAGCCTGCTTCCTTAGTTGACTCCTTCTGCTTCCCCATCTCTCTTACAGGCTTTTCTTTTCCGAAAGTGCACGCTCTCAAAAATCATGTGCACTTGAGTCCTTGCCTCAGGCTCAGTTTCTAAGGAATCTCAACTAAGACAATCACTCGTCCAAGCAATGATAGCTGTATTAGCATCAATGATAATACCATTAGATGCAATACCAGTGCACGTACTATAGATCTGCTGCTGCTGCTGCTGCTGCTAAGTCGCTTCAGTCGTGTCCACTCTGCGCGACCCCATAGACGGCAGCCCACCAGGCTCCCCCGTCCCTGGGATTCTCCAGGCAAGAACACTGGAGTGGGTTGTCATCTCCTTCTCCAGTGCATGAAAGTGAAAAGTGAAAGTGAAGTTGCTCAGTCGTGTCTGACTCTTTGCGACCCCATGGACTGCAGCCTACCAGGCTCCTCCATCCATGGGATTTTCCAGGCAAGAACACTGGAGTGGGGTGCCATTGCCTTCTCCAACTATAGATCTAAATACCCTTAATTTGTGGATATGTTGAATTTAAAATCTCCTAACATCCCTATTTCTGCTAAACTATGTTATTTCTGCTAAACTATGTTATTTCTATATGGGACATTTACTTTCTTACCAAAACCAAAAGTAGAACTCTGAAAAGCATTCACTTTAGGATTCCACTACTGGAATTCTCCCCACAAACAAACACCTGCATGCAGCTGTTTTCCTGGTTAAACTTGTTCCATTTCACCCCTTCCAGGAAGTCTTTGTGGTTTCCTTTCCCAGGTGTGTTGCTAAAACTTATGATTTAAATTAGAATTGGAAATTCCAGTTTTCTGATGTGTTAGTAGCGATGGCTTTCAATGAGGGTAGTTAAGGTTTCTGTTTTTTATCATCTCAATGACTGGGGTAGACTACTGTTTTTCACACCCCGAAGTGCATTAGACATCACACACAATGAAGAATTGTCCCAAATGCAGCATCCAACACAACGATCACATGTCCTTCTGGACATTCAGGGCCGTGAAAATCCAGTCTGTAAATATCTGAGCCAAGCCTGTATGCCTTCTTACAAATACTTTTGAACTGAATTTTCCAAGGAAACAGCTTTCATGTAAACATGGGGGAAATTAAGCTTCATGCTGGTTAGAGCTCTACAGGAGTTTCCCCCCATTTTAGAAAATCACATTACTCCCGGCAGTGCTGCTTCATGGTGTTTGAGTCACCCATACAGCATGTCTGTATTGGTTTTGTAGGTGTTATATTGACAACAGTTCTTCCCACAGGTGCAAACAGCTATTTCATTATAGTCTCTGGTGCAGTCGTGTCCAAGCATTTGCATATTTACACACTTGCTGTTTTATGTATTATGTTTCTTTTATTTCTCAGTAAATAACAGCTGGGACATTTTTATTGACTTATAAAAATAAGGAAGTTGAGTTATAAAGATGGCATTATTAAATTTTTGTTATAGAGAAAGACGACGGTGAGTCTGAGAGATTTGAAAACCCTTGTGTGAGAGGAGTATGATATGACTATTTGCTTGTTAGAGTTTCATTTGTTCTCCCGTTCAACAAAGGTTTAGAAAATACCTTCTGAGGAATACACAGGAATCCTAGCTCAAAGGAATCTATGTCTTTGGCGAAGTCATAGTCTAGTGAGGAAGAGCACATATTTAGCAGGGGAGGTAAAAATTTAGACAAGTAATTAGACTGTAATATAGAGCATGATGAAAGCCTGTACGAGAAGTACAAGCAACATGCTTTGAAAATTCACAGAAGGAAGCAGTTAATTCGGCCAGGTCAGGGAAGGCGGGTGCAAGGGCTGACCTGTGAATTGGGCTTTCGTGGGAGTGGACTTGTGGGGATGGGGAATCTGTGATAACAGGTCAAGAGTGGCTCAGTGATTTCCACAGCTGGATTGCTGTTTGTAACTGTAGAGGTTGATGAGCCTGGATGGCTTTCCATACTTTTAGAAAGCAAATAGCTAAGCACCTTGACAGCCAGCATAAGAAATGCATGTCATAATAAGCAATTATTGATCAGGGAGACATTTTTATGGTGTTTTGGGAGTAACTGAATTATATGCACTGATGTGTTTGAATTATAATTGTTTACCAGTTCACTGGGAGTAAAATATGGAGTAATAAAACAGATGATACCCCATTCCTTGATATCCCAGCTCTCCTTGAGCATGACCTTCCTTCAGAATTACCTTAATCACCCAGGATGAAAGACAAAGTCTAAGGGCTTTTATGATGCTGCTCATAACACTCATCAAATGTTTCACTATGGATAATAGACCAAGAATAAATAGCATGTAAACAAGTTTAATTATTTGAGAGCTCCACTCTCCACCAAGACACCAAACACATTCTTAAGTTATTCTCTCTTTAGTTCATTAAAGAAAATTACAGAGGAAATAATTATTAAAATATTTACTGTTACCCAAAGGATGGCAGTAAACAGCAATCCATACAAAATTATCAAAATATATGGAAATAAGATGAGATAAACATGCAGCCATGGCACTATCTATTCATTAGATTTATTGATCATTTTCAAAAGTCATGAAGAGAAAAATCATGATTTTTAGAGTGGAGACAGTAAACTTTGTGCTATAGACAGTGAAAAGGTGGAATGGAATGATTCAAGGCATAATTCCAGTCTAAGTAACACAGACAAACATTTCAAGTAGGAAAATCTACTTCTCTCAAAAGGAAACCATGAATTTTGTGCTTCTGTGCAATTTCATCTTTCCCTAATACATTAAAAATCTAGAAGTTTCCTCTATCCTTCATGAACACACTGTTTGTCTATTTAAAAGTCTCAATTATAGAACCTGAGTGGCAAATGTCCTATAGCATTATGAGAGTGGGAAGGAACACAAATGGCCATTGCTCCACTCCCCTGCCCCCTAAGTGGGATTCAAAGCCATTATCATAGATAGCAAAGACATAAAAGACTATCCCTAGATATTACAGAGAAATGTAATATCAGCAAGGAGATAATTGAGGAATAAAATAGCAACTAAATCAGTGTTTGACTATATGGTTATGGATAACAAAGGCATGTCCATAGAAAACTAAGTGGCTTCATTAAGTATGGTCCTCCAGAGAAAAGTAGTTTTTTCCCTGTGATGCCTTAAAACATGAGATAAAGTTTTGGGCTCATTCCTCTGACATACTGATACAAGTGCTTTTTCTGAACTCCTCAGAATGAAAGGAATATTTTGGATTGGTTGAATTGGAACTAGAATAGCCCTAAAATACAGTTCTTAAGATTTTTCAAATCTTATCTTTATTCCATGAATGTATCATTGTAGTGCCTTGCCTATCACGTAAAATTTACCATGGACCATTATGTTAAAGGAAATCTTCAACAACACTGAGTTGTACCCTTTTTTCCCTTTGCTTATAATATCTTATTCATTGGTCTAGTTTAGATTCTTTGTCAGTTGACAGGGACAATTGAATGATGTTCTCTAATACCATTTAATAAACATCAAGTAGTTGCAGATATTTATTGAATTATTGGCATAAGCCAAGAAATTTTCTGTTTTACATATGTGAATGTATTTATTGCATGCAATAGAACTAATGAAGTAGGTATTAGTTTAATTCCTATTATTCCGATAACAAAATTGAGACACAAAAAAATAGAGTAATTTACCCTAGGTCATACAGCTTGTAAACTGTGGAGCCAGGACTTGAATCCATTTACTCCTGCTCAACAAAACCCATCATTCTGTAAAGCAATATAATAAACCATAGCAAGGTATCAGACCTTACATTTAATGAGTATTAAGTGTAAACCTAATCAATGTCAGGCATAATCCTAACTTCTATCCATTGATTTTGAGGTAATTATAATTCATGCTTAGATTACAGTTCTGTGAGTTTTGACAGATGTATACAGTTGTGTAACCACTATTAAAATCAAGACAGAACAGTCCCAGTACCCGCCCTGCTAAATTGCCCCAGGCCTCTTGTGGTCACTGTCTTAACCCCCATACTCTGGCAGCCACTGATCTCTTTTCTGTCACTATAACTTTTCCTTTTCCAGAATGTCATGTAAATGGCATCATGCAGTTATCTTTTTTTTTCCTGACTCCTTTCACTTAGTATTGAATACTTGCTCTGTGCCCCTGTGCATAACCCAACATTTCACCCCTCCCAAAGAGTTATAAGCTGTATTTGGATTATTGCTAGTAGCTCTCTTACATTTCCTGCTTTGTCTGTCTTCTGTTTGATCTTTGTAATAAATCCTAACCTCGTTTTACATCCTTTTACCAGCTTCCTCGATGGTTTTCTAATAGTGTGGAAAATCAAACAAGACGGGTGCATGTTTGTGTGGGTGAGTTTGCAGCATGTTTTCCAAGAAGACTTTGAGTCGTAAAAATAGGGAATGCACATGTTGGTTTCTGTAGTTATTATTTGACAACTTATATCTGTTGCCCTTTTTTCTAACTTCTTTTGTCTAACTGCCCTTCTGTCTAACTTCTTTCTCCAATGACAGTGCTAGACATTACATTAAACCCTTTCCATAGCAACACATTTTAAAAAAAATTAGAGTGTAGTTGATTTACAATAGTGTGTTAGCTTCAAGTGTATAGCAAAGTAATTTAGTTATGTATGTATATCTATTTATATATATGTTTCAGAATATTTTTTGTTATAGGTGATTATAAGATATTAAATACAATTTCCTGTGCTGTACAGTAAATCCTTGTTGCTTATCTATTTTATATGTAGTAGTTTGTTAATCCCATACTCCTAATTTATTCTTTCCCCCTTTCCCCATTAGTAACTTTGTTTTCCTATGTCTGTGAATCTGTTTTTGTTTTGTATATAGATTCATTTTATTATATTTTACATTCCATATATAAGTGATATCGAATAATACTTGCAACACTTATTAAAACAACTTTAATGACATGCATGGAGTAACAATTGAGGATGGTAGCAAAGATTTTCGGTACATAGATCATTTAATTCTATTTTTCTTAACCACATCCTGCCTTTTTTATTCTTTACTGAGAACATTGATTTGAAGATGAAATGTTTTCCTCTATTTTTATCTTCAAATGACCTTTATTCCCTGCTTTTGCTCTTTGCTAGATTTATTCCTGCCTCTTCCACTGGGGTCATAGTTCAGCTTCAGTTTGGAGCCAAATGCCCCACAGCTGAAGTGACCACACCTCTGAAGTGGCATTTTCCCAGGCCACCCCTGCCTTTAATAGTGAGCCAGCGAAGAGGCAAATTTGTATCTCTTTACAACAGAGCCTTGTCTTAGGCCTGGTGCACAGTGAGATGTGAAGAATTACAATTGGTCCTCTCTTTGCAAGATCCTTCAGAACCATGTCTGCACTTAAGCCATTACTTTTATTTTTAGACTAATGATTTTGGCTCTCTCTCTCTTCCTCCTTCTGTCTCTTATTTAATAACAACAATGAAAGGAACCAAGGAAGTTCAGAGATTTGCAGCTTTAAAAAGACTGGATCCCGAAAAGATTTTCACAAGACGCTTCAGAAACAGACGTTTGAGTCAGAAACCTCGGAGAGCAGTGAACCCAGCGCTCAGGTATTTCCTATCAACAAACACGGTTGCCAGGTTACTGGACTGTTCTGCCATGGCATGCTGTTGATTTTCTTTAAAACTAATAAAAAGGCTAGACTCATAGAATGTTAGAATAGAAGGAGCTCTACCATTTAGTCAGTGATATTTTTTTCACAGTTGTTTGTAGGTGTATAAATTGGTGTTCAAATAAAAATAGATAAAAGTGGAGGGGCTCTAACTTGGGGGGGGGTTTGGGCCCATCCCTGTAATGATTCCGGTGGATACTCAGGGGTGCCCCCACGCTTCAGGCATCCTGCAGTGTGATTAAAGCTCCACCCTGGGGCAGACTGCCTGGCTCTCTGTGATTCTACCATATACCTACTCTATAACCTCAGACAGGATAACTCAACTCTCTGGTCTTCAATTTCTTCCCCTGGAAAATGAGGATGATAAAAGTACATGACTGGTAAAGTTGTTGGAGTATTAAATGAGTTGATATGTGTGAAGCATTTAAGACAGTGCCAGCTCACACTTTGTGTCCAATGAATATAGTTATTATTATTATTACTATTACAAAGTAGTTACAATTTAAAAGTCACTACTCTATACACTTGTTTTCATAGCAGCATTATTCACAGGAGCCAAAAGGTGGAAACAACCAAGTGTCCATGGACAGATGAAGAGATAAACTAAATGTGGCATATCCATACAATGGAGTATTGCATGTGTGTGCTAAGTGGCTTCAGTCATGTTTGACTCTTTGTGACTCCATGGACTGTAGCCCACCAGGCTCCTCTGTCCATGGGATTTTCCAGGCAAGAACACTGGAGTGGGTGCCATGCCCTCCTCCAGGAGATCTTCCCGATCCAGGGATTGAACCCCCATTACTTAGGTCTCCTGCATTGACAAGCGAGTTCTTTACCCCTAGCACCACTTGGGAAGTCACAGTGGAGTAGTTATTCAGCCTTAAAAAGGGGGGAAATTCTGACACATATTCTATGACGTTACACTAAGTGAAATAAGCCAGTTACAAAAGAATCAATACTGTATGATTCCATTTATATGAGGTACCTGGAAGAATCAGATTCATAGATGTATAAAGTTAAAATGGTAGTTGCCAGAGGCTGTGGAGAGGTAGGAATGAGGAGTTCTTGTTTAATGGGTATAGAGTTTCTGTTTTACAAAATGACGAGTTCTGGAGACTGGTTGTACAACAATATAAATGTACTTAACGTTACTGAGCTGTACACTAAAAAATGATGAAATTTTAGTCTATGCCCCAACCAGTAACACTGAAGAAGCTGAAGTTGAACGGTTCTATGAAGACCTACAAGACCTTTTAGAACTAACACCCGAAAAAGATATCCTTTTCATTATAGGGGACTGGAATGCAAAAGTAGGAAGTCAAGAAACACCTGGAGTAACAGGCAAATTTGGCCTTGGAATGTGGAATGAAGCAGGGTAAAGACTAAAAGAGTTTTGCCAAGAAAATGCACTGGTCATAGCAAACACCCTCTTCCAACAACACAAGAGAAGATTCTACACATGGACATCACCAGATGGTCAACACTGAAATCAGATTGATTATATTATTTATTATATTGATTATATTCTTTGCAGCCAAAGATGGAGAAACTCTTTTGTAGTCAACAAAAACAAGACTAGGAGCTAACTATGGCTCAGATCATGAACTCCTTACCAAATTCAGACTTAAATTGAAGAAAGTAGGGAAAACCACTAGACCATTCAGGTATGACCTAAATCAAAACCCTTATGATTATACAGTGGAAGTGAGAAATAGATTTAAGGGACTAGATCTGATAGATAGAGTGCCTGATGAACTATGGAATGAGGNACCAGACCACCTGACCTGCCTCTTGAGAAATCTGTAGGCAGGTCAGGAAGCAACAGTTAGAACTGGACATGGAACAACAGACTGGTTCCAAATAGGAAAAGGAGTACGTCAAGGCTGTATATTGTCACCCTGCTTATTTAACTTCTATGCAGAGTACATCATGAGAAACGCTGGACTGGAAGAAACACAAGCTGGAATCAAGATTGCTGGGAGAAATATCAATAACCTCAGATATGCAGATGACACCACCCTTATGGCAGAAAATGAAGAGGAACTAAAAAACCTCTTGATGAAAGTGAAAGAGGAGAGTGAAGAAGTTGGCTTAAAGCTCAACATTCAGAAAACAAAGATCATGGCATCCAGTCCCATCACTTCATGGGAAAAATGGAGAAACAGTAGAAACAGTGTCAGACTTTATTTTTTGGGCTCCAAAATCACTGCAGATAGTGACTGCAGCCATGAAATTAAAAGACACTTACTCCTTGGAAGAAAAGTTATGATCAACCTAGACAGCATATTCAAAAGCAGAAACATTATTTTGCCAACTAAGGTCCATCTAGTCAAGGCTATGGTTTTTCCAGTGGTCATGGATGGATGTGAGAGGTGGACTGTGAAGAAAGCTGAGCGCCGAAGAATTGATGCTTTTGAACTGTGGTGTTGGAGAAGACTCTTGAGAGTCCCTTGGACTGCAAGGAGATCCAACCAGTCCATTCTGAAGGAGATCAGCCCTGGGATTTCTTTGGAAGGAATGATGCTGAAGGTGAAACTCCAGTCCTTTGGCCACCTCATGCGAAGAGTTGACTCATTGGAAAAGACCTTGATGCTGGGAGGGATTGGGGGCAGGAGGAGAAAGGGACGACCGAGGATGAGATGGCTGGATGGCATCACGGACTCGATGGGTGTGAGTCTGGGTGAACTCCGGGAGTTGGTGATGGACAGGGAGGCCTGGCGTGCTGCGATTCATGGGGTCGCTAAGAGTCAGAGACGACTGAGTGACTGAAATGACTGACTGATACTTACCACGGTTTACAAAAGATTTTAAAAGCCAGTGCTCTTGTCCAGTCTGTCCACTTTATAGGTTAAAAAATAAATAAAGCATAGAGGAAGAAATGTGTATAAGTTTTCACAGGACTTCTAAACCAGTATTGTTTTCAGCTTTCAGGTACCCTCATAACACAAGCATCTCACCATGCTGAATATGAGTAGAGGTTTTAGATAATACCTATTTGAAACTACAGCCAGGCTGACTACTTATCTCTGCAGAGAAATCAGGCATCATTTCTGGAGCTGAATCTGGTGGGCTTACTGAAACGTGGAATATCCGTATGCCATCCTCTATGGGAAATATCAGGGGGTTTTCATTGGTAATTTTGACTGAATTCTGCTTCATCATGTAGATGACCAACTAAATTGTTTCCTTGTTTCAGTTAGACAGAAACCACACTAGATATTTCTCTGAAGAAATTTTACATAAGGAATTAATCAAATGTATTTTTGAGGACTGAGAGAACCAAAAAGGAAAACTGAAGTCTTACAGAAATTGTAACTACAAGAAATAGCACATCACTCTAGGGCTGGGGTCTGCGGGAGGGAGTCTCAAACCTAAGTGTCATTAGAATCCCCCTGAAGGGCTTGTTTGAACACAGGTTGCTGGTCACGCTCCAGAATTTCTGTTTTACTGCAGCTGGAGTGGGGACTTGAGAATTTGCATTTCTCATGAGCATTCCCTAGGAAATACTGATATTGCTGGTCCCAGGACTGTTTGAGAACCGTGGGTCTAGTGGGAGGAGCTTGGAGTTGTCAGAACCTGCAAGCTCAGAAGGGAGGCCTCAGAGCTGGGACTCAAATACCTGAGGAGGGGGCATAGCCTAGCCAGTGGTGTCATCAGAGGAAAGACCTCACAAGGGCTGAGTCTGGACTCAGGCCTCCTGGGAGAAAGAATTGCCCAGTTGATGCTGGTACCTCCAAGAAAGGCAAGATGAGGGTTTTTCTCTAAGTGCTGGAAGAAACAGAAAACTAGAAACAACTGCCACTACCAAGATGAGAAGACCTGCAGGCAGAGAGGAAGCAGCCAGGCCTTTCTCCCTCCCCCAGCCATGCAGATCCTAAAGGGAGAAGTAGCAAAGCAGAAACAGGATTTGCTAAACGCAGAGCCAGCATCACAGAGCAGAGTATAAAGGGTGGCTTCAAACGGTGCATGAGCAGTACACTCATTCCTCACTCCTCCAGCACACCAAGTCATTGGCTGGGTTTCAGAGGCAAGTTATACAGAGGTGTGTGTTTTTAAGTATTAAACTAATACTCATCGTGGAGAGATGGTCAGACAGGCAGCATCTTCCCTTTCAGTCATTCTTAGGAACATTTTTGAGTGGAATTGTGAAGCCTGAATTTACATAATTTCAGTATATATATATACACCCACACACACATATATGTGATATGACTCTGTAGTACAAATATATTTCATAAAAATTTATGATATAATATTTAACTTCTTTTTTCTTATTAACAAGAAAATATACTATGATCATTTTTCTCTTCTAATGACAGCATGTTCTTCTTTTTGTTTAAAGGCTGAATAAACAGCCTCATTCTATTTTATGAAAGCTCCCAAATCTCTTAATCTTAAAACTTTCTTTTTTGTGGGGATGCTTAGGTTGTTTTTATTATTTTGTTACTATAAGCAGTGTTCCAGAGATACTCTTGTCCTCATACCTTTGTTTACTTGTCCAGTAGTGGCCTTTAAATAAATTCTGGAGACAGATACAGATGTTGGGTAACCCAATTAATTTTCCCAAGAATCTTATAAATTCTAAGATGAACAAAATTTTTAATAACTTAAATATTAATATTGGTTAATATTGTGTGTGAATGTGATTGTTAACACATTCAGTTTAGATAAAATTTATGACCTAGGAGAGCAGGACTTTTATGAGATAGACAGATATCACCAAAAATTTTTTTTTAATAATTTTGTTTATTTTTGGCTGTACGGGGTCTTCATTGCTGCACAAGACCCAAACTGTTTTATAGAGTTATTACACAGTAGTTTGTCCATTTAATAGTACTTTGAGAATAACATTTTACCATATATTTTATAGATATTTGTAATGGATCTATCTATGTTCTTACAACATATTGTTGCTTTTGGTTTTGTATTTTTTGCCAGGTCTTGAGTTAAGTATCCAGTTCGCAATTTCCAAGACATTTCTAATGGAATAAAGCATCCTCTTTTTGACTGAAATTTTTTCAAGCATGCTGCAGCTGAGTGAATACTGCTGAAATAGCAAGTGCTTTCTGTTCCCCTCTGGTACTTATTCCTGTAACTGTTACTAAAGTCCTGTAGGAAAGTGTTCCCATGCCCACATTTCTGTCTTTGGAAACATGCTTTGGAATTTATATAAAGTTTAATTTGGAATGTTCCTCACAGATCATCTTATTTTCCAGTTTTGAAAGCCAAGTTCTGGAGCTGAGATTAGCATGAGGTCTCTTTATTTCCAGTCCAGTCTCCCCTGAGCCATTGTTTTTTTTTTAACACCTTATTCCAGTTCTGTTCTGCTTAAGCACAAGACATGTGTATGGTTCATAGGAGGCTTGGCTCTCAATCTCCAGAAAAGAACACCCCCTCAAACTAATAGCACTACAGGACTATTGTCAAACTTTTCCTCAAGAATGGGTGTCTCTACATCTGATGAGTTAATCACCTGCTTCCAGGCAGGAGAGAGACATCTAAACTTAGGATATTCAGTCCAGAAAGCTATGATGTGATTCTTGTCGGAGACTCCTTGAGGCCTGATTCTGCAGTCCCTCGTTGGAACCATCTTGAGACATCCCAGACCCTTTAGTTCTCGTTTGAAGCCCATGATCTCTCATGAAGCCATGTCTTTTTCTTACAGGCAGGTCCCCGCCACCTGAACGTGCTGTGTGATGTTTCTGGGAAATGTTCCAACACTGCCTGTGACTTCGACCTCCGCAGCCTGCAGCCTGACCCGAGGCTGGAAAATCTTGTACAACAAGTGAGCGCTGAGGACTTCGAGAAGCAGAATGAGGAGGCCCGGCGGACCAATCGGCAGGCCGAGCTCTTTGCCCTTTATCCGTCAGTGGATGAGGTGGGTACAACTGTCTCCACACTGGAGAATTTCAATGAAGACACAGAGAGCCTCCCAGAAAAATATTATTGCTTGTCATTGTTGTATAGCAATGTCAGGATGCTTAATTGTGTGATTTCTGGGCTGTGTTTTTCAGTAAGGCCAGCCTGTGTAACTACAGAGCAAATTACTGATCAGTCATACCCTGGTGGCTCAGTGGTAAAAATCTACCTACAATTCAGGAGGTGCAGGTTTGATCTGTGAGTCAGGAAGATCCCTTGGAGGACGGCATGGCAATCCACTCCAATATTCTTGCCTAGAGAATCCAATGGACAGAGGAACCTGGTGGGCTACAGTCACTGGGGTCGCAAAGAGTCAGATACAACTTAGCAGCTGAGCACACACACTACCAAGTCTGGTGGCTTACTTACAGTGTCCTGAGTTTGCTTCAGCTTTATTTTTTTCTCATCTATATTTTCCAACCACCTTGGTTTTCTCATCTGTTTATTTTTTTTGCAGTGGCCTCAAATCCTCATTTTTAATTGTCAGAGGACTCACATCCTCTTCTGAATGAGGAAGATTAAATATGAATAATATGGACAGTGTTATCATCTCCATCCTTCATATTGCAAAGTAAGAATCAGAGAGGTTAAATAACTTGTTCAAGATTCAGCAGGGAGATTGAATTATAGAAGATCATAACACATTAACTCCAAGTTTTATGTTTAACTGTTTATCTATATATGACTATACCTAATGGAAATCCAAAGATGACATAAACAATCACATCTTGTAACTTTTCAGCTTCCACCTATAGATTTAGAACTTTTTACCTAATTATTCAAGAAATATTATATCTGACTGATACAACCTTCACAGGCCTATTCCTCCCAGTTCCCTGATGGAGGTGCCAATAGGTAATAATGACGCAGAATGGATACCAGAAGAGAAGAAACAGTTAAAGGATGAGGAGGAGACTTATAGTGATACATCAGCTCATTAAAAGCTCCTTCACTAGATTAAATGGGAGGATATCCAGGCTTGATTACAAGGATGAATCATAGACCATTTTGAAGGAATTGTGTTTGATGGTCTTTAAATGGTATAGAAACTCAGTTGAGACTAAAAGTTATGATCTAGCAGACATCCTAATGCGGCCTGCTTTACTAACCGGAGAGGATTCTTTGTGATTAGTGTATAGGATATTTGGAAATTGAAAAGTCTAAAATACTTGAAGGCTTCTATATTGGCCCTTGAATGTGTTGAAGTTATACACACAAAAATTACATTTGCTCTTATAATGTGTACTTTCTGCAAAGAAAGTCCTGTAGAAAAAAGGGATAACTTCTTACCTACTATGAAATGACTACAAATGCTGATTTTTTTGGACAACACATTTATGAAATTATTTTAAATTATTATTATTACTTTGTGTCCGTGTGAAGAAAATTAGAAAGAGGTGAACTATTAGATCCAAATTACGACTGAGTATTCAGGGGAGGCAAAATTAGAATTCAACCACCAAGCTTCAGTGAGGTGAGTCCTTTCCCTGATTCACTCTGATGCTGTAAAAAGGCATGTGCTGGTCCCTGAGAAAGGTGCACTATTCTCCAGATCACAGGGGAGTTTGCACTGGAACTCCTCTGGGTTGCAAGTGATAGAACCCAACTGAAAACAGCTAAATTTCTTTCTAAAGTGGAGCCTTATTGGCTTGTAATGAAATCTCAAGCAGGGAGATGTGGAGTTGGCCTCAGGTTCCACTGAGTCTGCTGACAGAAGAACCTCATCTCTCATATTATCCCTTTCTCTCTTGTTATCCTCTCTCTCACTGTAAATATCTGTCTGTTTTCTCCCAGGAAGAGGAAAACAAGAGGTGTCCACGACTTCATATTTCCTCTTCTGCTTCATTGGCAATTCATTTTTATTTCAGATAACTGTAAAAGTGCAAGAAATTCACATAGTTTAGAGGAGACTTGGGAAACATATGAATATATAGACCTTGTTTGGAACCTGAATTAAGAAACTAACTATAAAAAAAACAGACATTTGGGGAAGTTTGGAGCTGACTACATATTTCATGAAAATAGGAAATAAAATTAATAGTAGCATTATAGTATATGTTTTTAAAAGTCCTTATCTTTTAGAGGTCTCTACTGAAATACTCACTGATGAAATTGTATGATCTCTGGGGCCTTGTTCTGAGCAATCCAACATTGAGTGGTGGAGTAGTAAGTGAAAGTACATGTTGTGTACTGTGTTAAGCTGCTTCAGTCCTGTCTGACTCTTTGAGACCCCATGAACTGTAGCTCACCAGGCTCCTCCATCTGTGGGATTCTCCAGGCAAGAACACTGGAGTGGGCTACCATACTCTGCTTTGGGGGATCTTCCTGACCCAGGGATGAGACCAAATTGCCCATAAGTCAAAATTGTTGAAGCTAGGTGATAGTTACGTATGCTCCATTACAGTATTTTCTCACTTTTGTATATGCTTACAATTTTCCAAATGAAGAACCTTTTAAAAGTATACCAAAGTTTTGAATCCAGACCAAAAGCAGAGTGTTTTTATGGTGAGGCTGTTTTCCAATAAGGGGCCCCTTTCCTTTCAGATGTGTCTGTCCTGATCACCCTGAAAGTTCCAGCTAGCTCTGAGGGCCTTCACCTCAGTGTGGGCATCAGAACAGCACCTCCTCTGAAACAACTCAGCAGTTCTACCCACCAAACTGTTTAACACAAAGGGGAATTGAAAGTTAGAGTGGTGGTGAGTTTACACCTGGGACTATTCCACCAAACTTGGCACAGATTTAATAAGAAGATGACAGTATTGCTAGTTTAAAAGATTCTTCTGGTTGCTTTGGGTATTCGGGGTGTCATTTATAGCCCAGGAACTGAGAGAGAGAAGCACTGAAACATACACATTACCATATGCACAACAGATAGCTAGTGGGAAGTTGCTGTATAACACAGGGCGCTCAACTTGGTGCTCTGATGGACTAGAGGGTTGGGGTGGCGGGGTAGGAGGGAGGTTGCAGAGGGAGCGGACATGTGTGTACTGTAGCTGCTTCATGTCGTAAGGCAGAAACCTACACAACATTGTAAAACAATTATCCTCCAATTAAGAATAAATTAAAAAAATATATAATTAGACATGGCCCTATTCGTTGGACACTTGTGAGCTGTAGACCATTCATCGGAGTTTGTGTACCTACTACAAGAGCAGGAATTAAAGTCCTCAGGATGACTTGCACTGTCAGTCTTTGCATCCATGACTGTAATTAAGATACTGTGATAGTTCACATTTGAATTTTATAATTAATTTTCCTTGGAGTATAGGTGTTTCACAATGTTGCATTAGTTTTTGCTATATAGCAAAGTGAGTCAGCTGCATGTATACTTGATACTTCCCTTTAACTCTTCAGTCCCTATGTTGTGAAATAGACAGACATATTTCTTAATGTGTCATTACTAAGCTTTTTAATTCTTAGAACTTTAGCAAGTTCAGCTGGACATGTCTATTTAGAACCTATAAACTCAGCCCCAAATCTCTATCATCTGTTTAAGGAAACTGTGAACCAAGAAAGCCACTGTATTGCACTATTAATGGTTTACAGCTTTAGGTGAAAATTTCTGACTCAGATCGCAAGTCTGAGACTCACATATTTACTGGTAAAGCCCTCTGCGGGAGAAACAGTCTGACTGTGTCCTTAGAGCCAGCAAAAAAAAAAAAAAAGTGAACAATATGTATAAGATTTTGCAATGCCATCTGGTGGATGTTACTAAGCCTTATCTCTGTTCACATTTCCTTCCTTCCTCTTTTGGTCTCTTTGTCTTAAATGTTTGGTTGTCTAAAAGGAGAAAAATCTTTGCTGTAAATGCTGACTTTGAAGCATGGGGGTTGGATAATAAACTCTTATAAAAGTTGATGTATTATTTTGTGATTAGAAATAAAGCAAATGCAGCTTGTCTTGCATGGTAGATAGCAGTCTTCCCTTCCCTTGGTTAACTGCTGATTAATTCACTACTGATTTCATGGGAATTCACTACTGATTTCTTTTACAATGTGATTAATAATAGGAGGATGCTGTGGAAATACGTCCGGTACCAGAATGTCCCAAGGAACATCTGGGAAACAGAATATTGGTCAAGTTGCTAACCCTGAAGTAAGTATCAGCAAACACTACCTACTTGATTGAGATCTGTCTTGCCTTTCAGATACAGACTGTCTTTCTCATCAGAGCTTGAATCGGGGAGGACCCCAACACACTTTTAACAGTGGGCAGCTGTGAAGTAGTAGAAAGACCAGAGTTCAGAATCAGGTAGCCCCAGATTCTATTCCTGCCAGGCCTTTGACAGTCATTCTACTATGAAAAGGAAGATGAACACTAAGGTTAGATGTCTAGGTAATTAATTGAGCGAAATATCCTGCGTTAAGAAAAGTAACAGTAAAAGCCAGTGGTGTGCTTGGAGTCCACTCTAACTCATGAGAGCTCAGTGTATGCTTCTCTTCCCAACTCTTTGTTCATGAAGTCACATTGGTAGTTTGAAATTACCCATGGTGAAATGCTAGAAATATTTACAATATTGAAATCAGAAAATGCTGTTAGATCCTTTTTATTTTTAGAGATTTATATGCATTTCCCAACATACCATTATTAAAACGCAATGAAAAATGCAACTAAACTCAGTTACAGTGCCAGAGGACATCAGAGTACAGTGGGACTGTACCAAACTATCCTACGGGGCTGCTCTCTACTAGCTTGCGCCAACTCTTGCCATCCAAAGGACCTGACCCATTTTGATCAGTTGTCTGATTTTTTTTTTTAAAGAGAAACTAGAAAGCCAGATTTTTCTGTGTGATTTCCTGACTTCTTAAATATTTTCTCATTTCCTTCTTTAGTAATACACATTTCAAAGAGAACATGTCTGAAATCTGGATTCATCTCATGGGTCACGTTTGCTTGAAAGCAATTCTTTTTTAGCTTTTTAATTGTGTTTAAAAGCCACACATTTTCTACAGGCATATTAATTTTGTACTTGTGTATTAAATATTATATGTATCACAAAACAAGCATAAGTGAAACATTTTGAAGGATGAACTCAATCAATTAAAATAAATTATAGTATTTTCTTCCTGAATTCCAGTGAATTGTCTTGCCTAATCCTGGAGTGCTTGCATGCCTCTCTTTCCTCTTTACAGACAATTGCTTTAGAGAATTAGTTCTTCCACTTTTTCAAATGACAGGCACTTTTGAAAATATTGAGTTGTAACTGCTCTCAGTTCAGTTCAGTTCACTTCTGTTGCTCCATCATGTCTGACTCTTTGTGACCCCGTGGATTACAGCACTCCAGGCTTCCCTATCCATTGCCAACTCCTTGAGCTTACCCAAACTCATGTCCATAGAGTCAGTGTTGCCATCCAACCATCTCATCCTGTCGTCCTCTTTTCCTCCTGCCTTCAATCTGTCCCAGCATTATGGTCTCTTCAAATAAGTCAGTTCTTCGCATCAGGTGGCCAAAGTATTAGAGTTTCAGCTTCAACATTAATCCTTCCAATGAATATTCAGGAATGATTTCCTTTAGGATGAACTGGTTAGATCTCCTTGCAGTCCAAGGGACTCTCAAGAGTTTTCCAACACCACAGTTCAAAAGCTTCAGTTCTCTGGGACTTAGCTTTCTTTATAGCCCAGCTCTCACATCTGTACATGACCACTGGAAAAACCATAGCTTTGACTAGACAGACCTTTGTTGACAAAGTAATGTCTTTGCTTTTTAATATGCTGTCTAGGTTAGTCATACCTTTTCTTTCAAGGAGCAAGCGTCTTTTAATTTCATGGTTGCAGTCACCATCTGCAGTGATTTTGGAGTCCAAAAATATAAAGTCTCTTACTGTTTCCATTGTTTCCCCATCTGACATGAAACAATGGGACATAGAGTTTCAGCTTCAACATTAATCCTTCCAATGAATATTCAGGAATGATTTCCTTTAGGATGAACTGGTTAGATCTCCTTGCAGTCCAAGGGACTCTCAAGAGTTTTCCAACACCACAGTTCAAAAGCTTCAGTTCTCTGGGACTTAGCTTTCTTTATAGCCCAGCTCTCACATCTGTACATGACCACTGGAAAAACCATAGCTTTGACTAGACAGACCTTTGTTGACAAAGTAATGTCTTTGCTTTTTAATATGCTGTCTAGGTTAGTCATACCTTTTCTTTCAAGGAGCAAGCGTCTTTTAATTTCATGGTTGCAGTCACCATCTGCAGTGATTTTGGAGTCCAAAAATATAAAGTCTCTTACTGTTTCCATTGTTTCCCCATCTGACATGAAACAATGGGACCAGATGCCATAATCTTAGTTTTCTGAATGTTGAGTTTTAAGCCAACTTTTTCACTCTCTTCTTTCATTTTCATCCAGAAGCTCTTTAGTTCTTCTTCTCTTTCTGCCATAAGTGCGGTGTCATCTGCATATCTGAGGTTATTGATATTTTTCCCAGCGGTCTTGATTCCAGCTTGTACTCCAGCCCAGCATTTCTCCTAATGTACTCTGCATATAAGTTAAATAAGCACGGTGACAATATACAGCTTGACGTACTCCTTTTCCTATTTGGAACCAGTCTATTGTTCCATGTCCATTTCTAACTGTTGCTTCTTGACCTGCATACAGATTTCTCAGGAGACAGGTCAGATGGTCTGGT
This sequence comes from Aepyceros melampus, assembly GCA_006408695.1. Taxonomy (NCBI): domain Eukaryota; kingdom Metazoa; phylum Chordata; class Mammalia; order Artiodactyla; family Bovidae; genus Aepyceros; species Aepyceros melampus. Next base: position 82,634 of record SJXQ01002148.1, on the reverse strand, counting down.
ATTCCCATCTCTTGAAAAATTTTCAACCGTGTATTGTGATCCACATAGTCAAAGGCTTTGGCATAGTCAATAAAGCAGAAGTAGATGTTTTCCTGGAACTCTTTTGCTTTTTCCATGATGCTCTACCTAGACAAAACTATGTAGGCATAAAAATTTTTCATACCCTATTAAGAAAGTCATCCATCTGTTGAAGTCAATTCATGAACCTCTTAGGCAGCACCTGGTTTGCCATTAGGGCACTTGGATTTTGGATTCAAGACTGTATTTCAGCCCTGGGGGCTTCTCTGGAATTTTGAGTTCTTATAAATAAAGTAGTTAGACCAGATCATCCCAAAGTTCCTACGTGCTGTAAATTTCCGGTTCTAACATGGAGCCTCCCCAATTCCTCTCCTCAGAATGCAAGCCAGCATGACTGCTTACACAGTTGTGGGCTCTCTTGGTGTTGTAGCACTCTCCTCAAGTCAGTGCTACCAGTTGGTGGGGAGTTAGGACTTTTTGTCTTGTACACAGAGATGAGCAGCCAATAAACCAGCTTTGTGTTGAGCAATGGGGCAAACGCTGGTCCCTGGGATCTGACCCAGCTGGGGGAAACTCTTAGCCCTTCAGCAGGAGGACTAAGTGGAAGTGGCTCTTCCATCCCCCTCTGCATTCATCATTCAGGAAATCCACCCTATTGTCTGAGGCTTCTCATCCTCTACCACAGGAAGTGCATCAGGCCACTGTTGGCTGCAGTAACTCTGCTTTTGGGGGTTGGAGGAATTCTACCCTCTGATGCTTGACACTCAGCATCCTAGATGTTTTCTATAACTAAATGGCAGCTCTTCTCACAGATGGGAAGACATGGCCACTAAGACTATTTTTAAAAAAATAATCATGTCACTTGGATTTCACCTGACGAAATTTGTGTAGTTTTGATGATTTTTTTCCCCAAACTGCCAAAGCAGAAATTAAAGAGAACTGTAGTGTTTGCACAGTCTTTGAGCTGCTCCAGTGTCTTAAATCGTATTCATACCAACATATACCTGCAAGAGGGGAGATGTAGCTTTCACTACTTTAAATAAACTGGACAAAAGAAAGCAAGTTCTTATAGGTAAACCTGGAATGTTTAAATATGAACAGTAAAAATTATGTTAATGATGTTAAATTTTATTTGTGATAAAATACAGATACCATAAAATTTGCTGTCATATCCATTTTTCACTAGTATTTCAGTGGCAGTAAATACATTCACATAGTTGTACAGCTATTGCCACCATCTATCTCCATAACTCTTGTCACTTACCCAAACCAGAATTTTATACCCACTAAACAATAACTCCCATTTCTATCTTCCACCATTCTCTTATGGAAGTGGAATTATACAGTGTTTGTCCTTTAGTGACTGGTATATCTCACTTACAATTTCTTTAGCGTTTGTCCATATGGTAAGATGTGTCAGAATTTCCTTTCTTTTTAAGGCTGAATAATGTTCTGTTGTATGCATATACCATATTCTATTAGTTCACTCATCTTTGATGGACACCTGAGTTTGCTTCCACCTTTTGGCTACTGTGAATAACGATGTTCCCTGGCATTGTTTATAAAGTATGTTCACACATAACTGTCTTTCACAGTCCTTACCACAATCCTAGGAAATGGGAAGAGTAAGTATCCTTTCCTCATTTTACAAATAAGTGGAACTGGGGAAAGTCAGTAACCCAATGAAGAGTCCAGAATTAGCCAGACTGGGAGAGGGAGCGGAGCCCAGGTCTCTCTGACTCAGTGTCTGTGACTCTTCCATCATGCCCACTGTCTCATTCCAAAAGGTGTCATTTGACCAAGTCTTTTGTCTTGTTACCTCTGTCCATATATTCTTTAAAAAATTCTCTTTTTAGACAAAGCTATGATAAATCCATTCAGTTGAAATGGATTGAATGGATCACAATCCATTTGGACACATACAGTTGAAAACAGAATTTGACCTAATTCGCATGACTTCTACAGTGGTGGTAGTCCGGGACCTGATTACCAGGGCTCTTAGCTGGCAGTGTCATAGGTTGTTAGTGAAGTGAAGTTGCTCAGTCGTGTCCGACTCTTTGCAACCCCATGGACTGTAGCCCACCAGGCTCTTCCACCCATGGGATTTTCTTGGCAAGAGCACTGGAGTGGGTTGCCATTTCCTTCTCTAGGAGATCTTCCCGACCCAGGGATCGAGCCCGGGTTTCCTGCATTGCAGGCAGACGCTTTACCATCTGAGCCACCAGGGAAGCCCTGTATGTTAACCTGAAACATTTAGAAAGTGCATGTCTGTTCCGTGTGCATCCTAGAGCAAGCAGGATTGTGCTTGTGGTTGCCTTCTCTTGTCTTCAGCCCACCATTTCGGGGGGAACCGGCCACTAGGGCCAGTATGAGAGCTGCTCTTTCTAGCTCTCGGTGGATCCTCACACCTCAGTGTTGATCAGCTGTGCTCACTTCCCTCCCTCCACCTCAGTTCAGAAGCTCCCCTGGCAATGGAAGGACCAGACATTCACACACATCGTAACCTTATTTCCTTCTGGGTGTCCCACTAGAAATCTAAAGAAAAGCAACTTAACTTTTCTTTTTGTATGAGCTGAAAGCCACAGCCCTTAAAACTGAATAATAAGAGCTAGCTATTCTGGCAGTGAAATGTAAACTGTAAACAAGACCTTTAGCTAAGACAGACTCAATCCTCTGAAAACCCAGCAGCTACAATGGTAAGAAGTGCCCTATGGGATCAGATGGAGGACCTATTCCACACGCTGTCTGTTGCAGGACCACCAGCAAGCACTTTCATGATCTCAGATGATTAGGAATTTTCTATGAACCTCTCATATTTCTCTATTAACATTCTCATATGATTCTCATATGTGCGGAGCTACCCAAATACTTCTGCAAACTACTTACATTTTTAACCAGATTATGTATCTTGGCATTTTCAGAAATTTCAAAATTATCAAGTTAAATCCATATAGACTTTTCTTTCTTTCTCTGACAGGTTTGAGATAGAAATTGAGCCTCTGTTTGCCAGTATTGCCCTCTATGATGTTAAAGAAAGGAAAAAGGTAAGTCAGCAAAAATAACTCAGCCCTGAGGGCATCATATATTGTTCATGGAATCTTTGGGTTCATTTCTTTAAATATCACTTCTATGCAGTAAAAGCACATTAGATTTGAAAGCAAATGACCTTTGATATGTCCAGTTCTATTGCCTTTGCAGTTTTTAAGGATGTGACCTGGGAATGTTTGTCATTTATGTTCTTTGAAGAATCTTGAAGGAAAAGTTGATAGCCTGGCTGAGACAGAGAACTGATATAGTGACATATGGGGTTACACATAAAACAAAGCAATTTAAACACAGCTGTAACAAGCTCAGTGCATATAATGTTTCCTGAGTTTGGGAGTTTTTGCATTTTATTGTGAATGGAAGGCATCTTGTGCAATAAAAGTCTAAATTTGCCATTGGGTAGAGTCCTCACCAAGTATAATGTGCTTTTAATTGAAAAGACTTTTCCATGAGCGTTTTAATGTTTAGTCATTTTGTAACTCCTAAAGAAGGACAGAAATAGCAAAACCAGGGGAGACACTTCTGCCTCCTTGCTCAAATACTATAACCCAGTGTTTAAGAAGTGTATTGTGTATTTTTAAAATAAATATTAACAATTATAAAGATTTGTATTAGTCAGGATAGGTTAACTACTAAAACAGGAGACCCCACCACGAATAAACACACATATTCAGTGGTTTAAAACTGTAGTTCTCAAATTGGCACAGGCATCAGAATCCGCTGGAGGGCTTGTTAAAACAGTTGCTGGGCCCAATGCCAGAGTTTCTGATGCAGTAAATCTGGTGGGGCCTGAGAACTTGCATTTCTAACAGGTCCCCAGGTGATGCTGAAGCTGTTGGTCAGAGGGCCACATATGGCGAACTTGTGGCTTAAGGAAGGAGAACTTTCTATTGTTTGCTTCTTAACGATCCAGGGTTTTCCTAGTGGTCCAGTAGTTAAGAATCCACCTTGCAGTACAGGGGACTCAGGTTTGATTCCTGGTTGGGAACTAAGGTCTCACTTGTCCCGGAGCAACTAAGCATCATGAGGGAAGATCTCGCTTGATGCAGCAAAGATCCAGCGTACTGCATCTAAGACCCAAAGCTGCCAAAGAAATAACTAACAGCCCAGGGTAGGAGCAGGGGCACAGGGTCAACAGTGGTTTGCTCCACTCATTCAGGAACCCAAGCTGGCAGCATCTTTGGTATGTGTTCTCTCAAATCATTCTTGTCACTGCCACTGCAGCTCCCAGAAAAGGGGAAAAGATAGCAGAGGGTGGAGGTGGGTAGAGATGGAGCCTGGAAGTTTGACCCATCACTGCTTCTGCTCACAGTTCATTGGAGAGAATCTAGTTACGGGCTTCCCAGGTGGCGCAGTGGTAAAGAATCCACCTGCCAGTGCAGGAGATACAAGAGACATGGGTTTAACCCCCGGTCCAGAAGATCCCCTGGAGTAGGAAATGACAACCTGCTCCAGTATTCTTGCCTGGAAAATCTCATGGACAGAGGAACCTGATGGGTTACAGTCCATGGGGTCACAAAGAGTCAGACACAAGTGAGTGCGCACACACAGACACACACACACACACACACGCTTACTCCTAACTGCAAGGGAGCTGGTAAATGCAGTCTCTGCCTGGGAGCCTCTTCTTGGCTGTAAATCTGTTAGTGGTGAAGGGAGAACCAACTCTGCAAGGGTTCTTAAGTAACACTGCACTATTTGGACTACTCGTCCAACATGAGTGCTCCATCCATGGAGCTCTCATCAAGTCACACTCTTGCTCAAAATCTTTAACAGATCCTCACTACCTGAAACATTAAGAACAAACTCTTCACCTTCCACACCTGGCTTTCTTCAGTATGGCTCTCATCTGCTTTCTTTCCTTCGAGAGCCTAGGCAGAGTCAAGCTGGATTTCTCAGTATTAACTAAAGTCACTGCAGATTTTCCAGCTGCTGTGCATCTGTGCTGTGCTCTCTCCCTGGTACCTGTCACCCTCCAGCTCTGCCTGGTGGAATCTTCTTCCAAGGCCTGTCCATCTCACTCACCTCCCCCTTGGAAAGCATTCCCCATCTGCCCTGCTGGATATGACCTCTCACCCTCAGGAACTTGCACAACGCTTTTTCCTCTGAGTGTGATCACTGTAAACTAAGCTAAGTCGCTTCAGCTGTGTCCGACTCTGTGCGACCCCATAGACGGCAGCCCACCAGGCTCCCTGTCCCTGGGATTCTCCAGGCAAGAACACTGGAGTGGGTTGCCATTTCCTTCTCCAGTGCACGAAAGTGAAAAGTGAAAGTAAAGTCGCTCAGTCGTGTCTAACTCTTCGCAACCCCATGGACTGCAGCCTACCAGGCTCCTCCGTCCATGGGATTTTCCAGGCAAGAGTACTGGAGTGGGGTGCCATTGCCTTCTCCGTGATCACTGTAGTTAGTACATATTTGCCTTTTTCCTCCTTCTTGATTGTAAGCTAATTGGGAGCCCAAGTAATGCCGTTTTTCTTCAGTGTAGTACCTGGCACATCACTGTATTCAGGAAATATTGGTGGGATAATAAAAATTTAAATGTTTCAAAGAACATCTCTCAAATGACTCAGAAATACCTAGAGACTGTGGCAAAATATGTATCAGATTTTCCAGCAACCACTGATCATAAACCATGTCTATGATTACACTTCTCTCATGAAATTTGGTGGGGCTTTTTCACTCTTTTTTTTTTTTTTTTTAACATGTTAGTAAGTGTTAGTTGCTCAGTCATGCCCAACTCTTTGCGACCCCATGGACTGCAGCCCACCAGGCTCCTGTGTCCATGAGATTTTCCAGGTAAGGACACTAGAGTGGGTTGCCATTTCCTTCTCCAGGGGATCTTCCCAACCCAGGGATCAAACCTGGGTCTCCTGCACTGTAGGCAGATTCTTTACCAACTGAGCTACAAGGGAAGCCCTTAACATGTTTAGACTATGAGAACAACTGTAATTCATTTTTTATTTTGCCGCTCATTTACAGATCTCAGAAAATTTTCACTGTGACCTGAACTCTGACCAGTTTAAAGGATTTCTGCGTGCTCACACGCCCTCTGTTGCCGCATCCAGTCAGGCAAGATCTGCGGTGTTCTCGGTCACCTACCCCTCCTCGGACATCTACCTAGTAGCCAAGGTGGTTCGATACAGTCTGATTTGCGCATTCTGATGGTCTCATTGTTGAGTTAGTCCCAGTGGCTGTTTAGGGTGAAAGAGGTGTCAGAAAGTCCTACATGTCCTCTGTGAGATTCACTTTGTTTCTCTCTCAACTGTCCTCCGTTTCCGTTTCAAGCAAATTGTGTTGGATACTAGAATGACTCTGAGTTTTGAAGTCATACAGTCCTAGGTTTCAGTCCTGGCTTTGCAACTTAGCACCTAAATGCTATGCTAAGTCACTTCAGTCGTGTCCGACTCTGTGTGACCCCATAGACGGCAGCCCACCAGGCTCCCCCGTCCCTGGGATTTTCCAGGCAAGAACACTGGAGTGGGTTGCCAATTCCTTCTCCTAAATGACTTTGAGCAATTACCTAACCTTTCTGAGACTTCGTTTCCTCATCTGTTAAGTGGGGATAATAACACCTCCCTCAATGAGTAGATGTGACTATGGAATAAAGCCTGGTATGGATGAGCACCCTTCCTCCTAACCAGGAAAGTCCTCTCGGCTATCCAGCTCTGGGAGGCTGCTGTGGAGAAAATCTTGGATAGAGTCTCCTAATCATGTTCATGATTTTCTAAAGACCCAGAGTTAAATGTCTGCAAATATCTAGGCTCTGACAGTTTGAGATGTGGGTTCTAGTTCCCACGCTTCACTCTTCTTTTTTTTATCACCATTGTAGGCAGTTCTAAGTGGAAGGACCTTTCATTCTAGGTTGTACTCTTTACCAATGTAAGAAAACCAGAGACTTTGTCTATACTCCAGAATGGCTGGTTAGAAGTTCATAGCAAACATTGAGTATTTTACCTGCCTTAAGCCAAATAATTCATCTAATGACTCTTTACCCTCAAATTAAAATAAGTTGAAATGTTTTGATTTCATGTACACCCAACATTCTAGGTTTGGGACATTTTCTAGTTAGCATACTGTTTTGTGTACATAATCTTATTGATTACTCCTTGATCCCATGGGAGTTGCATACAGATTCCCAAAAGTTCAGGTGATACGGAAGTCACTTAAGTGACAGATGTATTTCCCTTCTTGTTCCCTTTACACCATTTTGCAAAGATTCTGAAGGTCATTATAGTTTGAAGGGAACTTGTGTAAGTTTTTGGAAAGTACAGTTAAAATTCTGTTGCTGAAAAGACACATATGTTGTTATTAAACTTAATATGTATACTTTTCATTGCAGTATTACTTAGACATACAGGAAAATTAGCTTAAAGTGCATTCTAGCAGCCTTTCAACTTGGAGTTAATTTGTAAATTCTCTCCAGCCTGAGAAATCAAAAAGCCAACACTAATTCTATAGATCCAAATTTTACTTCCAACTTCACTTCTCAGTGGATGACTTTATTTTGGCTAACCCATGGTAGGTAGTAAGCTAAATATCAGTGGTTACCTGTGAGTTACTATTACTTACTGAATGAATTCCAAAATTTTCCAATGCATAAATGTATTCATTTAGCAATGATTTGCATTCTCTAAATTGTCTGGGTAGAGTTAAGAAATTTAAATCTGTCCGGTAAGAGTCCCTGGTTTTCTTCTGATTTGTTTTTCTTTACAGTAAACCACAGTTGTTGTTTCGTTCCCTCTAAATAGACCTGAGTATAGCCTCTTTACCTCTAATAAATCCCCAGGCAATTCTGATATGCCCCATAGCCTACCTGCCATGGTTATGCGGACTCATGCATCTCTTTTACACATCAATCATGAAGGACCATATAGTAACCTGTCATATCAGCGTGCAGCTTTGACTCACAAAGTACCTGGAGTTAGCCTTGCCCAACTCGGTGAAGGGAATAGTGTCTGCTGGTCTGGTCAAATGTGAATTCTCCTGCTTCCAAATTCTGGAGACCCTCTCTTGTGCCACACTATACATGTGAAGTCATAGCATTCCAATTTTTTGCTTCAGTGTCCTAGTTAAAAGTCTTTATCTCTGCTCACAGTTCATTTTAAAGACCACATTTTAATTCCTTGACCTCATGGAAAAATTAACTTCTTGCTTTCTAATTTTCTTTATAAACTCCTGACCATGAACTTCAGGAGAATAGGGCTCAGGTCTATCACATTCACCACCTTGTCTCCCTAACAATTACGCTGTAGAAGGGACTCAGCAAATATTTATTTGAATGATAGATGAATGATAGGAACACGGGTCAGTCTTTACCTCACGTGTTAACTCCATGGTCTCAGCCTGGCACATCTCTCAGGAGGATCAGCCTTGTCTTCAGGCTATGACAATGGGAAGGGGATTTTATGTTCTTCTTTGAGAAGAGAGACTTCCTGCTTACAGTCTTCCTGATAAAGATGTTCACTAAGCGGCCCCATGCCACTTCCTTTGAAACTCCACAAAACACCCCTCCATCACCAGGGTATTTCTGGTTTAAATACTTTGTACCTAACTGACAATGCCTGTTAAGAATGTGAGCTAAATTTCTTCTTCAAGGATTGTCTCAACTAAAGATATAGACAAATGGGACTAAATCCACTTGTTTTTTACTTCCACGTCTAAGTTAAATTTTTTTGAGCAGAGAGTTAGGCAGTTTTAAATTTCCACTTTTCTTTCTTTCTTTTTTTAATGTAAATTTATTTATTTAAATTGGAGGCTAATTACTTTACAGTATTGTATTGGTTTTGCCATACATTGACATGAATCCGCCACGGGTGTACATGTGTTCCCCATCCTGAACCCCTCTCCTTCCTCTCTCCTCATCTTACGGTAGTTGGAATAAAATGCTTGATGGTAGTAGCACCCACTCATGTTACCAGCCAGTTAGCAAAGTGAAAAGCTGCGCCATCCTCCTGCTTTCGAGTTCCTCTCCAAGTCTGTTAAATCCAGAGACGTAGCCATAATAAGAAATACAAACGAAATGATTCAGATAATTTATTCTGTTCATTTATTCATTTTGTGGAAGGTTTTAATCCCCAACCTGACTTTTACAGAGGTCATATCTCTTTTTTACATTGTAAGTAATAATAAAGAAAATGAGCTATTCACTTTCTACATATGTCTTTGGGGTTTGTATTATAAAATAACTTTTATTGCATTTTTTATTGTAGGCATAATACTTTTTATTGTTTAAAAACAGAGAATACACATAAGCAATAGGAAGAAAATATAGTATATAATCCTACCATACAAAGATAACTACTGTTAACATTTGCTGTGTATCTACTCTCATCCCTTTTATACGCTTTTATGATTTTCATTTTTATAAAACTGTATAATACTCTTCATTCTAATTTTTAAAATAAAATACATACTGTGGACATCTTTTAATGTCATTAGATACTGTCATAAAGCACTATTTTGATGGTTGCACTGATTCCATTATATGGATTAATTCATGTCCTTTGTTTTAATATCATTTTTGTTGGTAGATTGAAAAAGTCCTTCAGCAGGGAGAGATTGGAGACTGTGCAGAACCCTACATGGTTATCAAAGAAAGTGATGGTGGAAAGGTATGCTATTTTGACTGTTGCTAATTGGTAACATTTTAGAATAAGCAGATATCTTTCAAAAGTCTTCCACAAAATAGTTAATGGAGTTTAGTCCATAATGTGTCCCTATATGAAGCAGTAATCAATTATATTAAAATAAGGAAGGGAAGATGATCAATGATGATAACTTTTTAAAGAAATAAATTATTAAACTCAACAAAGTCAACATGTGATGATGTACACACCACTGTCTAATTATAGAACTTGACCAGGGCAAAGACACTTCCTGTTGCCTTCGTTCTGAGGCTCCAACTCAGTTGGTTGAGAGGGCCATAGACACCCCGAAACTGTACACTGCCAGAACTCTCTTAGCCTCATTACAGCATGAGCCATTGCCCTTTCGGGTATTTAAGAATTATCTGAGTCTGCCATACATCAGAAATTTATTAGTACAACAAGGTAATGTGCCTATGAAAAGGACATCTCTTCTCAGTACCCATTTCCAAAAGTTTCTAATATAATTTTTAAAACATGGCCTTTTGGGAAATATCTCTCGCCTGACAGCATCCCTGCTCAGACAGTAAAGAATCCATCTGCAATGCAGAAGACCTAGATTCGATCCCTGGATCAGGAAGATCCCCTGGGAAAGGGAATGGCCACCCACTCCAGTATTCTTGCCTGGAGAATCCCATGAACAGAAGAGCCTGGCAGGTTATAGTTCATGGGGTTGCAAAGAGTTGGTCATGACTGAGTAACTAACAATTTCACTTTCAATAGTATCCTACTGCAGACTCATAAGTAAGATTCAAATTAAGATTTATTGAACTCAAGATATTTTTTTAAGTCTGAAATTAGAATGAATACCTTAAAGGTGTTGTCAACCTAATAAGGAAGTTGTGAGAGACCCTTATAGATGTCTCTGGAATCTTCCAAGTCATCTTTGGAAAACAAGGCTCTCTTAAGGGCTTGAGAGGTGATGTACAGAACTTTTCATCCCCTAGTTGCCTTATGTGAATCCAATGTAGCTAACCCCCAAAAAGAGGTACTTATTGATTAGCTGGTATAACAAGCCCAAGACTTTGGGGAGTTTTTTGTTTGTTTAGCTGAAGACGTATTTAATTGTTAATGCAGCCTTTCTTTACCTTTCTCTAAACTCCCCCTTTTCTATTTTGTGTTTCCTTATCGGTTGCACTTCTGGCCTCAGCTATGTCACTTTTCTGCCTATCCACTCTTTTTAATCAGTAGAATGGGGACTTTGGAGATGGCTGTCAGGTCCATGGCAGAGGCAGTTGACCTGATGCTCATGTCTTATTGTCTGTTTCTGCTGTCTCTTTCCATTTTCTGCTAGAGTAAAGAAAAGATTGAGAAACTGAAAATTCAAGCGGAATCCTTCTGCCAGCGTTTGGGGAAATACCGGATGCCCTTTGCTTGGGCTCCCATAAGCTTAGCAAGTTTCTTCAATGTGTCCACCCTGGACAGGAGGTAACCGATGTGGAGTCCACCGTTGGTAAGCTTTTCAACTGTGTGTGAAGGGAAGGACTCCCCAGTGTACCAGCACTGAGGTCAGCTGCTGATTGGTGGGAGTAGGGGTGCAGTGAGGTAGGTGAGTGGGGAGGAAGAGGCAGGTGAATAGGATGAAACACAATTGGAACCGGAATACAAATGCTTGATTGGGCAGTGATCCCCAAGACAATTATCATAACTTTGTGGAGTTGAAATATAGTAAGATTTTTGGTTGGAATTTTCTGTACAGTTAGATGCTTTACAAAGTTAATTTACTTCTTAAAAGCAAATCCTTGAAAATAACAAGAAAATATAACAATATAGTCTACAGTGTGTTAAACAAAGGTATTCTAGTTGGCTCCTAAATATACGAAGAGCAAGGGCTTCTAAAAGTAAAACTCTGTTTTTTCAGTAGAATTTTAGTTCCTTAAAGTTTGTTTTGCCAAGAGCAATGAGAAAAAGTGGATGCCAAAACAATATTTAGTTACTGTTCTGATTCATTTAGCATATTTCTCTTTCATTACCTAACCCTTCATCTGAACTATGAGCTTCCTCAACAGTTTGAGTTTGGAACTGTTGAAAAAGGTTACAGAGTTCTCAAGTTCTCAAGAATATCTCCCCTCACCTATGGCAGAGTTCCTGTTTTTTAAAATGTCTTTGTATCTAGCAAATATTTATGTCTCCACTCACATTTCTTGGGACATTTCTCATGCATCCCTTAGTGCTGCCACTTCCAAAATGCTGCCTTTAGCAGAGGAGTGGAGGAAGAGGTGCTGTACTGCTGCTCTCCTGGAGTTGTTAATGCGTAACTACCAGTCAAACTCAAAAACAAGCTCCATTTTCATCCATCCTGATCTTAACACCACAATATATGTAGTTTTTTTTTTTAATGCTACTTTCTCTGTAGACCCAGGTAGCCTTATTCAAAAGAGTTCTTCATAGAAAAGGACACCTATCAACTAGATAGTTAAGGCACAGAGCTTTCTGGATCCTCAGTCTTTCCAAGCAAGGAGAAATCAACCTGACTACAGACTGATTATTAAGAAGCAACCAAAGATGCCATGTGTTATCCTGAGCAGTGTGGCAAGTTTAGGGGGCTCAGTGGTAGCAGGAAGCTCCAGTTCAGCATCATGACAAGAATTAAGGGTAAGAGAATGTGCAAAGACAGGATTGGACCATTAGAGTTCTAGGCACTTTGACCATTCACAACAGAACCCCTGAGTTTTGGAGTGCAAAAGCAATAAGATCTTTACCTAAAACTCCAAAGTGGGTAAAAAAAATACTCAAACAGACTGTGAAAGAGTTCAGATTTGGGTGTGACTCCATTCTAATTGCTGTTGGGCAGGTCAGCCTAGGCAGAAACTCAGTTCTGCGGCCAGGCCTGCCCTGCAAGAGCAGAAGAAAGCTCAGATCCAGAATGCTAGGCTTACGCAGTGTGTTTGGGCCACAATCCCACATGCCTTCAGGGGCACTGGAGTACACACCTCTCCCAATGGAATGTAAATATACTAACAAAACAGAATAGAAAGAATAGAGAGGCTGAGGAGTTTGAATTTAATTTGAGAGGCAATTGAGAACTACTGTAGGCTTTTATCTGGAGAGGGCAATGGCACCCCACTCCAGTACTCTTGCCTGGAAAATCCCATGGGTGGAGGAGCCTGGTAGGCTATAGTCCATGGGGTCGCACAGAGTCGGACACGACTGAGGGGCTTCACTTTCACTTTTCGTTTTCATGTGCTGGAGAAGGAAATGGCAGCCCACTCCAGTGTTCTTGCCTGGAGAATCCCAGGGACGGGGGAGCCTGGTGGGCTGCCGTCTATGGGGTCGCACAGAGTCGGACACAACTGAAGTGACTTAGCAGTAGCAGTAGCAAAGACTGTTGACTAAATAAAGCTTATTATTTAGCCAGACCCTGTTCTGGCTGCAGTTCTGGACTCCAGCAACCCTGATCTCCACCTGGGAGGGCACTGCAATAGCTCCTGGGCTCTCACTATGATCAGAGGAATATTAGAGGCTGCACGAGGAGGTGGGGGGTAGGGTCTAAGAACCGGAACAAGGGGAGGGAAACCGTTATTCAAAGCAAGAATGGCCACGTTCAGTGTTGTCATTCAGTGAGCATCAACATACCTTAGATATGGTAAAGTTAATAACTGTTATGTATTCAAACAGGAAGGCAAACTTTTGAATGACAAGTGTTTTCCTTAAAGGGAAAGGCTCTGCGGGTGAGCGGAGAACTTTGTCCCAATCTCGAAGACTTTCTGAAAGAGCCTTCTCCTTGGAGGAAAATGGGGTTGGATCCAACCTCAAGACTTTCACCATTAACAGCTTTTTCAAGCAGGTATCTCTTCATGTTACAGTGTGTCTGGAATGGTCTCCTCATAATGGCATGAGGGCAGGAGCCCAAAGCAATAGTATATATAGTGACTAGGAGGACGAGTTAGTCATCCTCACTAATTATCTACAAGACAGGGCTGATGGCACTTGGTTCTTGTGGCTGTTGGGGGTTGAGAGGACGAGACATGTAAAGTGCTTCCCAGAGTGCCTGGGATATAACAAGTGCGAAGTGAATGTTAGCTCTTTTAATTAAGAGAAAGATTGCTTCCCATTAATACAAACTATCCTATTTGAACTGTTATGGTCAATTCATTTATTAGGCTATGAAAATAGTCTGACTAAAATATCCATTTCCCTTTTGGTTCAGGGTTTCTTGGCCTGGAAGTTATCCATCTCACCCCTTTTCCAAGTGCAGGCTTTCTCCACATGCCTACTTCCTCACTGAGTATGACCATTATAGATGATATTCTTTGTTAGCTCAGAAACTTTGGAGACTACTTACAGAATGAAGAACTTCCTAGTGTCATCAAATTCATAGAGACAGAAAATGGAATCACAGAAAGTAGAACGAGGGTGACTGGGGCAACAGGAAGGGGGAAATGGGGGGTTGTTTAATTGGGACAGAGTTTCAGTTTTGCAAACTCTAAATATTCTGGAGATTGTTAGTACTCAAAAATGGTAAATTTTACGTGATATGTATTTTAGTACCAAAACACAACTTAACTTAGTTTGACTCTGTTTTGGAAAATGTTCTGAAGCTCAAGCAGTTCTCATGGGACATATCAAGGGGTTATGTAAACAAGGGGTTATGTTAACTGAAATGCAGAAGAAATACTGAGGTTTCTGTATGCCATGCCTTATGATAGAGCTCACAGGGAACTGAAAGGATCTCTATTAGGGGAATATTCACAATTGTGTTGCCTTGGGGGGCAAGGTACTTGACATAACTAAGTCAGAGTTTTCTCATCTGTACTTAGGAATAGGACACACTTACCTACCTACCTTCCTTACTGGGCTGCTGTAAGGATCAGAACTTGCTCACATATATCCCTAGGCAACATGCCTGTCCCATGCAGGCACATGGAGGGTAGTGTTTATGCTTAGCTTTCTTAGCCGAAACAAATGTGAAAAATATGAGGATATTTGATATATGAAAAACATGAGGAAAAAGATAGAAAGATGCTCTCTCCATCTTCAGATCTTTGAGGAAAGATATAAACTTATTCTGTGTGTTCCAGGGAGTAAACAAGTATCAGTGGGTTGAGTTATATGGGGAGGAGCTTTTGGCCTAGATCCTCAATGGTCCTCAGAAATACAGTAAAAGACCGGTCTCCAGGAGGACTGAAGAGCCAGAGTGAGTTGGGAGTGGTAGAGAAATAACATTTGACAAGAGGATGACTAATGGTTTCAGAGTTGCCTCATATCTATGAAAGGCATGTTAGAATAAAACTCAAAAAGAGAAATTTTCTGAGAAATCCTTGGTCCCAGCCCCAGGAGTCTGTGATGCATCTGCACTAAGCCCGACTTCTCTCTTGGCAGGAGGGAGATCGCCTCAGTGATGAAGACTTATTCAAGTTTTTAGCTGACTACAAAAGATCTTCATCCCTACAGAGAAGAGTCAAGTCAATTCCAGGTGTGAATGGCTGTCTTTATCCTCTCTGATGCCAAAGCTATCTAGGACTAGGCACTTCATTCATGAAATGCTGCAGTTTTTTTTGTCAAGGGAAATAAGGATTTTGCATTAGGAGTTAAGGTCTTGTTCTGGGGCAAATCTGTTCATGCTTTCTATTTTATTAAAGGGTTGTTTCCATAAATAAACCTCATGCTTTATATTTGATTGCTCACTCAGAAAATCAGATAATTGTGTGAACAGAGAAGCCTCTTTTATCATATTGTATGGAACTCTTAGCGTAAGAAAACAGTGAGATGCTTTGGTGGAAGATGAGGGTGTACCCTCTTTATTCTCAGCCTGACAGCCCCTGAGGCACTTCTGCAGCTCCCTGGGGGTACCAGGGAACCCACTGTGAAAATCACCAATTTTTAGTGCTTGTGATAAAGAGAAATTACTGAACTACACACTTATGGTGTGGTAGTTCTACAAGGGACTTTAAAGATCCTCTAATGTTCTCACTCATTTTTACAGTTTCTTGCTTTTTTAAGTTCTAGAAACCAAATCTCAAAAATCGTCATGACGTGCTTTTTCTCAAACTATAGGAAATTATCTGAGCATTCCAAAATTCTCATACTTGTACAACTTACCTTGATTTTCATAAAAGAAATACAGTATAGCAGTCTTTCTTGATCCTCTGTATATGACGTCTTCACTAAGACAGGCTTATTTTCTTCCCTAATTTAGGCTTGCTCAAACTGGAGATATCTCTGGCTCCAGAGACCATCAATTACTGTCTGACTCCTGAAATGCTGCCAGTGAGGCCCTTTCCTGAAAACCGGGGACGCCCACACAAAGAGATACTGGAATTTCCAATCCGAGAAGTGTATGTCCCTCATACTGTGTACAGGTAAGAAATAAAGGCTCTTGGAAATCCATTGAACTAAAATTTTGAGTCTTGTTTGGTAACACTTTCATCATTCTTTGATCTATTTTCCTACTTGCTAAGTTTCAGGGGAAATGAAATACGATGCTTACAAAATTATAGATAATGGCTGGATCACTTTCTAAAGATGATTTATCTCAGGGTTTTTTTTCCCACAAGAAAATGTTACTTCAGTCATAACTGAAATATAGAATTATGTGGACACACTTGGTAGGCTGCAGTCCATGTGGTCGTGAAGAGTCGGACACAACTGAGCGACTTCACTTTCACTTTTCACTTTCATGCATTGGAGAAGGAAATGGCAACCCACTCCAGTGTTCTTGCCTGGAGAATCCCAGGGACGGTAGAGGCTGGTGGGCTGCCGTCTATGGGGTTGTACAGAGTTGGACAGGACTGAAGCAACTTAGCAGCAGCAGCAGCAGCATTCCTTCTAGAAACAAAAAAAAAATCCTCCTAAGTCATTACCTTGGTTTTCCTATGGGCAGAAGGACATAATGGGGAAAGAGCAATGACTAAAACAGTTCAGGTTATCTGAAAGACAGGTTTTTAGCTCAAGATCTGCTCTGTCAATAGAATTTAGAGGAATGATAGACGTGTTCTATATGGTAGCCACTAGCCACAGGTGGCCATTCAGCATTTGAAATGTACCCACTGCAGTGTAGGAACTAAAATTATCATTTTATTTAACTTTAATTAATTTGAATTCAAATTCAAGTAGCAACATGTGGCCAGTGGCTACCATATTGGATAGCATGGAGCTAAGGCAGTAAAGGTCCAAAAGGTTAGGTTGCTTCAGTTTCTCGGAGGTCCTTCACATGGGGGGTGGCTCAGAGGGAGCTTGTCAGCGTCCATCTGCCAAAAGTATTGCTGCTCATATACTTTTATGTTGAGAAGATTTTTTTAATGAAGAGAAGAATATTATAAGTACATTTTCTCCACTAGAAATGACATTTCATAGTTTTGTGTATTTTTGTTTTGTCATTCTTTTAAACTTCTATATAGTGTTCCTTTCTGTAAAGTGGCCATATCTTTATCTATTTCCTATTTTCATATTGATATTTTTTTCAGTGTTGGGCTCTTGTAAACACTGTGCAATGAGAATTTTTGTCTTTGTGTCTCTGTGCACGTATTATGAAAAATTCCCTAAGCAATGTGCCTAGAAGTGAAATTGGATCACAGTAATATATAGTTTCAGTTTTATTTACACTACTGCTTGTTTCAAAGCTGTGTCAGTTAGCAGTCATGCCCGCAGTATAAGAGAGTTCTGATTCCCAAGTCTCCCTCCTAGATAGATAAGCATTCCCGGAATGCAGTAGTTTCTGTTCTTCATTCCCTAGAGGGAGATGAGGATGTTTGCTTATGGATGCTGTGTGTATCTTTTTAGAAACCTATCCTATAACTGGAAAACAGAATGCTCCTGGCATAGGAATAAACTTGCACCAAATGAATTCTATAGTTATTCAACTTCCCCTCAGCATTTAATCACCCATGGGAGACATTTACAACTCTCTCTACTCCTTGCTGCAAACATTATCCTTAATTACATCACAGCAGGACTTAGAATGCATTAGTGCACCTACTGATTCAGAAATGTAGGAGTGCCGAGGAGGACAAGTCTGAACGGATTACTATGGACCCAACTTGGCATCATGAGAAGCAGACCCACAAGTGCAAAGTGAATATTCTTTAGCTATTCTGTGCACCGTGGAAATGCCAAAGCCACTCCATTAAAAACCAGGTCTCTGTTCAGGAGTGATAGAACACAATACTTCTTTTTAGCTGTGATCTTCTTTTGGCTCCCACACCACCATATTTTATATATTGTTTAAGGAAGGAGAATTCATGGTAAACTTGGCTCAGAATCTTACTATGTGAAAATGTTAAAGAACTGAGAGAGCATCTTGTCTGAATTTCTCATGCTGTTGTTAAATTTTTTAGAGTTTCTTTAGTCTGCATATGCTTTGTAGTGGTTTTGATTAGGTTGGTCTTGACAGTAACCCCATCCTAGAATAATTCTTCCCTTTCTTCCCATCACCGCTCCCATTTTGCAAAACAGAAATGAGAGACTCAAGTCGGATCTGAACCCAAGTCAAATGGGGAAGCTGACTCAGTTTACCCTTGGTGACCTCATCTTCTCATTTTTGTTGAAACTGTAACCTCATGACTTTTCTGTCCCCTTCCCTTTAAATCAAAGTCTCCTTTCAGACAAAGGTCTCTAAACCTCTTTACATTATGATATCATAGCAAGTGTGGTCTAAAGTCTTAGCTCTCCCAAGACTATTATTTCAGTTGGTGGTGGCAGTCAATCAGTCGCTAAGTCGTGTCTGACTCTGTGACCCCATGGACTGCAGCACATCAGGCTTCCTTGTCTTTTGCTATCTCCCTGAGTTTGCTCAAATTCATGTCCATTGTGTTGGTGATGCTGTCTAACCATCTCATCCTCTGCTGGCCTCTTCTACTTTTGCCTTCAATCTTCCCCAGCATCAGGGTCTTTTTCAGTGAGTCAGCTCTTTGCATCAGGTGGCCAAAGTAATGGAACTTCAGCTTCAGCATCAGTCCATTCAGCGAATATTCAGGGTTGATTTCCTTTAGGATGGACTGGTTGGATCTTGCTGTCCAAGGGACTCTCAAGAGTCTTCTCCAGCACCACAATTCAAAAACATCAATTCTTTGACACTTGGCCTTCTTCATAGTGCAACTCTCACATCCATACATGACTACTGGAAAAACCATAGCCTTGACTAGACGGACCTTTGTCAGCAAAGTGATGTCTCTGCTTTTAAATATGTCTAGGTTTGTCATAGCTTTTCTTCCAAGGAGTAAGCGTGGTTTAATTTCACGGCTGCAGTCACCATCCACTGTAATTTTGGAGCCCACGAAAATAAAATCTGTCACTGCTTCCACTTTTTCCTCTTCTATTTGCCATGAAGTGATGGGACGGGATGCCATGATCTTAGTTTTCTGAATGTTGGGTTTTAAGCCAGTTTTTTTCACTTTCACCTTCCTCTTTCAACTTCATCAAGAGGCCCTTTAGTTCCTCCTCGCTTTCTGCTGTTAGGATGGTATCATCTGCATATATG
Source organism: Aepyceros melampus (assembly GCA_006408695.1). NCBI lineage: Eukaryota > Metazoa > Chordata > Mammalia > Artiodactyla > Bovidae > Aepyceros > Aepyceros melampus. The sequence continues at coordinate 63,509 of SJXQ01002148.1, read as the reverse complement.
AGGTTGTTGATATTTCTCCTGGCAATCTTGATTCTAGCTTGTGATTCATCTACCTGGCATTTCACAGAAGGTACTCTACATACAAGTTAAATAAGCAAGGTGACAATATACAGCCTTGTCATACTCTTTTCCCGATTTTGAACCAGTCAGTTGTTCCATGTAAGGTTCTGTATAAGGTTCCACTAAGGTTCTAACTGCTGCTTCCTGACCTGCATACAGGTTTCTTAGTAGACAGGTAAAGTAGTCTGGTATTCTTCTCTCTTTAAGAATTTTCCAAAATTATTTCAGTAGGGATGGCAATTCCTGTTTTTCTGGATGTTATCTAAGAGTATGGTAGGTAGGGTAGCTCTTCCTGTTGATCTTGCCATTTCCATGTCTGTAATTCTAGTCGTTTTTTGTATCCCTTTAAGGAAATCAAATAAATGAAAATTAAAATTTACCAAGCAGATCAATTTGGGGATAATTCTTTATTTGATAGTGGATTCACCTCATGAATTTGAAATACGGCTTCACATAAAAATTTGATCTACCTGACACTGGTGGAGAATATATGTATTGGACCAAGCAAGGAATGCCAACAGTGACAAAGTCAGGATTCAGCTTTCCAACTTGTGTACCTTTTGCATGAACTTCAGAGCTCCCTTGAGTGGGAGGGAGCTATTATACGGACGCATGGCAGGTGTCTGGCCCTAAGTGAGAGTTGCGGCTAGAGTCACATTTTACAGGATTCTCAGGTGGTTAGGGTTTCTGCTTAATATCATATGAATATAACTCAAGTTCTTTACCTCTCTTAAAGGAGTAGCTGCCATGGAGCCTCAAATAAAATTGGTCTGGGATAGACTGAGCTGCCTTCCTGCCCTCAGTCTCCCTGTTCTCCGACCTCTTTAAGTGCCTCTTTTAACAGCCCTGCCCCTCCAGGTACCTTCAATCAGGGTCACAGTGTTGCCCATTATGGGCACCATCATTCATGCTGTATTCTCTGTGGCTGCTGCCCTGCCCTCCCTCCCTTATGCAGATTGCTTTGAGAAATAATCTGTTGATAGACCAGTTATAAAAGAATTGGGCCCGGCTGTGGAAGCATCCCCATGAACCAAGGAGGGTTGATTACGCATAAAACAAACACTTGCTCTGAGGAAGAGATGAACTTCTAGAGCCAAAAGTACCCATTCCAGGAATGGCCAACATCTTAGGGGCTAGGGCTTCTGAGTGCCATGGGCAGCCTCTGTGGGTCAGACAAGCCTATCCCGAAGCAGACCCTCACCAGAGCTTTTTCAAAAATCACAAAAAGGACAGTCATTCTGAAAGCAGAGCAGAACAGCTGGAAAAATTAGGTTGATAAACAGGATTATCCAGCTCTGAGTTTGGCATTCTTTTCTCCATGCCAAGATTAAGAAAATACTGGTTGTTAGGCCAAGAACACGTCTGAACCAACTCCTGACTTATTTTCCATGTGGCCCAGCAGCTGGTAATGGGAGACGCCAGCTGCCTGCTGATGGGGGCAGGATGAAAACCCTGTGGGCTGAGGCCAAGGCCCCGCGAGGGCTTTAAGGGAGTTTTATCCTCTGGCTGTTACAGGGGTTTGTGGGGAGATCACAGGCACTGAGGTTGTAATGAGCTTGTTAAGTTCCTTGCCGTCCCTGTAACTGGTGATTACATTAGAGAAATCCACATAAAGTGTGTTTTCATCTCTCGTCCCAGCCTCCAAGAGCCTCTGAGGTCTTTTTATCCAATTATCAGACTCGCTGTGGAGGACTGTGCTTGCTGAGAACAAGCATATCCGTTAGAACATGATTTCTTTGATGGATAATTAGCTGTTTTCAGCCCGCCTTCTTTTTAGCTGAATATTCTCGGACTTCAAGTCTGCATTCTCAAAGCTCGCCTGCTCTGTGGTCTAACAGGGAGGTGCCTCCCAAATCACAATGGCATTCTGAGGAATGCTCCCAGGCTCACATCCTACGGGGCAAAATAGAACGGCATAGGATAAATGTGCAAACTGGTCTTGAATGATGAACTAGAGTTAAAATTTAGTGAACAGCATTTCTAAGGAAAGGAAGCAATGAGAAGTAATTGTGGGTGAGGTATCTAGGAAGGAGTCAGGGAATGGAGAATGGATGGCATCTTTGAGAAGAACTTCATTTTGTCCAATCTGAGCCCACTTGTGTCTCTGTCCGGAGTGGACCTTTTCCATCTTGGGAGTGGGGCGCAGAAAGGTAGTGTGCCTTAGAGTCATTTGTAGAGCTCTATAGAAATGCAGGTGTCCAGCCCTACCTGGAGACTCCCATCTAGGAGGTCTAGGGAAGGCCTTAAGGGTGTAACACCCTTCTTTGAAAATCAAAGCCTCTCCTCCCTCCCTTTCATGGTCACTCTTAATGAATTCTTATACTCCTTGGAGCCATCCAAAGGCCCTCAGTGAATCAAGTCGCTGGGAACTGAGGGAAGGCTCCTTGCAACCTAATCCTCCTGACCTTGAAAGCATATGCCTGGATCCAGGTAGATGGCTTTAGCAAAGAGCAAGTACTTGTCTGTAAGGAATTTGCAACACCCAGAAAACCTCTCCCTGTGAGGACAATTTTTTTTATGGTGTAATGCTCCTCAGATGCTGTCAGTATCCCAAGGTTACTGCTAATCAGTGATTCCTAGTTTTATGATGTGATTGACCCTGTCTAAATCCCATCAAAACAATGCCTTACTTAAATATTCCAAATAATAACTCCCCATCCTTATTTGTTTCTCTAGTTGTTTGAATTTTACTTTGGAATAGGTAACCCATTCTAATAGCTCAATAGTTTAAAAGTACATGAAAGCACAATGAAAATTCTCTCTACCATGCTTGACCTCCCGCTGTCCAGTTCCCCTCCTTGGTGATAGTCTATGTGTGTGTGTATCTGTGTGTGTGTATATATGTATATATATTTGATTTTATTCATTTTTTCCACAAATATTATTGAATGCCTTCAATGTTCCAGGCCCTTTTCTAGACACTGGAGAAATACTAGTGAACAAAACAGGTGAAAATTATGTACATTTCACAGCTCAATCCTATTTTGGGAAACAGCCATTTTAAAAATCAGTTTCTTGTTTATCCTTCCAGAAATAAGCTATGTATGTACAAGCCAGTACAACCCTGCATTTTTCCTCTCAGAACACAAGTATAACATAATTTTCACACTTTGATTTCTCACTGAACACTGTATTATGGAGAGTACTTCTATATGAATAGAGAATAACCTTGCGCTTTTTTTATGCCTGGCTAAATCTCATCATATGGGTATATCACAATTCTTTTAACCCCAGACTAATGAGGATCTAAGCTGCTGTTGATCTTTTAACATTATAAATGATGTTACAGTGAAGAACCTCATATAAACTCTCACACATGTGCAAATATATTTATTGTATCAATTCCTACTTTTCATCCTTTAAAGTGAAGTGAAAATGTTAATCACTTAGTTATGTGCGACTCTTTGTGACCCCATGGACTGTAGCCCACCAGGCATCTCTGTCCATGGAATTCTCCGGGCAAGGATACTGGAGTGGTTTGACATTCCCTTCTCCACGGGATCTTCCCAGCCCAAGGATCAAACCCTGGTATATCACAGTGCAGGCAGATTCTTTATTGCCTGAGCCACCAGGGAAGCCCTTCACTCTTTAAAGAAATGTCTAACCCCATTTTAGCTGTAAGACAGCCCCAAAACTGAATCCTTGATTTTTCTAGACTTAGAAGGCAGTGGTTTGTGGAACTCGAAGCTTATTGTAAAGAAACACTTTCTTAAAGAAGTGGTGGTGACAGACCAGGCAAAAGCTAATCATTTGAATTAAGTGAATTCCTGGTGCCAAAATTATCCAGATAATTCAATTCCCACACTTTTCTCTGGCAAGTTGGTCTCAATGATAAGTCAGGAGCACAATCTCCACTTTTCTGATGCTTTGCTCTAAAATTCAGTCGTCCTTTTTAGAAGAATGAAAACATCCCGGGAGGGAACTGATTACCTAAGATTACTTAGCAACCGTGTCAGATTTTGCCACGGTCTCTTTGCAGTACAACATTTAGCCACTTGAGGGCAGAATTTACCTACTTTCTAGATTGAGACCCACCTAGGTATCTTTTCCATTCCAAAGCAGATGGAGTCATGGTTTATTAAAGGAAGACAGGCATTTTGTTTTTTGCCCTTGAGGCGTAGGGCCAAGAGAGACTGGGAAAATATTCCGGTGTCCGAAGACATCACTGTTGGCACTTTTTGCAAAGAATTTTCTCTTACTCTGTCAGCTTCTTCATCATAAGTCATATCTTAGAAATCTGGCACTTTGTTGAAAGATGTGCTGGATAGGAGGCTGCAGAAATATACCCTGTGGTATAGAGAGAGTAAAATCTCATTTGGGGGTTGTAGGTCATTATACATACTTACACATCCTCCTCTCCTCACTTCAAATATAAAAATAAAAGAATGTGTGTCCATCATCAGTAATGAAATAGTGTTTAGGAGGTTCTGTGTACACTGATGTCATTGATTCCACAGCTATCTCACTATCATTTTATTACATAATGTATTCAATTATGGCTGTGCTTAGTCTTCATTGCTGTGCTGAGCAGGCTTTTCTCTGGTTGCAGCAAGTGGGGGCCACTCTCTAGTTGCAGTGCTTCTCATTGCGGTGGCTTCTCTCGTCACAGAGCTCGGGCACCAGGGCGTGCAGGCTGCTTTGGTTGCAGCTCATAGACTCTAGAGTTCAGGCTCAGAATTTGTGGCGCACGGACTTAATTGCCGTGAGACATGTACAGTCTTCCCGGGTCAGGGATCGAATGTGTGTGTCCTGCCTTGGCAGGTGGATTTTTTTACCACTGAACCGGCAGGGAAGCCCCGTTAATCTATAGTTTATACTCATTCACTTTGAGTCCATCATGCTTTAGTGTTACTGCCTGTAAACAACTGTCCTAACAAAAAGTCCTGCTCTGTTCATTCACGTGGCATGTATGTCATTTCTTTTTCCCCCAGTGATCCTTTACATAGATTTCAGCAGGAAGGTTCTTGAAGCATCCTGTTTTTACATGGGGTAGGAAGGTAAAGTTGGTGGGAGCAGAAGCAGCAGAGAAAGGGTGATAAAAGGACAGTGAATCTGGGCCTGCTTTTGATGATGATGAGTTAGCCTAGATTAGAAGCATCTTCCTAAAATTCAAAAAGCCTTCTTTCTTTGATTTCCCTACTTCTGTTAGTTTTTTTTAATTTATTTTAAAATTAGCTCTTTGAAGTGGCTTGTCTTCTGATGAGCCATCCTTTGGGGAATTGTTCCATTTTATTATTTTGCCGTTTGGGGGAGGGAGGAATCTTCTCTGCTGTTCAGTGTTTAATTCTTTGTTCTCACTTTCCTGTGTACTTTATAGAGCCACTCTTCCCATGAAGTGTTTGGCCATCTCTCAAGTAATGTACATCCTGTGGTTTTAAGGTCTCAGACAGTCTGCCCTTGGCCTCTCTCTGCAGAAGCCAGAATGCCCTGGGGTTTTGGGTGAGGGCAGTTCAGGCTGGTCCCACAAAACAAAGTAAAATAGAACCATGAGTAGGGAATGGCTGAGTTTTGACAGTGTAAGAAGGTAATTTTTTTTTTAAAAACCAGGGCTTATCAATCACATGTCATGTACCTTTTATAATTAAAAACATGAATTTCATTTTTCCACTGGCCTAAAATCCAGAAAGGTTATAAAGCTTTCAAAACTGTGCTATTCCACCTCACCTCTTTAGTGTTCTTTGTTTGACAGCCTTCAAAATGTAAACTAAGAACCATGTAAAATGTAAACTAAGAATCATGTGAAAATATAAATATTACAGTTTAGTGAAAATAAAAGTTGAGTGAAGTTGAGTTCCTCAACTTAATGGCTCATTTTAATTATTTTTAAGAGATTTCCATGCCTAGGCTAATAATTGTATATTTAATAATACCATCTCAAAGATCCTTTGTCATCTTTTCCTGGAATTACATTTTTTATTTTTATTTGTTTATTTAACAAAGGAACATGCTTTTTAAAAATTAATTTTTATTGGAGTATACTTGCTTTACACTGTTGTAAAGTTTCTACTGAATGGCAAAATGAAAAGGCATACGTATACATATATCCTCTTCCTTCTGGACTTTAGAACATCCTTTTCTAAATTGAAGCAGGAGTGACTTACAATATTAGATTAATTTCAGGCTCTGGGCACGAGAGTCCCAAGCGGGGTACATCTTCTGTGGTATGCTCTCTAATGTCTTCTCCCAAAGTTTAGTTGAAATGAAACCAATACAATATTGTAAAATAATTAGCCTCCAATTAAAATAAATAAATTTAAAAAAAAAAGAAAAGAAACCAACTCTACAATGAAACCCTTGTGTATCCCAAGGCAGCAGCTGACAAAGCACTACCTGTTTCTGTTTCTAAGTCAGGGAGACGTGAAGTTCATAACAACAGCTGTTACTCAGCCCTCCAAATGGTCTGGGAACAGGTACAGCTCCTTGTGGACTTGTCACCCTGGTATGAGCATGGGAGCAAGAACTCTTCCCCTCCTCTTTCCTCACTCTCTGTCATAGAGCAGGCTACCTGTCCTTTGAAAATCTTGCCGCCTAAGCAGTACTTCTCACCCTATGGGTAAAGATGATGCAATCACCTAACCAGTATTTTTGAATCCCTGCCATATGCCAGGCACAATTCTTGGTGCTGAGAGACAAAGAGGAGGAATGACTGCCTCGCCTTGCAGACAAACCCCAGCCTCCTAAAGACACCAGAATGGCTTACAGCTGAGCTGATCTATAGAAAGACACATGTGCAACTTTGTCCTGCAGTCACCTGAGATCTTGCAAGTTCTCCCACCTCCAAAACCCAGACAAGCCTTCTCCCTCACTAAGTACCCAAAGCAGGGATTTGTTTCTAGAAGTTGTTGGGGGCATCTGAACAATTTATTTCTTAGTAGTCCTGCTGTTTCCTCCAATTCCAATATTTTCTTCAACATGAACCAAGACATCTGCCAATATTAAAATCAGGCATTTTAAACAATGGTATTGATTTATTCATTTGCTTTCTTTTTTTTAACGAGTGGGGAACTAATAAAGGTTCTGCCTCAAACCAAAAGAAAAAAATTCAGTTTCAGCAACAGCAAAACTTGGAAGTTTTCTTACATGTGTATGAATTTTTGTCAGTTGGCAGATTTGTTTTAGGAAACTATTTGCAAAGGCTAGAAAAAATGTGCTCCCTCTGCCTCTCAAAAGAACATGCAGGTTGGTTCATGTTAGCTCTCCACAAGACAGTTCTGCCTCATGGCCTTTTAAAAATGTAACCCAGATTTGGCATCAAAATGGTATCTTTAAACGTAAATTTAAGTGTCTCACAAAGCCAAATATTGTTGAAATGTTTGTTTTGTTTGGGGGAATCTTTCATTAAATTTTTATGTTTCAAGGGGAAAGGAAGGTATTTGTGGTAGGTACTTTTTAGCATTCTTCTTCGCTTTTATTTGACCTGTCACAACCTCTTTAAGAAACATTAATTAATTCAGGGAATAGAATAAAAATGAGAGCTGAAGAAAAATTATTTATATATTTTTAAATGCTCAAGGTTCTATAGTTAGTGAGTAATTGGATGGGCTCCATGGAGGCTACTTTGCTATTAAGATTATTTTCTCAAGGTAGTCATGACATTATATCCCATAGAGAAGCAATAATAACCCTGACATACAGTTAAGAGACAGAAATGTTACAAGGTAAAGCATTTTTAAAGAAATCCCATGTTTAAATATCAGTGAATACCTAACATACTTTTAAAAAATGTACATACTCATATTAGTTACTTGTTGCTACTTAACTGAAACTTTGCAGCGTGAAACAACAGACAGTTGTTATCTCACAGTCTGTGTTTTAGGCAGACGTGTTTTAGCTGAGTGCCCCTGACTCAGGGCTCTCAGAAGGCCATGGTCAAGATGTTACTCAAGGTTGGGATCACCCCAAGGGTCAGCAAGGGGAGAATTCACTTCTGAGCTCACTCATGAGGTTGTTGACAGTGTCCACTAAAAAAACGATGAACAACTTGAGAGTTGTGAGTGAAGTTTATTCGGGTCAAAATGAGGACTGCAGCCCTGAGGGCAGCACCTCATATAGCTCTGAGAGACTGCTCCAAAGCAGCAGTTGGGGAAAGTCAATGGATAAGGTTTTGGTGAAGGGGGAGTCAATACCATTAAGCATTCATTTTACAAAAAGTTTTTGCTAGGGTCGGATGTCACCATGAAGGGATTTAGTGCTTTTGAGAAGATGCAAGGATTGGGATCATAAAGTTCAGTTCAGTTCAGTTGCTCAGTCGTGTCCGACTCTTTGCAACCCCATGAATCGCAGCACGCCAGGCCTCCCTNCGAAGAGTTGACTCATTGGAAAAGACTCTGATGGTAGGAGGGATTGGGGGCAGGAGGAGAAGGGACGACCGAGGATGAGATGGCTGGATGGCATCACTGACTCGATGGACATGAGTTTGAGTGAATTCCGGGAGTTGGTGATGGACAGGGAGGCCTGGTGTGCTGCGATTCATGGGGTCGCAAAGAGTCGGAGACAACTAAGCGACTGAGCTGAACTGAACAGAGTTCTTAACCAAGCTACCAAAAGTTGAGGAATTCCAGTTGTATGAATTTGAAGGAGTGTGGGGAGGTGGATAGGTGGGTGAGGGAAAGTGGTTTACTTCTCCCAGTGCTGAGGAACAGGCTCCCTGTGGAGAGTGTTCCCATCAGCCTGGTATATTTCCAGGACATCTGCAGTACATTCTCCCTATAGAAAATTAACTGCTTCTTCACACATCCTCTAAGGTGAGAGGAGTCCCCGTCCCCAGCCCTCACTAACACACCCTCCAAAGAAATGAGCCTATTACATGGGACAATGTGTTTTGTTTTTTGTGTTTTTTTGGTCACCCAGGTTAAAGCATATTTCCCAAGTTGTCATTCAGAGTAGTGGGGAAAAAACCCTAAGCTGTATATGTTGGGTTAGCCAAAAATTTCGTTCTGATTGTTCTGTGAGATGTTATGGAAAGAACCCAAATTTTTTGGCCAACCCAATTTTAAGGAATGGGGTCATTTATCCTGTTTCCCATCATGTAGCACCTTACCTATCCCACACCCCCTTACATCCCACCAGCAACTCACCTCTGAAGCATCTATTTATATGTATGTATATATCAGTTCAGTTCAGTTACTTACCCCACACCCCCTTACACCCCACCACCGACTCACCTCTGAAGCATTTATATGTATGTGTATATATATATATGTATAATTTATATAAATATTCTGAGTGAAATTCAAAATATAGCTGTGGAAGGGAGAGTTTTTCAAGATATCTGAAATGTATAGTGCTAAAGTAGTTCTGATCCCTGCTTGTGTAGAATTAATACAATGTATTACATTACATTAATTTAAATAAATAAGTAAATAATGTAATGTATTTTCTTTTCATCCAAAAAGAAATGCACCGAAAACAGTGTTCTACTAACCAACTGAAGCTTGACCTATTTAACAAATTCCTGAGCCTTCCCTAAGTGAGACTTACAAAGAATATACAAATAACTTAGACCTTAAAGCCACATCATGGGTTCTATGGTGTTAGCTGGGAGTTGGAAGAGCTGCAGTTATCCAGTGAACATTTTGATTATATTGTCAGTGTCAAGTTTAAGGAGGTTATAGAACAAATTTTAGAATTAAAAATCTGGATTTGAGAACTTGCCCAGCTTCCCATTACTTTGTCACTCTCCTTCATACCCAAAGCAACTGAGGATCTTCCCCAAAGCTGTGTCTCATGGTTAATAATTACCCCACAATCCTTTTGTGTGTGTGTGTGACATATGCGGTTATAGTTCCCCAGCCAGTGATCAAACTCATGCCCTCTGCATCAGAAGCAAGGAGCCTTAACCGGACCACCAGGGAAATCTCCTGTCATCCTTTTTATTTCCTTTCTCCACTCACACTACAGTCCATAAATCTAACCTTTTTGTAAGAAGATCAGGAACTGAGTAAACTGATTCATACTAAAATGGAAGTGAATGATACATAAACCACTTAATATGTTCAATCTGTTAAGCAGAGTTTCAAAAAAAGTGTTTGGTAACGTGGATATCTTAACTGGTAAAATTTCAGCTAAGCAACGTGTCTTTAAAAAAACGTTTCAAGCAAAGCTGGAGAGAGATTTATTTTGTTCTTAAAGCAGTCAGTTTTCCCCATCATGTTTCAAATGCTTGGGTATTTGTGATTCTTTTTATTGGGAACCTCATCTAGATAAAACCTAAGACCATAAATATCCCAACTTTCCCTTTAGGTCTTTTGTGATTGAAAACTAACTGAACTTTTCCTCAACAAGTAAGTGGGTTTTATGAAGAGCTCAGATGCTTTTAGTTCTTTCTAAAAGGTTTTTCATTTTCTTTGTCCCAGCTTGAGATCCTGCTTTATTTTATAAGAACACTGGCTTACCAAGCTCTCACTAAAGAGCAACTTTTAATCTATCTCCTAAAAGAAGGGATGGGGAAAAAAAGAAGGGATGGGGATTGATGTAATAGAAAAGGTAGTCTGAAATACAGGAGCTGTGAACATTTAGTTAGTTCAAGTTCAAAGACGGATTCTTTGTAGTTATAATAGGTATTCTATACAAAGACCTCATATTTGATGTTCAAATTGTAGTCCATCAATGAGAAAGTGTCGACAGTTCCTCCACCCCTCCCTGTAAGTCTTTAAAAGTGGTGTAATGACAAGTCCTAGAGTTTGCTGTTGTTTTCTGTTTCTCTCTCTCTCATTCGATTTCTGCTTTTGAGTGTACTAATTTAACATGACGAGTGTGGAGAGAGCATGTTGGATCATTGTAGTGTTTCTAAACAATATGGTAACATTTTGTCTCTGGCTTAACTGCATTTGCTTGTTGTGGAGGTGAGGGGTAGAGGTCCCCAGGGCTCAGAATACAATACCAGCGTTTATACAAGACATTGCAGCCTAGCGCACTGAGCACAGAGGTGACTGAGGCACAAGCTGCTGTTGTGACTCATTCCCAGAGTCCCCTTCCATTCTTGTGCTGAGGCAGGCAGCCTGGTGTGGACTCTGGCTGGTGTCCTACAAGTTATACATTCCATTTCTCTTGGTCTGATTTCTGAAGGTGGAATGTTCCCTTCACCCTACATATTAGGGGTTTTCTTTGCCTTTCCATTTTTCACTGATTCCTTTGTGAGTTTGTGCTTTCGTCTAAACTATAGAGTATTAGGAATAAACATAAATTAATGGCATGAGACCATGGAATGACAAGACAGGACATAGCAAATATTTTATTTTTATCCATGTATTTATAAACATTCTCATGCTAAAAAAAGTATGTGAGGCAGATTATGGAGATTATATAACAAGGTATAAAGTTTCTGGGTGAAAGGAAAATTTGGAGAATATACCAGGTGCTAAACTCTGAGATTTCTAACTTCATTTGCATTCAATGTATTTAAAACACCAAAACCTCTAACACACACCTTCAGGGACAGTACTCACTCTCATCTTTAATTTATTTAAACTTAAAAAAAAACTCTTATAATTTTCTTGGGGAAGCATCCTAGTGCTTGTAAACAATTTAATAAAAGACCACCTTATGATAAAGTTCTGGTGAGCCTCGTTGTTCACCAAAGAAACTGTTTACTGTTGTTGTTAGAAGCAGCAGTGGTTATGGACAGTGGATCTAGTATGAGCTTCAGGGCGCCTGGATTTGAATTGCGCTGTGCCTTTCGCCAGCTGTGTCACTTTGTGCAGGTTATACAGCCTCTCTGGGCCTCAGTTTTATCATCTGCCTGCTGCTGCTGCTAAGTTGCTTCAGTCGTGTCCGACTCTGTGCAACCCCATAGACGCCAGCCCACCAGGCTCCCCTATCCCTGGAATTTTCCAGGCAAGAACACTGGAGTGGGTTTCCATTTCCTTCTCCAATGCATGAAAGTGAAAAGTGAAAGTGAAGTCACTCAGTTGTGTCCAACTCTTAGCGACCCCATGGACTGCAGCCTACCAGGCTCCTCCACCCATGGAATTTTCCAGGCAAGATGATCTGCCTAATGAGGCTAAATAGCAGTACTATCGTTGGTACTGTTAGCTACTGTTAGAATGGTGCCTGCACGTAGTAAGAAATACATGTTGTTAGCTACTTTTGCTATTACATCTAAAATACATTTTTCTGGCAGTGAAATGTGAATGATATACAAAACCACCTCTCTGGCTTCTCACTTTGCATAGATAGCTCAAAGTAGTATCTCTAGATTTGCTTTTTCTTTGGAATGCTTGAATAAAAGACATAAGATAACTATAAGATATTACTTATATTAGTAGGTGTTTGAATGTCATTCTGTTCAACTCAAAGTCTGATGCTTAATAGAAGTAAGAGCCATTAGCCTTTTTCTAGAGTTTTTGAATGAGGGCATCTTATTCATATAATTGGTTTGCTCCATTTCCACTTCATCAAATAGTTTATCAATTATTTGGCTCTATCTTTGCAAAAATGGTTAGAGAGGGAGACTTTTAAAACACCAGGGAAAGAAAAAGAAATTACTTGAAATTGCCAAAGCAGTTAGGTTGAAAGTGTTTATTTGGAAACCTAGAGAGCTTTTTATATTGAAAGCTGTTTCAGTAGTGTTGCATCAGGAGAGGTAGGTTCCAATTTACTATCCCATCTACTTCAATCCAGTGCATATTGCTAACGGCCTGCTATTAAACCAACACTTGTGTCTCTAGCTATAAGAAAACTAATAAAACAGAAAAACCAATTTATCTGATATTTTATTCATCTTTTCTCCCATTTCAGCAGCCGTGTTCCTTTTAAGACTTCTCAAAGCACCTGTGCTGGTGGTGTTGTTCAGTCACTAAGTCGTGTCTGGCTCTTTGTGACCCCATGGAGTTCAGCCTGCCTGACTTCTCTGTCCTCCACTATCTCCTGGAATTTGCTCAAATTCATGTCCTTTGAGTTGATGATGCTATCTAACCATCTCATCCTCTGCCACCCCTGTCTTCAGTCTTTCCCAGCATCAAGGTCTTTTCCAGTGAGTCGGCTGCTCACATCAGGTGGCCAGAGTAATTTAGCTTCAGCTTTAGCAGCAGTCCTTCCAATGAATATTCAGGGCTGATCTCCTTTAGGATCAGCTGGTTTGATCTCCTCGCAGTCCAAGGGACTCTCAAGAGTCTTCTCCAGCACCACAGTTTAAAAGTATCAATTCTTCAACACTCAACCTTCTTTATGGTCCAATTCTCACATCCATACATGACTACTGGAATAATCATAACTTTGACTATACAGACCTTTGTTGGCAATGAAAACATATTAAGATGTATCCATTTCCATATTAATTACATATACCAAATGTGTAATTTTATAACCTGCAAAAATAGGGGGGGAAATTTTTTTGCTTATTGTTAAACTCAGTGGAATTACTGTCAACTGATAAAATGTTGCATTTGGTAAGCATTGAATTTTAATTCAAAATTCATTAATTTTTGTTTTGAGGTTTTACTTTTTATATTTGGAGTTAATCATTTTTGAGGGTCTCAGACATTTTTGTAGAATTCTGAGATGTTCATAGTCTTAGGCCCTGTGTCTATCATCCTGCCCACAACCGAGGCCCAGCCCGGGGTGAGAAGTCCCCCCGGGACGCTTGCAAACGCTTGCAAACTCAGAAGAAAATGGATTTTAGTGACTCAGTGAAACTGAAGGAGTGCCCCTACAGAAGGAACATTTTGCCATTTTCTGAGAGATTGTGAGGGAGAGAAAAGGATGAGAGAGGGTGTATCAGAAAGATACATAGAGAGAGAAACTGAGGGACACTGAAAGAGAGTCAGAAACACACACATGGATTAAAGACAGAGAGAGAGAAAGGGGAGAGGGAAGGAGAGAGAGGGAGAAAGTGAGCACCGCCCAGAGATAGTTGAGAGACATCAATTGAAAGACAGAGAGAGAAACCCAGAGAAATTGATCCGTTTGTGAAGTAACATGTTTTAAGATCTCACTGCCCTGCAGAGTGTTTAAGGTTGCCCTGTAAAGTCCACTCAGCAATTTTACATTTATGGTCTTGATAGGAAAAGAATCTTCATTTGTATCATATCTTGCAGTTTTCTAAGTTCTTGAGTATCATTGCATTTGAGACTTAACTCCAGCCTTTTTATGTAATAAAAAGGTGGGGAAATGGACTTGTCCACCTTCTATTTGTAGAACATTTGGTAGTTGTTGTTTTTTTTTTTTTAAGATAACTTTATTTACTTATTTTGGCTGTGCTGGGTCTTTGCTGCTGCATGGGTTCTTCCCGAGTTGCAGTGAGTGGGGGCTGTTCTCCAGTTGTGGCGTGCAGGCTTTCCATACGGTGGCTTCTCTTGTTGTGGAGCACAAGCTCGAGGACACCCAGGCTTCAGTAGTTGTGGCGTGTGGGCTCAGTAGTTGCAGCTCCTGGGCTCTAGAGCACAGCTCAGTAGTTATGGCACACGGACTTAGTTGCGCCTCGGCATGTGGGCTCTTCCCAGGTCAGGGATCAAACCTGTATCTGCTGCATTGGCAGGTGAATTCTTTACGACAGAGCCACCAGGGCAGCTCCATTTTGTAGTTTTCTTAAAAGACATTCTCACTCAGAATCTTACCTAATGAGGGTCACTAATCATACAAGCTCACCTTCCCTGGTGTAAAAGCAGCTTAGGTTATATCATTATTCATTGTCTGTCAATGGACATTTAGGTTCCTTCCATGTCTTGTTGTAAATAGTGCTGTAGTGAACATTGGGGTGCATGCTATCTTTTTGAATTATGGTTTTCTCTATATATTTGCCCAGGAGTGGGATTGCAGGATCATCTGGTAGCTCTATTTTTGGTTTTTTAAGAAACTTCTATGCTGTTCTCCCTAGTGGCTGTACCAATATACATTCCCACCAACAGTGTAGAAGGGTTCCTTTTGCTCCATACCCTCTCCAGCATTTGTTATTTGTTAACTTTTTGATGATGACCCTTCTGACCGGTGTGAGGTGGGGCCTCATTGTAGTTTTGATTTATGTTTCCCTAATTATTAGCAATGTGTTGCATCTTTTCATGTGCCTATTGGCGATCTGTATGTCCTTTTTGAAGAGATGTCTATTTTGATCTTCTGGCCATTATTTTATTAGGTTGTTTTTCTTTTTTACATTGAGTTATATGAGCTGTATGTATATTTTGGAGATAATTCCCTTGTCAGCTGTATCATTTGTAAATATTTTCTTCCAGTCTATAGTTTGTTTCTCTGTTTTGTAGGCAGCTTTTCTCTTTGTTTCCTTGCACTGGATGAAGGATAGGCTAAACGGAAGAGAAACCAAACTGATGTTTTTGGCACTGTGGCTTTCAAAGACTTCAAGGTCCCTTGAAATAGAGGATGATCCCAAAACCATAAAGAGCAGAGAGAGCTTGGTGAACAATTGGATCTAATAATGGCCAGATTCCACAAGTTAACTTCTGACTTCCTGGAGCTGCTCAGTACCAACAGTTTAAAAATAAGTTGAGGGGCTGTTGCTGAATCAATGGAAAGAATTTGGAGTTACTAAAATAGTTTATAATCAAGAGAAGCCATCTGAAGTGGCTTTGGAAAGAAAATTGTTGATGAATACCAAACGTCCTTTCTGTGTTGTGATGCACCTGACTGAAGAGAAACCTTTTTGCCAACATTTGGGAAAAGATGAGATTATACTAAATGACTACACTTATGTTAGGCCTGTAATTACTAAAGGAACTTCTGGGTAAGGGTTTCCTAGCAAGGGATTCCTAGTTCAGTTACAGTCGACATTCTCAAAAATCATTAGATAATGTAATTCTCAGTCTTCCCTGGTGGCTCAGACCATAAAAATCTGCCTGCAATGCGGGAGACCTGGGGTTGATCCCTGAGTTGGGAACATCCCCTGGAGAAGGGAATGGCTACCTACTGTGGTATTCTTGCCTGGAGAATTCCATAGACAAAAGAGCTGGGCAAGCTACAGTGCATGGGGTTGCAAAGAGTCAGACACAACTGAGTGACTGACACACACACACATTTATAATTTACCATATATAAAATGTATGAGGCTGTTTACAGTTTATTGATAATTATTCTTACCTGGTTGAGGCTTTGTGGATTACTGACCCTGTAGGTAGATCTTTCCTTCCAATAGAAAATACTGTTATTTTCTTACATTCATTTCTTAGAAATCATGCAGATTTAACAAAACATATCACTTAGCATTCTTGCCAGTAAGAATTATGATAATCCTTGGGAGATGCATCTTCTTAAAAAAATTCTTAGGCAAAATCATTTAACCTCTCTGAGTTAGTCAGTCTCTGGTCCACAGAAAAGGATGTGGACTAAATTCTCTGGATGTTTCTTTCCTGCTCTGTATTCTGCAGAACATGCATACAGGGCAGAATGCTGAGTGCCCATGGTAATGATGTTTGAACGTAGGGGCCAGCAACCCCTTTGGAAGCCACGTGCAAAACTGTTGACTGGTGTTGGGAGATGTGTAGGACAAGTAGGTGGTGCCCTGGCTTGGGATGTAGGAGACAAGTGTGCTGACAGCTGACTTGCTTATCCAGGCTTGCTGGGCTACTACCATTGTGATTTACACAGACCCTTTCATCTCTCTACTTCAAAGCATTTTTATGAACTCTGGTCATTATTTCTTCTAGCACAGCATAAAGAAAGGTTGATTGGTATCTTTTCAATTAATTTAAAGATGAAGAAACTGAACTATATAGAATTAAAAGGGAATCTTCCAGAAGTGCCCTGAATTGCAGAGGGGCAAGGTATAGAAAGTGTTCATTCTAACTTTAGAATTGGAAAAAAAAAAAAAAGAAATAATCTTAGTGCTTATTTTTTGAGACTGTGTAAATAATGGCACATTCATAATACAGGATAATATACATCCATTACAATCATGTTTATTGAAACTATTTAATGACTTCCCTGGCAGTCTAGTGGTGAAGACTCTGCCTTCCCGTGCAGGCGCGAGGTTCGATCCCTGGTTGGAGAACTAAGATCCCACATGCCACGTGGTATGGCCAAAAAACAAATGTTTAGTGACACCAGAAAATGGTCATAACTGAACAATGTTAAATGACAATAAACATTTTTTAAAGTTTTGTGATAAAAATGTTTGATAAAAATATTTAACATATAGAGGGAAAAAGACTAGAAGGACATATGCTAGCCTTGGCAGTAATTTTGTGTTGGGATCTCAAATCGTTGTTGTTTTATTCTTTCTACTTTTCTGTACTTTGCAAGTATTCAAGATTGAAGAGAACAGATACATATATTATTTTCATAATCATGTATTTTCATAATCATTATTCATGATCAATTATTTTTGTAAGCATATGTATGTATGATCATCATATAATTATAAAAGAGAGAGAATATGTGAATGGAGTGGCCCAATTAAGTAGGATGGGAGAAGGACCTCTTTGAGGATCTGACATGTGAGCTAAAACCCCAGAGATGAGAAGGAATGAGTCAGTTAGAGAACAGGAGATGCTTTTCTAGGCAGAGAAAACTGCAGGTATGGGAGCCGCCAAGGTGAGAATGAGTTTGAAATATTCTAGGCCTTGAAGAAGGCCAGTGTGGGAAAGTGATGCCTGGTAACATCAGGCAGTTTCTAAGGCCAGATCTTATAGGCCCATGAGAAGACATTTAGGACCCTTGTAGGCTCCTGACATAATCCGTTTTACACTTTGGAAAGATCCTTCTAACCAACATATAAGGAGTCCAGTGAATGGGGCAAATCTAGAAGAGAAAGCAGTGCAGAAAGCACTGTGGGAATCCAGGTGAGAAATGAGGATGATCTGGAGTGGAGGGTGTAGGTTGGGGTGTGTATCTCACTTTAGCTCTGTGGAAGTAATACTCATCACCTCGCTATCACTAAGTTCCTATTCATTAACATTCCCTACGGTCCTAGGAAGTGGGTGCAATTACTAACCTCACTGGGGTTGGCTTTGGAAAGGCTAAGCAGCTTGCCCAAGTCTGACTTCAGAGCCCTTAACCACTCCCCACATGGCCACTTGTAAACATTGGCTCTGCTGGTGTGTGTGGTGGCTGCGGAGATGACTGAGAGCGAGCAGAGAGGAGTGTGTAAGCCACACAGACACCTGCATTGCCAACCATGAACTGCCTTCTGCCATCATTACTAATCTGTGACCTTTCCTAATGGCCTCTGAAGTTCAGCTCCATCTGCCTGCATCGCAGTTGGGGTCCCTCAGTGTGACTGAGCAAGATTTGCAAGGCATCACTGAGACAGCCACTGTAGAGTCAGTGCTGAACTGGCCTCTGCCCACTTGGAGGCCAATTCATGGAGTGAACTGTCACTTTACCTCTCAGGGCCTCAGTTCCTCATCTGCGTGTCCACCAGACGAAGGTTCACTAGCCTAGTCATTGAGACTTATCTGGGGTTGTGGTTATTAGTGTTGTCAGGGTTGATACTGTTGTAGCAAGAAAGATCCATGGGGTAAATTCATGGATTTCTGTAAATATTGGTCCAAAAAGACTATGCTTGCATTCATGTACCCACACAATGCACACCCACAAGGGGGAGGTTATCACAATGGAGAGGACAGAACTGAAGAACAATGTCAGTCTAGTCTTTTTCTTTTGGTTTTTCAGTCCTTGACTACCTCTGACATCATAAATCAAGCATTAAAAATTTTCTTCTGCCTAATTCTTGATATTGACTTTATACTTTTCCAATGGAAACCCTTTGCATGTGAGTATGGACCCACTAGATGCACTGATTATATCTATTAAAGATAGGAAATGTGCCAGGTATAGTTATATAGATTTGTAATGCAAAATTCACATGTATAGGTCAGTGGTTCTCAAGTGAGGGTGACTTTGCCACTCCTGGGGACATGTGGCAATGTCTGGAGACATTTTTACTTGTCACAGCTGAGTAGAGGGGAGATACTACTAACATCTAGTGGGTAGAGGCCAGGGATGCTGCTAAACATCCTACAACATGCCCAAAAGTCCCCACAACAAGGAACTATCCAGTCCAAAATGTCAGTAGTGGTGAGGCTGAGAAACTCTGGTATGGATTAATATGCAAACCCTTGTAAAGTATCATGAGAACCTTTATTCACAGAGGGAAAAATCTGGTTACCTAGTCTTCCTTCTTGATCACTGTTTTCTTGATAATCTAGTTCACACAAAGGTTGTTTTATCGTCTAAAGCCTTTGGGGCCAGAATATGTCCTTTTGGGGAGAATGTGTAATTAGGATTTAGAATCGTGGACCAAGAGTGAGGAAGACAGGACACTTTCCCAGAGAACATGACACAGTCCAGTCAGCCTTTGGTTGACAGGTTAATGAGATCCAGAGTATTAAGGCAAGCTTGCCTCTGAGAGATGTCATGAACAGTCTGAAAAGGCCATTCTTATCATTTTATTTAATGGGAGCCTTATCTGACAAGAATAGAGCTTGGAGAAGGTTAACAGAGTGACTCTGTAGCCAGAGTGCCTGACTTCAGCTCTTGATGCCGTTTCCTAACTATATCATTTTTTTTTTCCATTTGTGTTGTGGGAGTGATGCCATGAAAATAGTATCTATCTATAGGATAATTTTGAACATGAAAGAAACTACCCAGCTTAGGATAAATATTCAGTTCAGTTAAGTTCAGTCGCTCAGTCATGTCCGACTCTTTGCGACCCCATGAATCACAGTACGCCAGGCCTCCCTGTCCATCACCAACTCCAGACTTCACTCAAACTCATGCCCATCAAGTCAGTGATGCCATCCAGCCATCTCATCCTCTGCCATCCCCTTCTCCTGCTCCCAATCCCTCCCAGCATCAGGGTCTTTTCCAGTGAGTCAACTCTTTGCATGAGGTGGCCAAAGTATTGCAGTTTCAGCTTTATATCAGTCTTTCCAATGAACACCCAGGACCGATCTCCTTTAGGATGGACTGGTTGGATCTCCTTGCAGTCCAAGGGACTCTCAAGAGTCTTCTCCAACACCACAGTTCAAAAGCATCAATTCTTCAGCGCTCAGTTTTCTTCACAGTCCAACTCTCACATCCATACATGACCACTGGAAAGACCATAGCCTTGACTAGACGGACCTTTGTTAGCAAAGTAATGTCTCTGCTTTGTATATGCTATCTAGGTTGGTCATAACTTTCCTTTCAAGGAGTCTGTTAATTTCATGGCTGCAATCACCATCTGCAGTGATTTTGGAGTCCAAAAGATAAAGTCTGACACTGTTTCCACTGTTTCCCCAACTATTTGCCATGAAGTGATGGGACCAGATGCCACGATCTTCGTTTTCTGAATGTTGAGCTTTAAGCCAATTTTGTCACTCTCCTCTTTCACTTTCATCAAGAGGCTTTTTAGTTCCTCTTCACTTTCTGCCATAAGGGTGGTGTCATCTGCATATCTGAGGTTATTGATATTTCTCCCAGCAATCTTGATTCCAGCTTGTGCTTCTTCCAGCCCAGCATGTCTCATGATGTACTCTGCATATAAGTTAAATAAGCAGGGTGACAATATACAGCCTTGACGTACTCCTTTTCCTATTTGGAATCAGTCTGTGGATAAATATTAATGTTGCTTATAAATATTAGTATCGCTATTGTTTCTTAAAGTCAGGAATATGATTAATTGAATGTATATACATTCCTTCTTTTATTTAACATGTAATTTTTTTAGCACCTACTATGTCCTAGGCACCAGTGTAGTGCTGGGAATACATCAGTGAATCAAAAACATCAGATAAAATCTCTGCCCTCATGGAGCTTACTTTTTAGTGGATTATAGTAGTAGTAATACAAATAGAAAGAAAAAATATACAAAGTTATAGTCAGCCTAGTATTTGTCCTATAGTTGTTGAATGGATAGGTATATTATTCATAATGTTGTATTATGTTACATAGCTAATTGGGCTTAGATGAACTGTCATCTTATATAAGAAAAGAAAGTTAAACCAGTGTAGTATGTCATGACAATAAAAAAATTGAAACTATGGGTACTTCCCTGGTCATCCAGTGGTTAAGACTCTGCTCTTCCACTTGAACCAGGGGGCACAGTTTCCTTGGTCTGGAAACTAAGATCCTGCATGTAGCATGGTGCAGCCCAATTAAGATTTTTTTTTAGAAAAGTGCTACATGGGATTAGAAGGAAGAAATGAAATTAAGCCATCGTCTGTGGCCATGATTTCTTTTTAAAATGAGCAGAACCTTTTGGTTTTCTTATCTTTGTATCAGACATATAGTTAACTCTGGTTAGATTTCCACATTCCAGGACTTTCTCAGCTGCAGCAGACACCTCTCTCTGTGTAGCAAAACAGAGAACAGCGTTGGTTATTATCAGATCACTGCAGTTGAAGAGGAAGAATCAACAATAATGCATTTATTCTCCAAAAGTAATTCACTTCTGAGCAGAAAATCTCCTTCAAAACAGTCACCTTATGAGTGCAGACTTCAGCATCCCCTGAACAACTTGGTTAAAATAGACTCTAGATCTTATTGATTGATTCCTCATCTTTTCTTTTCCAGAAACCTTCTCTATGTCTACCCACAGAGGCTGAACTTTGCTAACAAACTAGCATCTGCCCGGAACATCACAATCAAAATCCAGTTCATGTGTGGGGAGGATGCCAGCAGTGCCATGCCAGTAAGGAGGGGAATAAACATTCACCTCTAAGCAGGGTGGGCTGAACTTCCTTGTCAGTTCACAGGGATGAAATCCAGGGCTGACCGGTCTGCAGTGTGTGTTGATTCAGGCCAGCACCACTGAGCACCGCAGAACGCTTTGTGGCTGGTCCATTACTGGTCCCAGGATACTGATAGGGAATCCGGGTCAGCCTAAGTCCAGACTTATTCCACAGTGAGCTGTGACATTCGAAAATGCATATCATTTTAGAGGACTGAAAAATATCATGAATGTGTTCCAACCATCCTTACAGCGTAAGAAGTAGAGAGACAGGCCCAGGGCGTCAGCCGTGTTTGCTGTGCTTTCAGTTGTACGCTGTGGTACACGTCTACTCAAGCCCCAGTCCACATCTAGAGATTTAAAAAAAGTGATGCCTAGTAACAATAAACATACACCATCTCAACCCCTTCTAGGAATGGATCTTCATCCTGAGGTAAAAGATAAATCAGATAATAATATGGAATGCAGTGTCCCCTGAGGAGCCCCAAACCCCAGCATTTGTGTTTTTTTAACCAGCTGCCTATAAATGAGATGGTGGTTAGCTATTACTGTTTTAAGTCATAGAATTCTATTGAAGACATTTTTTTAGTGCTCCCATTCTTCAAATATTCACGTATGATAAAACCATTTTTTAATTAATTTTTAATGGCCAAATTGTTTCAAATTGAAGTATAATTGATTTACAGTGTTGTACCAATGTCTACAGTGGATCTTCCCTGCTGGCTCAGACAGTAAAGCGTCTGCCCACAATGCGGGAGACCTGGGTTCAGTCCCTGGGTTGGGAAGATCCCCTGGAGAAGGAAATGCCAACCCACTCCTGTATTCTTACCTGGAAAATTCCATGGATGGAGGAACCTGGTTAGGTTACAATCCATGGGGTCGCAAAGAGCTGGACACGACTGAGTGACTTCACTCACTCACTCACCCACCAATGTCTACAATATATACAGTAAAGTGATTCAGTAAACCATATTTTAATGTCCCACCTACCTTCCCAACACAAAGTATCTTCTTGCAATGGTTGTGGGGAAGAAACCCTAGGAGGAAGACTCCCCTAGTTCCCACTGCTCTCACCCTGGGCAAGTCCATCAGGGCTGCCAGGTACAACTCGCAGATCCTGATGGTAGCCAAGGTGCCCAGCCAGGGACAGGTAGGGGCCAGACTCCAGTCTGTTCACCACTTATCAAGCTCTGGGGCCTGGCATGGGCATTATTGCATCTAGAAGGGAAGGCTCTTCAAAAGGTGAGTCCACTTGTGAAGTCATGGGCCTTTTGGGCTAACGTGTGTCCGAAGAGGAGTCTTTCTAAGTAGCATAAATATGTGGCCAGTGAAGATCCTAATGACCAAAGCAACCAGGGAAAAGAGGCTGGAAAAGGGATCTCACTGAGGATGCAACCTTTTGACATTGCCCTGTAGTACAGACCTCTAGGTGGAGAGGCAAATGGAGAGAGCGCTGGCTTTCTAGTCTCACAAGCCTGTGGCCCTCGGTCACTGATGTAGCCCCCTGGGGTCTCAGTTTATTTTTGTAGCCAGTTCTTCTGCATCAGTTGGGTCACATGTAGAACTCAGTGCTCTTAATTTATAAAAATACAGCTCTGTGAGACCAGAGCATCCCACTGGGATGATTGTTGATTTGATTTACTCAAATATCACAGTTAATTTGACCCTTTCTATACTGGCAAACAGGTTATCTTTGGAAAATCCAATGGCCCTGAATTTCTGCAGGAAGTGTATACAGCCGTTACATACCATAACAAGTAAGTGTATTTCCTGGTTCTAAACATATGCCAAGCTTGTTTCATTATCTCCTTGATTTTCTGAATCTTTAGGTGATTCCTCCTACCAGTTTTTAAAATTCAGGGACTAAGGGACAGAGATAGTCCATGCCAGTTCGCTGATGCTATGTTGCAGACGGACAGTTTTTGCTAGTAACTGTGATCGGGAGAATGTGTCTTCAAGAACCTAATACTGTTTTGACTTTTCTGGAATCTTCTACCCTAGTGTGATACCGAGAGATTTTATGCTGTTACATAAAGAAAAAAGTGTCCTGCTTAGCTTTGAGATACTGGAGCGGCCAGAAGCAAAATCCAGTCCTCCTTGCTCTGTCTCCTTAT
Source organism: Aepyceros melampus (assembly GCA_006408695.1). Lineage (NCBI taxonomy): Eukaryota > Metazoa > Chordata > Mammalia > Artiodactyla > Bovidae > Aepyceros > Aepyceros melampus. Next base: position 39,737 of record SJXQ01002148.1, on the reverse strand, counting down.
TTTCTATATACCACTCCAACCTATGCCACTACCTACTTTAAGATTTAAATTGACCAAAGGAGAAATGGAACACTCATTTTTATGTGGGTAAATTGAGTCACAGAATGTCTAAACTGTTATTCACATTTTTAGGATCAGACGGACTTGGATTTGACCCCAGCCTGGTAACCTTGGCCCATTTAAGTACTTTTCTGAACCTACCCTCTTGGACTGAGATGAGGGTTAAATGAATAAAGTTCATGAAGCCGTTAGTAAACTCCCGGACTTCATAATTCAATAAAATCAGGTCCCCTTTCCTTCCTGCATCCTTCATTTGTTTTCCCCAAATTTTTGTTGAATGCCAGCTGAGTGTCATACCCTGTGCCTGAGGTAGAAATGAAAAGGAGGTCAGAGCAGGACTCTATACCTCATCCCTTGTCCAAATTAAGTTGTTGGATTTTTCTACTGTGTGCAGGGATTTTTTTTTTTTTTTACCTAACAAAGCTTTTAGTTTGTGAGCTGCCTTATGTAAGCGAAGTGTATTCAGTGACATAAGCTTGATCTCAAGGACTTTCATCTAGGAGCAGGCTGATGTAAAATGAAGCGTGAAACACCAAGCACGCAAATCCTGAGGGGCAGAGAGTCCATGCGGTTACAATTTATAGTCAGAGAAGCCATCATTCTTGCTAAAAGTTATTCGTGTATAATGTGCTTTTGAAACAGGTCTCCTGACTTCTATGAAGAAGTGAAAATTAAGCTCCCTGCTAAGCTTACAGTAAATCACCACCTCCTGTTCACCTTCTATCATATCAGCTGTCAGCAGAAGCAAGGAAACTCAGTAGAAAGTCTCCTGGGATATTCAGTGAGTTGTTTTCAACTTGCAAATTCACACTGCTGTTGCTGGTGCGTCCAGGGTACCTACAGAGATAAGCAACTACATTCTCTTCACTTGCTTTTTTCCTGTCAGAAGTAGCAGAGTAGAGATGACTTGACTTAGCAAATGACAATTTCAGGAATGAAAGGTAGTGGGTGATCAATACTAAAAGAATACTCATTTATAAAAAGCATTACAATGTGCATTATTTCCAAAGTGTGTGTGTGTGTGTGTGTATGCTTCACATATATAAAAATAACTTTTTCCTCCAAGGAGAAAGAGTTATTTCTGTAAAATATATAAAAGGTAAACTGAACCTTGATGTTTAGACACACACAAACATTGGCTATAAAGAAAAAAAATGCTACTAGTTTGGCTCTGAAAGCAGTGAATCATTGATAATACCATCTCAGGAGTTCTCAAGGAATTTAAAATGCAAAGAACTTGACAGAAATTACTGCCCAAAAGAGCCCTGGTCAATATCTAATCATCATTTAGTTGCATTTGATTATTGTGAGCTAGATAAATTGCCAGAATTATATGCTGTAATAAATACCATTTTATTCTTTACATCATCTGTTTCAGTGGCTGCCAATTCTCTTAAATGAACGTCTTCAAACTGGATCCTACTGTCTCCCAGTTGCCTTGGAAAAGCTGCCACCCAACTACTCGATGCATTCTGCAGAGGTAACCAGCAAGCTGGCCATCAGCTGTTTCCTGTCCAGCCCTGGTCTTGGCCCACTTTTCCAGACCCACTTCCCATATCTTTATACATGACCAAGGATGCTCAGTGCATTTTGGGTAGCTGTCATCTGTCAGCACAGTTCTGATAGGATGGGAGAAATAACTGACTTTACAACCTCATTCATTTAGATTATTACCAACTCAGAATGTTTGATAAATTCAAGGCAGCATTGTACCTTGTATTATCTATAACAGAGGGATTTTCAGAATAGTGTATTTTAAAAGGGAAGCAAATACAGCCCACTTTGCTAACAGTTGCTCTCAGCCTCCTTCCTTATAAAAGGTTCCCATGCCAGATTCTATCAGTTTCTCCTCCGGGTCAGTTGTCACAGTCCTCAGGTGGGTATTGGGGCTCTTATTCCACTAAAGATACCGATGTCAACAGTCTTTCCCTCCTGTTTCCTGTGCTGCCTTTTTGGGCCACACACTCTGCTGCAGTACACTTGTTTAAAGGAGCCCAGCAAAGCTCTGTTCTGCCTGCACCAGCGCCAGCTCTCATGCTTCTCAGTCTGGTTGGTGTGGGTTTACATCAATAAGAATTATTTTGAGGCAAATACCAGACATCATTTCCTTTCATGTATAAATATTTCAGTATTTTACCTTAAAAGATAAGGGATTTTTTTTAACCATCACAGTACCATTGTCATACCTTAAAAATTAACAGTATTTCATTAATATCCTCAAATATCCAGTGATCAAATTTCCAATTATCTCATTAATGTCCTTTTTTTTTTACAGTTGTTTGTTTATGTATCAGGATCCAAATAAATTCCATACATTGCTATTGGTTGACATATATATCTTTTAAGACTCTTAATCTATAGGTTCCTCTTCATCTCTTTTGTTTTCCTTGCATATTTCAAGTTGAATTTGCTAGGAATTTGGATTTTGTTCCAAATTTTAGAGTCAACTTTCTTCCCTACTCTGACTACAAAGCACCCATCCCCAGGCTATTCCATTTTATGTTTGCTTTTTTTCCCCCTGGAAAGAGAAGCTTCTTTTGCTCTGGGCCACAGGCATATTCCGGCTTTAGATCAAAACTGGTCTCAAACCACCTAAGATCAACCTGAATGTATTCACAGGCATTTCCTAATTGCTTTTTATGATTTGGACATACAACCCCTTGTTGAAATCCTCAAAACTGTCTTCTCAACATCAAGCTGCACATTCTAACTTCCTAGAATGCCCAATTATCTTTTTAATGATGCCAAACAAACCTGAATTTGGAGACAGATAAATTTCTATCCAAAACTCAGATTCTGCCATGCCCTAGTGTGAACATGGGTGAATTGCTTACCCTCTCTGAGGTTCAAAGATGAAATCTAGCCCATATCTGCCTACAAAGTTGCTCTGAACATTAAATGAGATCATGGATATCAAGCAATGCTTAAGTAAATATTAGTTCGTTTCCCTACTTGCCCTAAGCTATCTTTATCAATATGCCCTCAGCGTCTCCTAATATCCTTTAGACCTGGACTGTCCAGTATGTTGCTACTAGCCACATGAGGCGTTTCAAAATGTGATTGTCCAAATTGAGATGTGCTATAAATATAAAAATGCAAACTAGGTTTCAAAGACTTAGTAACAGAAAAAGAATGTATAATATCTCATCCATCATTCTGTATATTGATTACATGTTGAAACCATAATCTTTAGGCTGTACTGGGTTTAGTGACACTAGTATTAAAATTAACATCACATTAAGTATATTTTAAAATATGGTTACTAGAAAATTTTAAGGGACATAGATGCTCATGTTATATTTTTAATGGTCACTATTGCTTTTTGTTTCTGTTGTTTAGTCGCCAAGTCATGTCTGACTCTTTTGTGACCCTGTGAACTGTAGCCCACCCATCTCCTCTGTCCATGGGATTTCCCAGGCAAGAATACCAGAGTGGGTTGCCATTTCCTTTTACAGGGATTGAACCCATGTCTCCTGCATTGGCAGACAGATTCTTTACCACTGAGCCACCTGGGAAGCCCCTGTATTGCTTTAGCTTACTGCAAACTCCAGTGTCTGCAGGAGTCAGACTCTTTAATGAATGCCAGTTCCTGGTGGAATTTGTTCACGCTGGAGACTGTCTTCCCATTCAAGGTCCCTCTGCTCTTCAGATCAGTGCCATGCTGGGATGCAAGATCAATATCTTCATATCTTCCAGTTCTCAAAAGATGTTAGAAAAGTAGGCTTTCATGTGAATTTGCCTGATTTTCAAATGTTTGGCTACTAAACACTGGGCCAAACTGGATCAAGCTTTGGGCCCCAGTTTGTGACTCTCTCTGAGATGGGTCCAAAGGTCCCCAACCCATGTATACGTCCTACCCTTGCAAGTACGGTATGCACCCTTTCGTTAAAATGCAAGAGACACAAAACCCACACTCACATGGCTGGGTGAGCGTAGGCCCTCTTCCCTCAGTGATGTAAGATGATAATTCCCTTAGGATTTTAAGGCAAGGAATGGTCTCTGAGGACTGCAGGACTATTGACATATAAATGGTATAAAAAGTCATTTGAGTAATTAAAGCAGGAGCCTAAAAGGACTGCTACTCAGATACATTTTGTTAAAAGGGAACAAAACTGCAGTCACTCAAAAGCATTAAAATTTCATGCCTTTTAAAGATATTCTACACTTTGTTCTGGCATTGTCCTGATTAATGGAGAAATCATTAGGATATTACTTTAATTCTTAAAATCAGGATTACCAACTGCTGGACGGAAGCTTAAATTTGACAGATCACTCACTTCAAACCCCTCCTTTCAGCATGAGAAAACAAAGTTCCAGAAAGTCTCACTGACCTGTCAAAATAAAAATTAATTTGGTATAGAACTGAACTTGAATCCAGGGCTCCTAACTCTAAGGCCAAGTTGTGTTTTCCAGGGATTTTTATATTTGTGTAACCCTGATATCTACTGCCAAGTCACTTTACTCTCCTTGTTAGTAATGAGAAAAGGGAATTGAATTGCTTTTATTTTTCCCTTTTACTACAGAAAGTCCCTTCACAGAATCCTCCCATTAAATGGGCTGAAGGACATAAGGGAGTATTCAATATTGAAGTGCAAGCTGTTTCTTCTGTTCACACCCAGGTAAGGAACATCAAGGTCAAGTTTAAATCAGAGCAAAAGGCTAATAATGAAGATGGGGTGCAGCAGAGAGACTCCTAAGGACAGGTCAATGAAAGATCAATGAAAAGCTTTGTGCACGAATAAAACCAAAAAAAAAGACCTTTTAGTTCTGTGTGGGAAATTGAAAACCTGTTAGGTTTTATTTAATGTTGAAAGAAATAAAGACCTTATAAAAATGTTGAAGCAGCCTGGTGCCTGCACTGTCAGATGTTTCTGTCTGTAACTCTGCCATTTTTCCTGCAGCATTTTTTTCACTTCTACTTTCCCTTCTTTTCCTGCCACTGACTTAGTTTTGCATCAGCTTAGGCCCTTATTTTGGCATTGTGTTTGCCTGGTGTATTTGCCCTTGCCTATAAACAGGTCAGAGTACAAATTAAGGTTTCTTCAGTTAATAATTATTGAGAGGATCTTGTTGTGCACACACATAGAAGAAAGTCGTAACCTGGGTCTGAAACATTCATGTCTTACATCCTCTGCCCTGAAACACTAGATAAGCGGTTCTTCCTAGAAGTGCTATTTGATTGTGTTTATGAATCCACCGGTGAGGGTTGATGGGATGAGACCCATGAGGCCTGCCATCTGCCTTCCCAGGACAACCACCTGGAGAAGTTCTTCACCCTCTGCCACTCCCTGGAGAGCCAGGTGACCTTCCCCATCCGTGTGCTGGACCAGAAGATCAGTGAGTCGGCGCTGGAACACGAGCTGAAGCTCAGCATCATCTGCCTAAACTCCTCCCGCCTAGAGCCCCTTGTGCTCTTCCTGCATCTGGTGCTGGACAAGCTCTTCCAGCTGTTTGTGCAGCCCATGGTCATCGCTGGTCAGCCAGGTAGGAGGCCTTGGGGGGCTGGGAAGAGGCAGGCAGTGCCTTATTTTAGAAACATGGGAGCAAGGCCAGTGGCATCTATCGAGGCTGTGAGTCCAGAGGAGACCAAGTCCACTAATTTTTTTTTTTTTTGAGACTCCTTGGGTGTTCGAAAAAAGAAACATTAATATAGGATGCTTAAAGTTATAGATTTTTTGGAAAAAATAAATGCGTTGAATGACTGAAAGCAGTCCTTTAAATTCCATTCTTGTAATTGATGGGGGCTTCCCCGATGGCTCATCAGTGAAGAGTTTGCCTGCAGTGCAGGAGACGCAGGAGACTCAGGCTCAGTCCCTGGTTTGGGAAGATCCTCTGAAGGAGGGAATGGCTACTGACTCCAGTATCCTTGCCTGGGAAATCTCCTGGACAGAGGAGCCCGGCAGGCTATAGTCCATGGGCTCACAAAGAATCAGACACAACTGAGCATACCCACAGCAACTGATGGATTCCTTTTATCTCTGAAATATTTTTGCTGATTTGACAGCAAGGGAATCCAGTATTTTGAAGAAATAAGATAACACAGATTAAATGGAAGTAAAGGAACACTGTAAACTGAAATTCAGTGTGGTGGATCCATTTTTTATTGAGATATAATGTCATACCATAAAATTCACTACAGTGCACCATTCAGTGGTTTTTAGTATATTCACTAGGTAATGCAACTATCACCACTACCTAATTCCAGACCATTTCATCAGCTTCAAATGAAACCCCATACTCCTGAGCAGTCACCTCATTCTCCCCTCCCCTCAGCCATGGCAACTGCTCCTCTTAAATGCTTACTTTTAACAAATGAGCCCTAAATACAATGTGTAAGACTGCCTTTGGAAATAACATGATGTTGTGCCTGGGTCCAGTGGCTTTTCTAACTGCTTCAGAAATAGACTGGCTTCTGTAGGCATCTTTGTTTGCCACTGTTTTCAGCAGGGCTTGTATTATTTTGTGTTTTCCAGTTTATCAGTTACCTTTGGGTATCCTCCATGCTGCCAGTACTGTGCTTAGAGTTGTAGGTTTTGCAATAATAATCAATAGGACTTACAATAAAATATAGCGAAGAGCTACAGCACAGGACGCAAGTCCTCAAAGGAACACCGCTAAATATTGTTGGGAGGATGGTGAATATCCATTTGGGAGGAAGAAGGAGCCCCTAAGAAGACTGTGTTTAGGATGGCTTTAAAGGAGGGATAAAAGGAAAGAAGCCAAAATGAAAACAGTGAGATGAGATGAGATTGGCAAAAGCAGAGAACCAGAGTGTCTGGTTCACCAAAAAAAGTGGTTCAGAAAAAAGTATCAAAATAACACTCTTCTGGGAGTGTCATTAAAGAAGGAAATAACACTACTGGGCCATGTAATAGGAGTAAGTTGGTGCGGAGGGAGTAATGAACGTGTAGCCTGAGCCATACGGGGGAACTTTCAGAGCTAGGGAAGAGTGTGACCTCTGAATCCCTGGGTGTATTGTATCCTGGAGGGCATCTTCTGTACCTGTACAGACAAAGCATCCTGTGTCGTCAGGTAACTTCTCATACATGTAGCTGGTGCCTCTCCACCTAGATTCCTGTGGAGTGGCCACCTCTTCCTTCCCTGGATTTCTTCTGCTTTCCTCCCCTGCATGTTTGGTATACTACTTTGTAGGCCATCCCCAGCTGCTAGACAAAACATTCGTACACACATTTTGAGCTGACATTTGGGAGTCTAGGGTGTTGAAACAGGCAGAATGGTTGGAGGCGCTTATTCTCAAAGTATTTATTCAGAACTTATCTGTGTCAGGCATAACAGAAGGCACAGTGGGGAGACAACAAAGTATGAGAAATGCACTTGGCCCTAGAAAGGTTTCCAGCCTATCAGAGAGACAGAGTTTACCACTGGACATAGTCTAAGAACCTTGTGATATGGTGTCAATTAATCCTGGGACTGAGTGGAGTCAGAGGCTTCCTTGAGGAGATGGGAGTGTGCCAGGCATTGAAGAGTAGGCATGATTTAGTTGGTGGGAGCAGCACGGGCTTTCTAAGTGAGGACAACAGCATGAGTAAAATTGCAAAAGTGAGACACAGACGTGATGGGGACAGTATAAAGACTGCCTTATTTTAAGGAGGTTGAATTTGAACAGGAGAGGGTACCAGGTGGAATAAGTAGAGTGGAGCCAAATTGTGGAGGGGTTGAGCTCCTAAACACAGAGCCTATATGGTGAAGCATTGTTTGTACAGGACCAGGGACTGACATATACACAGAAGTTTTTAGGATAATCTGTGCACCAAGAATCTGTGTTGTGCAAGAGCCCATCTCAGACCAGAGTGTGCGTAAGAATGACCTGGGCATCTTGTTAAAATGCAGATTCTGACTCAGTAGGTCTGGGGTGGGGCCTGAGATTCTGTACTTCTAACAGGATCCTAGATGATACTAGTGATGTCAGAGCAGTCCCCACTGAGTAGCACCCATTTATAGCATGGTTTCCAGAGGGGAGGCTATCTGGAGACGCTCACATCTTTGTCCTGAAAAAACCACAGCACTGGCAGAAGGAGGGATGTGTAGTCCTTTGCAGTAGCAGAGCCGCACACTGGAATTTACTAAAACAACTCACCCTGCCCCAGGCCACCATCTTGGCTGGCCTGGTTCACTGGTCAGTGGCCAGGACTCCTTGTCACTGCCCCCAAAGAATGTTCCACCTCACGTTCATTAAGGACCCACTGTGGGGCCACCCATTTTTCTCTTGGTTCCTCAGCCAACTTCTCTCAGTTTGCCTTCGAGTCCGTGGTGGTCACCGCCAACAGTCTGCACAACAGCAAGGGCCTGGGCAAGGACCAGCACGGGAGAAACTGCCTGCTGGCTTCTTACGTACACTACGTCTTCCGCCTGCCGGAGCCGCAGAGAGACATGCCCAAGTCAGGTACCATCACCCCCGAGCGCGGGAGTCTGGTGGGCAGGGCACCCTCACCCCCACCCCACTGCTACAGAATTCAAAATAAAAGCCCAGAAGTTAAATTTTATTTTTCAGAGTGAGAAAAACTTACATGAGTGTTGAAACTGAAAGGTTATTTCTAGATTTTTCTGTCTTGCTTTCTATCAGCCTTCCTCTTTTTTTTTTTATACTCTTGAGCACTTATTTTTTTCTGCTTGTTTGATAATCCGTCACTGATCTTTACCCAGTTGGTAATTTCTAATTCAGCTGAGAATCTCTGTAAGAGCTGGGGAAGTAACTACAGATGCCTACGATTCTAGGAGAATAATGATAAGGAAAAAATATGTCTTTGATAGCAGTGGTAAGCAGTGGCTCCTAAACTTTATGAAAAAATAAATCCTTTTTCTCATTTCCTCCCAAACTAAACTGAAATAATAATTCATTTCTCCACTCAACCAGAACATCTGGTCAGCATGATATAAAAAGTAGCGTCAATCAGTTAACAAAATTCTAGGCCCTAACAAAGGAACTTGGCATGTTTATTAGTCCATGTAGCCTCATTTCAGGTAAACCTATAATTTTAAATGTTTTTGAAAATACTTATAATATTCACAGGCTTAACTAATCACCTTTGAACACATGTAATAAAGACGAAAACACCTTGCTATATATAGTGTATTCATATACTTATAAGGCTCAGAGGGTTCCTTGGATTCTCAAATCTCAGAAATGCAAGACTTTAAATCTGTCATAATTTAAATATTAATAAATAAAAATACCCACATTTCCAGCTTGTCTTGAGAAATAATAAGCTGCAGCTGAGGAGCAGCCCTTGTCTTTGGATGAGACATGTGCTTGCGGTTTACCATGGTCCTTACCTCTCCCTACTGCCTTACACCCTATCTTTCCCCCCAAAATTGTCTCCCTTAAGCATTTGCTAATAAGACCCTTGGAGAAGGCAATGGCACCCCACTCCAGTACTCTTGCCTAGAAAATCCCATGGACGGAAGAGCCTGGTGGGCTACAGTCCATGGGGTCGCTAAGAGTTGGAGACGACTGAACTTCACTTTGACTTTTCACTTTCATGCATTGGAGAAGGCAATGGCACCCCACTCCAGTATTCTTGTCTGGAGAATCCCAGGGATGGCGGAGCCTGGTGGGCTGCCATCTGTGGGGTCGCACAGAGTTGGACACTACTGAAGCAACTTAGTAGTCGTAGTAGTAATAAGCCCTAATTCTAAGACCTAATCTGTTGCGTGTCTGCTCTACTATCTGCCCCATCGCTCCTTGGTTCCTTCTCAAATCCAGTAAGTGACTGATCCCTTTCTGTTGACATGTCTGTACTTGGTGGGTTGCAGGTGGCCCTGCTGTCCTCCCAGACCCTCGCTACCACACGTATGGACGCACATCCGCTGCAGCCGTGAGTTCGAAGCTGCTGCAGGCCCGGGTGATGAGCAGCAGTAACCCAGACCTCGCGGGGCCACACTGTGCAGCAGATGAGGAAGTTAAGAACATCATGTCTTCAAAGGTAAGGCAGGTGTCAAGCCCTGGACTGAGACGTGGCCTGTTTAACTTCTGATTAACACCTGGAGAGACAACACAAAATCAACCACTCCTGCTGCCTACTGTCTTGGTCAAATGCACAGCTTTCAAGTTATTAAAATGCTTTTATTTTGAAATTACAGAGACTATTCTGAAAGATGTAGAGGCAAGACTGGCATTTGGGGGTCTGAGCAGAGTTAGTGGACTCTGGTGGGAAGTTCTTGAGCATAGCTGCTTTAGCCCCATGGCATCTGTGAATACCTTGAGTTTTATTTTCAGGGGAAAAATTAGTTTTAACTGTTTTTGATGCCTAGAAAGGGTTTTTTTTTTCCATTTGTTTTGTATTATTTTTTAATACCTGTTTTTTAGATTTGTTAAAATCCATAGATTGATTATCCCATGTAAGAACCCCAAAGATCAAAGCCAAGCTTTGTAAACAAAAATTGAGATCCTGAGAGGGTTTGTGACTTACCCTAGATTGTTTTCCTTTCATAAATTCTTTTTTTTTTTCATAAACATTTTATTTTATAAAAGTTTTAGATGTATAGAATTACATCTGTATATAACTGAAAATTTTTATGTGCTCAATAGTTTTCTGGTTATTAATATTTTACATTAAAATAGCACATTTGTCACAATTAATGAACCAAATGTAACATGTTATTAACTAAAATTTATATTTTATTCAGATATTCTCAGTTTTTCCTGAATGTATTGTTTCTATTCTATTCTATCCCACCCAGGATATAACATTATATTTTGAGGTGATATCTCCTTATCTCCTTTAGGTTATGACACTTTCTTAGATTTTCCTTGTTTTTGAGGACTTTGACAGTTTCGAGGCATACTGGACAGGTATTTTGTAGAATGCCTCTCATTTGAAATTTGTTTTAATTGTGATACAACTCACATACTAAAAAATTCACCCTGTTAAAATGTATAATTCAGTGATTTTTCATGTATGTACAAAATTGCCATGAATTCTTAGTCTAATTTTCTTTCCAGTTATTTGTGACCTCAGGGTGGCTAATCTTTTAGAATAAAGTCATTTTTTCTGATGAAGATATGTCAGACTCTTTAGGTTTTGACATCGTTTCCCTTGAGACACCCACTTGAGACAGTATGTTGTGAGACAGAAAATCTGGAGATCAGGGTTGGATCTTGATCTGATTGCACTCTGGCCTGTGGTCATGGGCAAATCTGTTCCTGCCCTGAGCCTGATTTTCCTTGTTTCTGCAGAGGTCTGAACCCTGGGTGAATATAAGAATCATCTATAGATCCACTCCTAGAGATTCTGATGATATATAGGTTATATCTTATGAAATCGTGTGAAATACCCTTTTTGATTTACCAAATAAATGCAAGGATGTGCTGGAGCTAGTTCATATCAGTTTCTGAGAACTAATTGTTAAATTTCTAGGAATTTTCTGAACCAGTTGTTAGACATTAGTAAAAGTTAAATTATATCAATTAACACATAAGTTATATGAAAAACAAAGGTAATCTAAATGCACTGTGGTCTCCTGGAACAGAACAGGACACAAGTGGAAAATTTGGTGAAATTTTAATAAAGCCTATGGTTTAGTTAATAGTTAATGTGCAATGCTAATCTCTTAATTTTGACAAATATACCATAGTTATAAAGCTTCTGCCTGCAATGCAGGAGACTCGACTTCAATCCCTGGGTCGGGAAAATCCCCTGGAGAAGGAAATGGCAACCCACTCCAGTACTCTTGCCTGGAAAACTCCATGGCTACAGTCCATGGGGTCACAAAGAGTCGGACATGACTGAGCGACTTCACTTCAAACATGTAAGATATAACATAAGAAGAATTTGGCGAAGGGTATCCAAGAACTTTCTGTGCAACATCTGCAACTTGTCCATAAATCTGAAATTATTCCATTTTTACAGGGGAGTACTCAAATCTCATCCCTTCATAAGTATTTTACTACATTTTATTGTTGTCTGTATTTTCGAGGTTATTTATGTCTGTTGTTTCTGTGCAGTGGAAATACTATATGGTCGGTTTGCTACTGCATATCTCTTCCCAACACCATATTCGGTAATGTCATGTTAACTTGAAACCAGGCATGACGGAAGCGTTCACAGCACAGAAATCGGCAGATTCTACAGATCAGCCCCACCCTTCTGAGAGCTGGTTGTTAACCATTTGCCAGCACACCATGGTTGAGTTTCACATCTAAGTCCTCTTTAGGCAATATCATTTCAGATTGCCTAGGGGAGAAGTGGATAGCAGCTATTATGACATATTTGATTTTTAGTTTCCTTTAATGAAAGTGAAGATTTTTAATTTCTCTGTGGACTGGGTTAACAATTTTTAAATTATTTGGTAGTGAGGGGAGAAAATTTTGTCTAGAAGAATCAAGCCTCATCTTCCTTTCAGGAGTGTTTTTGGTGGTTTTTTTTTTTTGACAAATTATTAAATAGTGTCGAGGAGACTAGGAACAGTACCATGTTAACCCACACAGAGGCACTGTTCCCACACATATTTTTCCCCTTCTCTTCCAGTTAAGTCAGAGACTTGAGTTGAAGGGACTGTTTCTTAACTAGGATGTGACTCTAGGTGGCTCCATACCAGCTAACAGTGAATATCTCAGGAGCAAGTAGAATTAGGTATATTTTACCTTATTTGCTTTATTTTATGTTTACTTTTTGCAATTGTTTTACCTTTGTAACCAGAAAAAAAAATACATTAACAGTGAATTCTAAGCTGATTTCTAGGCCATTGGCTCATCTTTCTGGGGACCACTGTGGGTTGACTGTGGAGTCATGGTTTGTGTATTTCAGATTGCTGATCGCAGCTGCAACCGGATGTCTTACTATTGCTCCAGCAATAGTGATGCTCCAAGTTCAACAACAGCCCCCAGGCCAGTCAGCAAAAAGGTAACAAACAGGGCTGAGTGAGGATACGTCTCCCACCTTCTCACTGTTATTAAAAATAGTACTCTCCTTCCTTGTTCTGGCCCTTCTAATGTACACACCAAACACACACACTTACTTTGGCAGCCCTGTTCCATATCCCCCATTTTTTGATCACCCAGTTACCTCCTAACTCAGTGGTTCTCCAACTTACTGTGCATCAGAAGTACTTGGGTGGTTTGTTAAAACTGACTGCTGGCCCCTAGAGTTTCTGATTCAGTAGATCTAAAGAGGAGAGTGAAAAAGTTGGCTTAAAGCTCAACATTCAGAAAACGAACGGTATCCGGTCCCGTTACTTCATGGGAAATAGATGGGGAAACAGTGGAAACAGTGTCAGAATTTATTTTTTAGGCTCCCAAATCACTGTAGATGGTGACTGCAGCCATGAAATTAAGACACTTACTCCTTGGAAGAAAAGTTATGACCAATCTAGATAGCATATTCAAAAGCAGAGATATTACTTTGCCAACAAAGGTCCATCTAGTCAAGGCTATGGTTTTTCCAGTAGTCATGTATGGATGTGAGAGTTGGACTGTGAAGAAGGCCAAGTGTCAAAGAATTGATGTTTTTGAACTGTGGTGTTGGAGAAGACTCTTGAGAGTCCCTTGGACTGCAAGGAGATCCAACCAGTCCATTCTGAGGGAGCTCAGCCCTGGGATTTCTTTGGAAAGACTGATGCTAAAGCTGAAACTGCAATACTTTGGCCACCTCATGTGAAGAGTTGACTCATTGGAAAAGACTCTGATGCTGGGAGGGATTGGGGGCAGGAGGAGAAGAGGACGACCGAGGATGAGATGGCTGGATGGAATCACCAACTCAATGGACGTGAGTTTGAGTGAAGTCTGGGAGTTGGTGATGGACAGGGAGGCCTGGTGTGCTACAATTCGTAGGGTCACAAAGAGTCGGACAGGACTGAGCGACTGAACTGAACTGAATGTAGGGTCCAAGGTTTTACATTTCAGACAAGTTCCCAGCTGATGCTAGTCCAGGAACCAAACTGTGTTAGCTTCTTTTTTAGTAAAAGCAGGACTGGGGACAGTTCATCCTCAACACAGTGAAGGCAGTAACTAGGTATCATTTATTTCAGTGGCAACCCACTCTAGTATTTTTCACGGGAAAATCCCATGGACAGAGGATCCTGGCAGGCTGTAGTCCACAGAGTCACAAAGAATCAGGCACAACTGAGCATGAGCATTTCAATACTGTATCAGACATGAAAAGCTTCCTTGTAATTCTTTCTAATCAGCCTTACCTATGAATTCAGAGACTTGACAAGCTGTTAAACTGCTCACCAGGTCTCTTTATATTAATAGAATTCTTCAATTGTCACGTGTTGTGTGATCTAAGGGTGGGGAATAAAAAAAAAAAAAAACTTGTCTGCCTCAAGTTTTCAGCTCTGCCTGGTATCCAAGGGTCTTACCAATTTAGACACTACTTAAGTTAATGTCTTGAGGGTCTTTCAAGACCCTTATAAAAATGTAAATATGCTGATTGGAAGGCTAATATAGGAAACTCTTTGCAGAAGCTAACAGGGAAATATGTGTATTCAACAGGCCCCAAGGGAATGAGCCTCAGCCCAGCTCACTTTGGCCTAGGTGGGGGAAAGATCAGGCATGGGGAGGCCCTGGAAGGTCTGGTGCTGCAGACTTGGCACAAATCTGGGCCCCGCATATCTGGAAGGAGGTACCAGGAGTTAATTCTAAAAGGAGAAGTGAATATGAAGTGTTGAAAATAAATATGTCACTTACTCTAAATCTTAGCTTTGGGCTTTGTGGGGACTGGTTACAAGCACTATTTTCCTTCTTAAGGACCATGATTTGACTACGCCTGTTTTCTTCAGGCCGGGCCTGATTTCTTCTGGGAGCAATTAATTTGTTTTGATTTTGTTTCTGGTCATTTCAATGACCAGAAGAGAATCATTTCATTTCAGGGGGTGGTCTAGCCAGTGTGTCTCCTTAGTTGCTCAGCAAACAGGGTTTAGCTGCTTGGCTATTTTCTGTAACCTCCAGAGCAAGGTGTTCTTGTAATAATGTTGCCTGGTAAGCAACATAAATTACTTTAAGAAGCAGCTTATCGTCCTCTAATCTCCTCTTGCCATAAGACTCTGGCAGTCAAACTGACCTATTTTCCAGCGGTTACCTTTGAAGCTCGTGGAGCGTTGCTTTCTTACAATGGAAAGATCCGGGTATAGCCGAGTTACATCACAGGCGAGCTTAGACCCCCTGCTAGATTAACATGAAGCTCTGCACCTCTCCCAAGAGGAGGAACTTCCCTGAAGTCTCACATGTTTTCCTATGTATTAAAATTGTAAAGGTTTGACTCACGCAACAGAATGAAGTGGGACCAATGACAAGCGGAAACACTTTAGCATTCTCCATTTGTCCCCATTATCACCCAGGGATGTCACTAGTTCAAATACCCAGACATCTGCACAGAGAATGTTCTGTTTGTCTCCTTTTAGTTTATCTGAGTAACTCTTCAATTTTACTGTACTTAAGAATCAGTAAATGGTGTTGCCTACCTACCATACAGTGTGGGTAATTTAAAGGTTTATCAAGGGTAAGCTTTGCTCTAATCAATTTTTACTTTGAGTGTTGACTTTAAAACTTTATTTTCACATATGCCATTACCCTAGGATGTGATATTAGGGTATTCAAGTAGTTTCAGCTTTCTTAATCACTGAGCAATTAAAAAAATGAGCTCATCTATATTGATTCTACATTTTATGGTTGTAAGATAAACGAAATCCACAGAAAGTGCTCAGATG
Source organism: Aepyceros melampus (assembly GCA_006408695.1). Lineage (NCBI taxonomy): Eukaryota > Metazoa > Chordata > Mammalia > Artiodactyla > Bovidae > Aepyceros > Aepyceros melampus. The sequence goes on along the minus strand of SJXQ01002148.1, from coordinate 24,011 downwards.
TCATTTTTGCCATCAGTTAGAGTAATCAGGTATTCCAGTTTTCCTGGGTCTTAGGGGGTCCTTGGGATACAGGGCTTTCCATTTTAAGGCCAGGATAGTGTTGACTGGTAAAAAAATGCACAACCTAAAATTTGAGAGTTATGTTTCATTGGGGGACGTTATTGAGGACTGTACCCTGGAAAGCAGTCTCTCAGTTATCTCTGAGGGACTATTTCAAAGAATCAAGGAAAGAGCCAGGATTTATAGGAGGTTTTACTGGGGAAAAAAACCCAAAACATATAGTTACACATCAAAAGATGTTCACAAAAAACAGACATCTTGAGTTAATGATTTTAGTGCTTTTCTATAAATGGGAAGATACAAGAGTCTGGGCTCATTGAAATTATTCCTTAGGTATGCACCTTTACTATCTAGAGTCAGTATCCTGTCTTTCTCCATCCTGAGTTCCCCTCCGGGTGCACTGTCTGCTCCGTCATAGTGACTGACGGCTTGATGGCCTGGACACATTTGTGGCTTAGTGAAATGACAGGCAAACTGACATGGGTTGGTTGTCTCACCTTTATTGTTAACCTTGTTCGACATCAAAGCTGTTGTCAAGAATATTAACAAGTATCCAGATAAACTAGGAAGTAGGGAAGATGCAAAGGTGTAAAAAATCACTGCTACATTTGCAGTCAGATGAGCAGTCTCATGACTTGGTGAGAAGCATAGATATAAAGTAGAACATCAGACCCTGGGACACAGAAGTCTAGAAACCAAGAGAGTTCAAGCTGCTACCTCTATACCTTTTAACACAGATGATCTACTAATAAGACTTCCCTTGTAGCTCTGCCTGCAGTGCAGGAGACCCCAGGTTCAATTCCTGGGTCAGGAATATCCCCCAGAGAAGGAAATGGCAACCCACTCCAGTGTTCTTGCCTGGAGAATCTCATGGACGGAGGAGCCTGGTGGGTTACAGTCCATGGGGTCACAAGTCGGACATGACTTAGTGACTTAACCACCACCACTCATAAACAGTTCTACTCATCTCATCTCCCACAAAGCCATAGATGGATTATAAAAACAAAAATTGTTCTCTCTGGAAGGAGTGGAGTTACCGTCTTTGACAGTGTTTCTCTAATCGAGGTTCCCAGCACATAACCTCAGGCCTCATTCCAGACCTGCTGAATCTGATATGCTGGAGGTGGGCTCAGCAATCTGTTTCTTAGCAAGCCCTTCAAGGGATTCTGATGCACATTCAGGTCTGAGAACCATTGCTACCAATTGAGTTTATATATGAGAAAACTCAGGGTTAGGAGAGGAATGCTTTACACATGGTCACACAGAGGGTTTACAGTGGAACCTGGGAAGAAGATAACAGACAGTCTCAGTTCCAACTGCTGCCCATGAATGCTTCCCCCACTGAAGCTTCGTTTCCCTGATGAGGCCATTCCTTCCAGTCTAGCTCTCCAGTACAGTACCACCACCAGCCTTCTGCCTGCTTAAAATGCCCTCCAGTCTCAGATTATTTCAGCATTGGCTTTACCATCCACTGTGGTCTAAGACATCTGGGACAAATGCATCAATACTAACAGACTATTACAATTGGGAAAAAAGAAAAGTTGGCAAATAAAACACCTAATACAGACTCTCATTACATACATGTAATGTTTTTGTGTTTGTTGTCAGCATTTCCATGAGGAGCTTGCCCTACAGATGGTGGTCAGCACTGGAATGGTGAAAGAAACAGTCTTCAAGTACTCCTGGTTCTTCTTTGAGCTTCTGGTGAGATTCTTGCACGTCTATATCTGTGCTCAACAGGGCACAAACAGCACATTTAGACAGACAGTGAGGTTCCCTGTAGTAGAAACTGACATACATCTTCTCTACTGAGTTGCTCCTGCAGAAAACCTGGGCTCATTCTTTCAGTGTTAACTCTCCCTTACCCCTTCATCCACCTTCCGCCAAATTTTACTGATTCTGCCTTGGAAATGTACCTGCACCTGCCACATCTCCCCATCTTTACCACTTCCCGTCTGGTCAAGCTGCTATCATGCCTGCAATCACATCCTCTTTGCCCACATATACTCATTTTTGCCCTCTGCCCATCCAGTCTGTATAGGGCAACTCAGTGTTACCAGAAAATGACACTTTCCTGTTTAAAACCTTTCAGTGATTTTCAGAGTACTGGAAATAAAGCACACGTTTTTCTCATGGCCCAAAAAGCGCTTGTACGATTCTGCTTCCCTTCATCTCTAACCTTGTCTTAAGACCACACCCCCTTCATTCAGCCACATTGTTTCCACTTTGGTCCTTTGAAGATGCTGAGGCTTTTTCAGTCTCAGAGCCTTTTTAAGATGCTCTCCCCACTCCCTACCTTTCATTTCCCCCATCTCCTACACACATACACACTTTGGAGGTGGGGGGGGGTCTTCTCTTTAGGTCTCAGCTTTAATGTCACCACCTCTTAGAGGCCTTTGCTAACTTCCTCATACCTTAATATGTCTACCGCTCTATTCCTCTCTTTTAAAACTCTCTTTATTTGATTCTTAGTGCTTATCACAATTTGTTTTTCTCTCTTGCCTATTGGATTTCTAGGATTTGGGTCTATCTTCTTCATTATTCTACCTTTAGATGCAGAACATGGCTTGACATCATACAAACACCGACTAATACTCATTTAGGGGAAAAATGAAACTTGTAGATATGTTGCCTGCAACTTCTATCTGTTCTTTAGCAGAAAATCAAACGGTATAACATACTCTTTAATTTAAAAATGAAGATAATAATAGTAATACCTATTTTATACCGGAGGTGAAAGGATTTTACCATAAAGCCACAAGAATAAGCATTTTGTCAATGTTTATAAATAGAGATGCATTATGAAATTAGCTTAAATGAAAAAGTATGAAAACACAGACACTAACTACACAAAGATACACACACAGACAATCCAGAGGATAAAGAGTGGATTGAAATTTAGCAATAGTGTCAGCTTCACATTGACTGGAAGTTTCTCCTCTGTGACACTGTTTTTAAGTGGATAATTTTTTTTAAGAGAATGATGGTAGGATTTTCACCTGAGCTCTAGTTTATCTATGTAAGTTCAAGCCCAGGTAAAAGAGGACAGTACTGAACATAGAGGTTAAGACATGTTCTCTATGGACATGTAACAGGACATAGAGAACAAGAAGGTCAAAGGAAACAAAAATAAAGCACACATTGTTGAGGAAATGGGAAGTAACGTGCAGTAGAGTTGAAAAGAAGTCAGGCCCCTGCAGCAGAAGCACATCAAGGGTTCAAATCCGCTAGAGCAGCAGTCCCCAGCCTTTTTGGCACCAGGGACCAGTTTTGTGGAAGACAGTTTTTCCGTGGACCAGGGGTGAGGGGAGGTGGTTTCAGGATGATTCACATGCATTACACTTACTGTGCACGTTATTTCTATTATTATTACATCAGCTCCACCTCAGATCATCAGGCATTAGGTCCCAGAGGTGGGATCCCTGCCCTGCCTTAGAGTTCCACCAATTTCCCACCCCTCACTGGAAAAAAAGTATTGCTAGAGATGTCTTTTCAGAGCACAATGCCAGATGCCTGCAGCAGAATCACCTGTGGGTGCTTAATCACGCAGATCTGGACCCTCCCTAGAATACTGAGTGTGATGAGGAACAGGGAGCCGATGGTGCGAGTGCCTTCCAAGCGGAGAGTCTGCCCAAGTGCCTTCCAAGCACCTGAAGATCCGCTAGTCCACACTGCCTCTGCTCTGTGAGGCCCGAACAGACCTAAGGGTCTTTATGTGCAGCTAGCACCAGGAGTTTGCATTCCAAAAGCCAAGCTGATTCAGGGGGATGGCTGCAGCTCACAAGTCTTGGAGCAGCAGCATTAGCAGTGAGACGTGAGCTTTGTGCTTTGGCAGGAAAAGGCTGGCCATAAACTCTTGAGGGAAGACAAAAATCAAGACCACCACTCCATGCCCAGTACATCCTGCTTCTTTGTACCCATCCCACCCACCATCAAGTTTCTCCATAAAGATTTACTCAGCTCATAATCCATCTACAGATAATTCATACAAATAATCTTCAACTGAGTTGATCTTCCATACTGCAAATTTTGAAAGACATGAAGCAAAAGCTCATTTTGATATTATAGAATCTCCCTGATGGCTCAGATGGTAAAGAATCTGCGTGCAATGCAAGAGACCCAGGTTGAATCCCTGGGAGAAGGGAAGATCGCCTGGAGAAGGAAATGGCTACCACTCCAATATTCTTGCCTGAAAATTCCATGGACAGAGGAGCCTGGCGGGCTGCAGTCCATGGGGTCACAAAGAGTCAGACACAACTGAGTGACCAACAGATTTTTCATTTAGAAGAGAGTCCCAAAGGAAAGCAGTATCTCAATTCAAAGATGTTTCATGTTGGGAATTCCCTGGCAGTCCAGTGGTCAGGACTCCGAGCTTTCACTGTTGTGGCCCTGGGTTCAATGCCTAGTTGAGGAATTAAGATCCTGCAAGCTTCATGGTGAAGCCAAAAAAAAGTTTCATGTTATTTACTCATACATGTGCACACATGTCACTTAATCATTCTTAGATCTCATTTAATAGTTGTAAATTATAAGCTTATCATGAGCAGTTATCCTCAGTGCACACACAGGACCCCAAGGCTAAGCAGGGGTTTGCCCAGCCCTCTCAGCCAGGGAGGGACAGAGCCTCAGTTCCACAGTGCTCTAATTCAAGTTCTGTTCCTCTGCAATTTTGTTCTCGTTGGAAGCTTAAAGTTACAAAACATTTTCTTAGCCTAACGTGTTAATAACATGTGAGAACTTTGTATTCTGAAGTCAGCTTTAATGCGATGCCACAATTACTATCCCATTCCCAGTGGCAATGAACTCAGCTTTGCTAAGCCTGAATGGCTCCTCGTGACATCTTAGAGCTCTCTTTCTGAAGCGAGTTTGCATTCTCTGAAGATGTAATGATGACTCTGCCCTTTATATAGTCCCAGTAACAGCTGGCATCCCCAAGGGAGGAAAAATAATAACATCTAAAATGTGTTGAGCACCTAACTAGGTACATGCCAGGCACCATTGGAAGCCTTGTGAGCATTATCTTGTTGAATCCTCAGACAACCTCCAGACAGGAGCTTTTCATTGTCCCCAGTTACAGATGGGGTTGGATGAAGTTTGAAGGCCATAAGGAGAAGTTTGTGGTTCACCAAACCTTGTCAGTCCCACTTCAGTGGCCCTAAACCCCTAACTGCAGGGAGCTGAGAACCGTGGAAAAGCTGAAAATTGCTTTTGATCTTGCACATTTATTTATTAGGACTCAGTAGGCTCAGGAAAAAAAGCAAAAGTTAAAGCTGATAGGATTCCTTCCTCGAGGAGTCCCTTATGGTAAACAGATTAAAAGCTGAAAAGAAAGTCCTGCTGAGATGAGCACTTGGAGGGGGTTGGTCAACATGTAGATCTCCCAGGGCACCAGTTATCTAGGGCTCTGTAGGTTATAACTAAGTCTGTCAGGGTCCTGGCAGTACAGCATTTCTCAAAGGGTTAACTGAAAAGCATTTATTAAGGGACTTTGCCCAGAGTATGTGCAGCGTTACAGGAGTAAAGGAGGGTTGGTGAGACACCCAGGGAGCAGGAGGTGCTGGAAACTGGTGTGAGGAGCAGTATAATCAAGGCCGAGAGAAAGCTGAGGCAGAGAACAGAGTCTGCATGACAGGATCTGACATCAAAGAGAAACACTGCCTCTGCCGGAAGCACGCTGCCAAGGAAAGAGGACAGCGGATGGGTGTGTACCTGGACCATTCTCTTCTGCCCACTAGTCCCCTGATGGTGCCTCCTATTGGCCAGCTCCAACCAGAAGCCCAAGTTCAAGGAGTCCTGAATGATGTAGTCTGTAGAGATCAGCTTCCTAGGGCTCGGAGGTAGACAGAGAAGGGCAAGAAAAGGAGCTGGAAGCTAGGGTGGAGGCAGATGGAAAAGTCGCAGCCCTAGCCAGACTTTGCAAGGAAACTGATCTTGGATTCAGACTAGGTGCCCAGTCCTGCACACATTGCTTATGCAGTTGCCTTACAGATGCATGAAAAGGTATTTCAACACCAAAAACAGCTGTTTTCCCAAGAAGCCTAAAGAGAAAGGAACTACAACCTCCTTGGGTTTAGCCAACTACCTAGGTGATTTAACACCCTTTAGTTATATTAATGCCCATGTGCTAATGAACAACCACTTTGGTATCATCAGAGCTGTTGAAAACAATCCTTGGGCAGATTTCACAGTTGCTAATGAATAAATCCCCATGCTTCTAGAAACTGCTGAGCCAGACTCTGGGGACACAGAGGTAAATGGTGATCACTTTACCCCAAAGTCTACACCAAGGGTTTCTTAGTATCCCTGCTTTGAATGGGTCACAGAGGCCCATATGGAGGAAAATATTTTCCTGCCTTAACCCACACCACAGATAATGAGCAAGCATCCACTACTATTTTTAATGTGTGTTTCTCTCTGGAGATGCAAATGACACAGTAGTTGGCAAGTAGTTGACAGTCTGGCAGGAGGCCATTAGTTGGAAGTATGGTATTGTGAGGATTATCTATTTGGTTGTAGAATGGCCAAACTCAGCAGGCAAGAGCCAAACGCAACAGTGAGTGCTAAAAACCCAGTACTGGGCTGGGTTAGGCAGTGGGGAATCAGGAGCAGGTAGCCCCAAACAAAGGGGCTTGTCTTCCTCGGTCCTTAGTTAGGATCATAGCGAGAGAGGTACTCTGGGGGACAAAAATCAGGTCCAGTTCCTACGTCTTATTCAGTCCTCCACTGAGGATTTGTGACTCTGTGCGGTACAGACACGTCCCTGTGTCCTGAGCCAAAAAGGACTCTACTGTGAAAAGAAACTGGGGTTCTTACCCCGGGCTTTAGGGTTTTAGATTTTTAGCTCTTCCCAAGCTGGCTATGGCATTGTCTTAAAACATATTTACCTATCTGTCTGCTTTCGCTTCGTAGTTTACCTTTTCTTTGTTTTTGTTTCTTAAATCTCTGTTTATCTCAGTACTAAAGAAAATTGCCAAAAAAATAAAAAAAATAAAAATAAAGAAAATTGCCAGCCCTGGCTTCTTAGAAACGGAAATCTGCTATTAGAGTTCTTAGAAAGGTGAAAGTGTTAATCATTCAGTCATGTCCGACTCTTTGCAGCCCCATAGACTTAGCCCACCAGGCTCCCCTGTCCATGGAGTTCTCTAGACAAAAATACTGGAGTGGGTTAGCCATTCCTTTCTCCAAGAGATCTTCCCAACCCAAGGTTCACACCCAGGTATCCTGCACTGCAGGCAGATTCTTTACCATCTGAGCCACCAGGGAAGCCCAGCGCTCTTAGGAGTGAACGTCATTTTCCCATACACTGTCTCTGTCCCTCTCCTTCCAGTCCTGACCTAGGGGGTCACCTTGAGGCAAGTGTGGGCAGTTTAACGTTCTGGGGCCATTTCTTTTTGCAGTGTCTCTGCAACCATCATGGACACATTTATAGAAGGGGTAGACACCCAACCATACCATCTCCCAGCCTTTCCCATCCAGCTGTTTCTGATAGCTCTGAGAGTTTCCAACAAGGACAGGATACAACCTCAGACTCTATCAAAGAAACTGTATTGACCCAGGAAGAGGTCCACAAAAATAAGCATGATGTTGATTTAAAATTGTGGTAGGCATTGAGCTGGTGTTGTCCTAGTCATAATGTAGGCTATCACTGATTGATAAATAGGTTTTTATTTAAACTACATATACATTAAATATGTATTTTAAATATAGAATTATATACATATTTACATATGTATATATGATATTTAGCAAGCTAGTTTTATAAAACTCACAACATAATTTCTCCTGGAGACAAAGTTCCAAATAGTGGTTAAGTTTCCAGCCTGCATACTATAGAATTGTGTTTGGAAAAACTCTTCTTCCTTTCTACTTGAAGCTGACATAAGAGGGACATTTCTCTCTTCTTCTCACTATAGTTTCAGAGACAGAAATAACTTCAGTTTATATCAAAAACAGTCTCATAAACAGTTCCTTCTCCTGTAAAGTTGTGTGCCTTGATAGGACGGTGCTGCAGTGGTCATGGGGGCAGGGTGCAGTCCAGGCCTGCCTTCCCAGCTGAGAGAAGGGGAGTCTTGTGACACTGCAGCTGAAGAATTAAGCTCCCTGGCTTTGACAGCATCAAGAAGGGAGCCCCCTGACTTGGGGTCAGGAAGAGGGCACCCTTCCCACCTCCTGCTGCCATGGTAACCATCAGGGTGTCAGGAGCAATTTCAGACCAGAGCCTGCATGGGCAAACCACCCACCAGCGCTGATAAAGTGTTAGAAAGTCCATTGTTGATGAGCTTTTCTTCCAGGCTTTTCCCTTTTTCTATAGTGTACAAGCAGGTCACCCATGTCCATGCTGACGTTTCCCCTGTCTTCTCTGTAGGTGAAAAGCATGGCCCAGTATGTACACAACATGGACAAGCGGGACAATTTTCGGAGAACTCGCTTTTCTGACCGTTTCAAAGATGACGTAACTACTATTGTTAATGTGGTCACCTCGGAGATTGCGGCCCTTTTAGTAAAACCTCAGAAGGTAACTGTCATTTTACTCTTCACGGTCTGAAATTTTTTACCCTGGGCATATATTATTATTATAATCAAAGAACAGTAAGACAGTAGTTAAAATGTAACTAACTGTACATGACAAGTAAATTCACTTTGTTATACTGGACAGCACCCTGTGGTGGGGCTGCGGCATTGCGATCAAAAGTTACAATGTGGGGATTCACTGGTGGTCCAGTGGTTAGGACTCTTGGCTTTCACTGCCAAGGGCCCGAGTCAATCCCTGGTTGGGGAACTGAGATCCCACAAACCGAATGGAGCTTGTACAAAATGAAATTATAATGTGGAATTAAAGCAGTTTAAATTATTGTATCAATACACTATGAGAGGGAATATTTTTATTCTTAGCAAATATACCCTGAAGTTTTATGATATTTGTAACCTACTCTCAAATGGCTCAGAAAAAAAAAAAACTGAACAGGAAGAGAATGATAAAGCAAATATAGCAAAATATCCAGCACTGATAAGTCTAATTAGAGGAGTTCTTTTGACTATTCTTGCTCCTTTTCTGTAGATTTGAAATTATTTCAAAGTAGAAAGTAAAAAAAAAAAAAGTAAAATGAAATAAAACAAAATTCTAAAATTTGAAGCCGAATTAAAAATTCTATAAAATTTGAAGCAGCAATGATCATTATTAATACCTTTATCATTATGAAGAATTTGTATGCTACTCTGTACTTAGGAGAAGAAACTTCCACTTGGTCATTTCTTATGGCAGACTTTATGAGAGTGGCAATGGTGTCTCATTTTGGCTGGCATGAAAAATGAGGCACAGTGAGGTTGATAAATTTTCCAAAAGTCAACACAGCTAGCAGCAAAGTCAAGACTGAAGATTCCAAGCCCAGCATATTCAGACAGATACTTAAGTAATGGTCCAAGTGGAGGATGCTACGAGCGTGAGGACTTGCCACTCCATGGTAACTGTGGAAACTTCTTTACCAAGTCTCCACCCATGCCAGTGGCTGGTCAGCTTGGCCTGAATTTGCAAACTGCTCATCATAACAAAAGGAAAACATTTCAAATCATATTTTCAATAGTTCAGAGCAAATTGATTTATCATTCTGAGAACAAAGGACATAAACATGAAAAAGTGAATCCCTGATTGCTCTGAAGTGCTATAAAATCCCTCATAAATATAAGCTCTGAGAAGTAGTAAAAACTAAACCCTGGCCTCAATCCATGCAAGAGTTCATCTAATGTGTATGACTGTGCCCTCTCTTAGGCTAGGAATACTGTCTATTGGAGAAAAAAATTCCTTAAGTAAAAACTGATTTTTTAAATCCTGATTACATTTTCTGCAACAATCCTTTCAAATTAAGAATCTGTCTCATTGAAATAGTAAATACATTTCAAATTACTTTTGCTAAAACAGTCATTAGCAGAATCAAATTATAGTAAAGCAATATAAAGACATTTAAGAAAATATGAGAAACCAGAATGTAGGGAAATGTTCATAATATAATGTTGAATGAATAAATTCAGGACCCAGAGAATAAACTCAATTATATACAGATAAATATACACATAGGAAAAAATACCTAAATACTAACAGTAGATAAGGAATTACTTCATTCAACACTCAAGGCATCAATTAGTTTCTAAAGTATATCGCTATAGTTTTGCAGGGTTACCTGCTTAACTCAATGTCTTCCAGAGGGACACTGGCTGAAAAGATATGACCTGCCTCTCCCAACCTCCCCCCAAGGGCCGCAAGGTTTACTAGCAAATGATGGGGGTGTTTGTATCAATATGCTTGTTTTTAAGGAAACTGAACAGGCAGAAAAGATCAACATTAGCCTGGCCTTCTTCTTGTATGACCTCCTCTCACTCATGGATCGTGGCTTTGTGTTTAACCTCATCAAACATTACTGCAACCAGGTGAGTGTTCCCTCAGACCTAGCCCTGTTCCTGATTCCTTCCCATCTGACGTGATGCTTATCGCCATGGCATGCTCCCTTGTTCATTGCCAAGTTAGACAGTTTGACTCCTGTACATTCTGGGTTTTGTGGTACATTCTTCAAGTCATATGTTTTGTGCCTTGAACTTTGGTAGACACACTAGTTTGTGCAGATTCCTGGAGCATTTACCAAACCAGCACAGAAGGGCTGACAAGGTCCATGGGCATTGAGACTTATTAGTGATACAAACTGCTTTTTTCAGTTTAGCATTTAACAGAATTACGTGACTGTGGGATTCAGTCTTTGCCCAGGTATATAATCGAAAGTATGAGGTCTCTTTTCACACATTAGGGTAATTAATTAATTGCAGTTGTGAAATTCTAACAATAAAGAACTCTAGTAAAATTAGTCAAAGAGACTGAATTTCACTGAGCAGAAAGCAAATATTGTCATCTGGTATATCTGCAGGGTATTAGTTTTAAGACCCTTCCCAGTACCCCCAAGGATATCAACATTTGTGGATGCTCAAATCCCTTCAATAAAATAGTGTAGAATTTGCATATAATTTACACACATCTTCCCATATACTTTAAGTCATCTATGGATTGCTTATAATATCAAATATAATGTAAATGCTGTGTAACTAGTTGCCTGTGCAAAATCAAGTTTTACTTTTTTGGAATGTTCTGGAATTTTCTTTCCAAATAGTTTCAGTCCTCAGTTGGTTGTCTCACAGATGCAGAAACTGTGGATATAGAGGGTTGACTGTATTTTGTAATTATAGAGTTTATCAGTGCTGTCTCCCCAGATTTTTCAAATCGAATCCTACTTTTGTTCACTATTCTCCTCAAACTATCCCAATAATAGAAATATAAGCAGCAGTTACTGTTGCTACTCCTTTTCTTTCATATTCCTGTTTTTTAGGACCACCATCACTGTCATTGCCACCAGCATCACCACCCACCACTTCACCATCACCATCACTGTCACTACCCTTAGTTTCTTCCTATGGACAAAGCTCTGTGTTCACATTATAGAAATCATCTCTCTTGATTCTTGCAAGATGTTATTGTCAACATTTTGCATATGATAAAGCTGAAGTTAGAGGAGTTAATATGGAACTTTTCCAGGGAAGAAAGAGCCATGGCTACTTTACTCAAGGTACAATGAGTTAATCACTCTGTTTCACCAGAACTAATAACTCTCTGTAGTTAATCCCTTAGTGACCATAAATAAGTCATTCACCTTCTTTGAGTCTCATTTCCTCATTTGCAAAATAAAAGGATTTCCCTTCCCTTGCTAAAAAGAACATGACTGTTCTAAAGAGACTCCTAATAAGGAAGATGACTTAAAAAGAATCCTAAGGAAATAGTACCAGAGCAAGACATCTTGTATAACCTGACCCCCCGCCCCTGCTTGGATCTTCTGTCCCTGTACCACCAGAATGGTGGAAGGAAGTGGTAGAGGAAGGGGCCATTTACCTTTGCCATCACTCTCAGGTGTTTAGGATGGCAGGTCATTGGGTGAATTGCAAATACGAGTTAACCTGTTTTTCAAAACTTGATGTTGAACATATGGAAAGAAAGGACTGGAACACCACTATAAGCCTAGGGTTCGCCTCTGGTATTAAAAAAAACTTATCCATGACACTTGTTAAACTGTAAAGCAGACTCTATTCAGGACCATGGTGATAGGTATACGGACCATTGCATTGGATATTTCAGTAGGGGAGAGAGATGGCATTCAACTCTGAATACAGAAGGAAAAATGCCAATTTATAGCCAAGGTACAGGGTAAGAGTAGTAAGTGGATGAAAAACTACTAACAGAAAAATCAGGGGTGAAGGGAGAATTTTGGTCAAACTAACCTAACTGCATTCTTGCTGAAGGCAGGTTAGGGTGATCAGAACCACCTGGGGAACATGAGAGGTGAGGAATTTGGTCAGATCTCAAGGGTGAGAAATTACAGCTGAACTGACTTAGCAAGAGTGTTGTGAGAATTGGGCCACCAAGGCTACAACTTTGGGCACTGACCTTTGCAAAGGATGTTTGCACACAGGATGCACTTTGCCTGTGTGCATGCTAAGTCACCTCAGTCATGTCTGACTCTTTGTGGCCCCATGGCTTTACACGGCCCCATGGCCCCATGGCCACAGAGGACTGTAGCCCTCTAGGCTCCTCTGTCCATCAGATTCTTCAGGCAAGAATGCTGGAGTGGGTTGTCATGCCTTCCTCCAGAGGATCTTCTCGACCCAGGGATCAAAAGTGTCTTACATCTCCTGCATTGACAGGTGGGATCTTTACTATTAGTGCCATCTGAGAAGTCCAGACTACGCTTTACTCTTTCTTAAACATTGCTAAAATTATTTTTGAAATTTTTGTCTTCATTGAAGTTTCAAGGGACTTAGAAAGATGCCCACAATGTAGCCTTCTTTCAAATGCAGATATCTTGTGCTTTCAAGTTCTGATAGCAGGCTTGACCCAACAACTCTGTGAGTGGCCATGGAGTGCAGGGCATAAGATTGAGTTTTAATTAGTTTAATTTGCTGGTGTCCTTGTTCAAAATCAGCCAGTAATACACATTGATAAGAGTATGGGTTCTGGTAAAGGTTCATACACAGAAGTCATATATTCTGTTTTTCTATAGTACATAATGACATTCTTTTTTTTTTCAATAAATGTCTACTAACTACAGATTCTATAGGCAAAATGCCGTAACACAATGGCTTTTTCCTAAAACTGGCTGAAAATATGTGCTCACTTTAATTATATAGTTTATAAAACTGCTCTTGAAGTGCATGAAGAGGAAGCATGGCCATTTGTAAGGGTGAGTTGCTTAGCTTCCTGTGCTGGGCCAGCAGAGTCATTGTGGTGATATCCTGAGGTTGAAGCTCCATCCCTGGTGGCTCAGATGGTAAAGAATCCGCCTGCAATGTGGGAGACCTGGGTTTGATTCCTGGGTCGGGAAGATCCCTTGGAGAAGGAAATGGCAACCCACTCCAGTATTCTTGCCTGGAGAATCCCCATGGACAGAGGCGCCTGGTGGGCTGCAGTCCATGGACCCACAAAGAATCAGACACAGCTAAGCACACACGGCGCAGAATGTCCATCAAGCCCTTCTTTGCTTACTTTGTCATGGCCCGTAGCGTCTTGGTCCTTCAGTTGTCAGCCTGCCTGAGGGAAGTAAGGGGTCTCTTCCAGACTGTCAAGTTTGCCAGCTTCTCATTGCTTTTTTCAGGGTTGGTTTGTTTGAAAAGATTTTTCCTGAAAATTCTCCCAGCTTTCTCTTTCTCCTCCACTTCCTCCTCTCCCACTTTGGGGCAAACTCCTTGGCTTTTATGCAGGGACTACATATTTCCCTAAGTAATTTGATTCTTTCATCTAGGGACTGGTTTGAGAACTTACCAGTGGGGCCTTTAATTAGAAACCCAAAGAACACTTGTGGCATTCAAGTCATCCAGTCCTATTTCATTAGTTTTGTGTGGCCACATGTGGGGTCAACTCCTTTCCTTTAGTTTCTCAGACACGGTAGGATTTTTGTGAAATTATATTGTGTTACAGTGAAGACATACCTCCAGATTACTTTACGCATGAGCTTGCCATCCATCATATTAGAGATCTGACGAGGGTAGGGTTGAGGCAGGCATTCTCATTATGGACAGTTGTTAGACTAGAATCCTAAAAGGAACAGTGAAGTGGCTCAGTGATAAAGAATCCGCCTGCAATGCAAGAGACAGAAATTCGGTCCCTGGGTCAGGAAGATCCATTGAAGTAGGAAGTGGCAACCCACTCCAGTATTCTTGCTTGGGAAGTTCCATGATCAGAGGAGCCTGGAGGGCTACAGTCTATGGGGTTGCTAAAGAGTCAGACATGACTTAGTGACTAAACAATGACAATGGATGAAAACTTACTGAACCTTCCTATAACGCAGAGTTTGCCACCTGTTGCCCTGTCCCACTCATTTTTATTCCATTGATTGCTATAATCTGGGGAGAAAGGATAATTTTGTGTCTGTCAACCTCAACTCCATTCACCATAGAGTAAAACCTCTTTTCTCTCCTCATTTTCTTACTAGCTGTCAGCCAAGCTCAACAACCTTCCAATGCTCATTTCCATGAGGCTGGAGTTCCTGAGAATTCTCTGCAGCCATGAGCATTACCTCAATCTGAACCTCTTCTTTATGAATGCAGATACTGCTCCAGCATCTCCCTCTCCCTCCATATCTTCCCAGGTAATCAGCTAACTGGAAAGTGTTTAAGCTATTTCATTGAATTAGCTTGGCTTAGTCATTTATTCCTATGCAGGTTGGTCTTCTTAATTAGAAGAAAAATTGAGTTATTCAAACCAGGTCAGTTGATCCAGATACATATACAGATGCTACTCAAAGTTATTCCATCTAACTAATCATTTACAAGCTATGTGATTGATTTCTGTCTGGGTTCAAGGGTCCCGCTGAGGCCAGTTAGAGCACAAAATGTATGCACTATGAAAAATGTCTAATTCATAGAAAAATCATAGATCTTCTTTTGCTGACAGTCTTTACTTTAGCTTGACAGTCTCCTTTGCTCACTTCCCTTTTCCTAAACCTTAGCACCATAAAATTTACAAAATTACAGTTAGTTTCCTTTATATTGATTCCCAAATGATCTAGTAGTAGTTTTTAACAGGGATACTATATTATATCTTTGAATGATCCTAGGACTTTCTGCTGATTCTGATACAGAATGAAATTAAGTACAAAATGATTCCACCTTGAATCATATTCTTGAAAATTTAGCTTTTGAAACACTAAAAATATCTCCTTGTAAAATAACCAAATGGTCTGTTTTATAGAGTATATTTCTAAAAATTCTTTTTCTTAATCAGCACAGAAGAGTAACACTTGTATTAATATTTAGAGATGAGGCTTTGACGGCATGGCCAGTCTCTTTTTGTAGATCAATATTATGCAGGTTAGGTTTGGTGGCCCCCAGATTTCATAGGGTGTTAGGAGGTATTATACAAATATAGAATTCTGAAGACAAATCCTTTTTAGAAACCCTGTGTTAAAAGGTTACTTTGCAATAGGCCATTCAAGAGTCTCTAACTTGTTTATATAAATTATAATGCCCCTGGAGTGGCAAAGGAAGTAGGAGGAGGTGAATGATAAGCAGTGCTTCCCAAAATGACTGGACTCTGGAAATCTTTTCTTTTTCCTCCATCGATTTGAGGGACTGGTGTCCTCTAGAAAAACTTTATAAAGTACCGCTGTTTAATAGTCACATTCCATATATAGGGAACAAATCAGTAGCTCAGAATAGCAGGCAAGATTTCTTCTTTTTAGGTTTTCTTTCAGATGCATTTTCTTTGATACTAGCACAAAGGAGGAGGCTTATCGTAATAATTCTTTTAAAAATCTTAGCTCTTCGTGCCAGATGACATTCAGATTCAGATGTGTGCCGCATGACCATCTTCCTGTGAACTGGGGAAGAGCGACTTACAAGCAGCTGTTCCACACCTGCCAGCTCTGCCCCTCATCCTCCCCCATATTCCCCTTCTGACCACCTCCCAGGCTCACCGAACTGGAAAGGCTGGCTAGAGACATTTGGAGCCTCTTAGTGACATATGTACGCCCTAAGATAAGAACACAGGTATTGGCCAGGACTGGTAAATGTGACACTTCCCTGCCTGATGCTGCTTCTGGTTTCCAGGCCAGCAAAATTCAGGCAAAGTAGGTAAATCATTCAGAAGTGTAAACAGGAACCTTAAATAAAGGTGGCAGTCTGTTATAGAGGAATCATATTATGGCTCAGAGCCATAATATGGGGTAGAATCCCCATTTCCCCATCCAGATGGGATCCTGGGATTTTTGTCTTCTTCACTAGTTGAGCAGAGTGGACACTCTAAGTCTCAGTTTCTTCATCTGACACGTAGGGACGTGAGCAGTAACTGCTTCACTGCATTGTGCCTACAGAGCCTGGCTGGCAGCAGGTGCTTGAGGCATCCTCGCCATCGTGGTGTTAATTCCAGTTCTTGTTACTCAGAAAACTGCCCCTTACATTTCTGTAGAACTCCAGCTCCTGCTCCAGTTTCCAGGACCAGAAGATTGCTAGCATGTTCGACCTGACACCGGAGTACCGCCAGCAACACTTCCTCACTGGGCTTCTCTTCACTGAGCTGGCCGCTGCCCTGGACGCTGAAGGGGAAGGGTATGTCTCAAACATTTATAATGGAACTCTCGCCATCGTGGTGTTAATTCCAGTTCTTGTTACTCAGAAAACTGCCCCTTACATTTCTGTAGAACTCCAGCTCCTGCTCCAGTTTCCAGGACCAGAAGATTGCTAGCATGTTCGACCTGACACCGGAGTACCGCCAGCAACACTTCCTCACTGGGCTTCTCTTCACTGAGCTGGCCGCTGCCCTGGACGCTGAAGGGGAAGGGTATGTCTCAAACATTTATAATGGAACAGAAAAGAAAAAAAAAAAAAAAAAAGGGGATGCTCCTTACTAAATTTTTGCACTCTGACCTCTCTTCCTTGGTGAAAAACTCCATCATTCACCAGTTCCAAGGAATAGAAGCAGCCACGTTTTGAGAAAGTAGTGCCAATAGGAAAGTGGAAAGGCATGAGGGATGGAGAGGAACCATAAAATAACTGTTTTCAACTGCTTATTCATTAAGAAGAAGTTACCAGTTCTACAAGACCTCCAGTGGCTCAGACTGTAAAGAATCTGCCTACAGTGTGGGAGGCCCAGTTCGATCCCTGGGTCAGGAAGATCCCCTGGAGAAGGAAATGGCAACCCACTCTAGTATTCTTGCCTGGAGAATCCCATGGACAGAGGAGCCTGCTGGGCTACAGTCCATGGGGTCCCAAAGAATTGGACATAACTGAGCAGCACAACTAAGCGACTAACACTTTCACTTTACCAGTTCTACTGGGTTTCCCCGGGATGCTTGGTTAGTGAGCTGCTTAGAAACAAAGCTGTTTTTACGGTGTACCTTGGGTGACCTGTATGCACAGAGGCAACAGCCAGATGCCACTTGGCGCACTGCTGACAGGGGCTCAAATCCAAGGAGTGTTAGGACTGGAAAATAATTTAGATTCAGCCCTTTTAGTGTTCAGGTTAGGCTCATGGAATTGAAGGAACTTGCCCAAAGTTACACATAAGACTCAAGTCTAGACACCATGGTCTCCAGAGTCCCTCCCTAGGGCCCACCCTCTTGTACCACAATAGCTCTCTGCCTGAAAATGTACTTCTACAATGCCTACCTTCTTCCTCCCTCCGTTCAAGAAGTTTCTGAAATAGAATGTGCTGATTAATGGCAGCATTGCTGTATGTTATAGATTCTTATCTAATTCAAGATTCTGAAGTTTTTCTCAAAGTATTTATAATTTTGTGACCAAAATAGGACATCTCTGTATGAAACAATTACAAGAGCACAAGTTTATGTAACTTCAATAACAAATGTGTCCCAAATGCTTTGTCCATACTGATAATGCCTAAGGGATGGTAGGTCTCTGTCTTGCAGGAGGTCATTGTGGGAAGTCTGATGTTCTCAGCTCTGAATTCTGCCTCCTTATAGAAATTCAGGCACCAAGTATATCCTTAGCTTAGTTTTCCAAGGCTTCAGTTTCATCAAACTCCTCCCAATTTTCTCAGTAGAATTTTCTACCCTATAGCTAACATGAATTTCCACAGCAACACAAAGTGCCTTGACACATATGCTGAGAATGTGCTGAGAAGGAGGCTTGTGCAGAAAGAAAATTGCCTTCACACACACATACACACGCACACATACTTTATCTTAATTGTCCAGAGATTTCCATGATTTCTGAAAGCATAATACTCTTTAGTATCTACATGAGTGGTAGTCTCTATTTTCCATTTCTCTTCTAGTGAAATGTCTAAGCAACCACACTTTGCATCTGTTTTGATTCCTCATAAGATTGTTGCTGTTATTTTACTAGTAAGAGAGTAGAATACGTTCAGAGATCATCATGTAATTATGTTTAATCAGGTAGATCAATTTTTTCAAACACATACACACACAGAGTACCCCCCAAAGGGTAACTAATTAAGACTGTCACTCCTTTGGCAAAACAATAATTCCTGATTGTTGGGTTGTCAGTAACTTTCCTGGAGAGTCATTAAAAATACCATCATGGACTTTATATATGAGCAGAAGTCTCAGAAACAATTTATTTTCTGACAATGCATCCTTTTGATCAGTTCTTCCTTTGGCTGCCAAAGCAATTAATAGTCTCACCAACACCCACCCATCTGAGACACAGAGCCAGTGGTACACATCTCAACCGCTGAACTCCTGAAAGGAGCCACAGCTCTAGATTCTAAGGGATCACTGTGGAACCCTTCTTACCTGAGGGTGTCCACAACACCCATACATCACTAAATCCATAGTGATTTTCAAGCATGTTTAAATTATCTAGCATTTTTGTGCTGTGCTACCAAATGTTTAAAGAAGAATTAATTTCAATCCTTCACATTTTTCCAAAAAATAGAAAGGACACATCCAACTCATTCTATGAAGCCAGCATTACCTTGATGGCAAAGCAGATAACGATATCACAAGAAAACTGCAGACCAATATGAATATAGATGTAAATATCCTCAATAAAATATTGGCAGACTGAACTAAACAACATATATTAAAAGGTTATACACCAAGGCTAAGTAGGATTTATTCTAGGAATGCAAGATTGGTTTAGCATCTGAAAGTCAATTGATATAATAAAGGACAAAAAACCCACTCAGTCATCTCAATAGAAGAATAAAAAGCATCTGACAAAATCTAGTACCTCTGGAAAACACCCCACAAACTTTGTAGGAATATGTGAGAATTTCCTCAACCTGATAAAGGCATCTATGAAAAACTCACAGCTAATATCATACTTATTAGTAAAAGATTGAATACTTTCCTTACAAGGTCAGGAACAAAACAAAAATGTCCACTCTTTCTTCTATTCAACATTTTACTGGAAGTTCTACCCATGGAAGTTAAAACAAGAAAACAAAATAAAAGGCATCCATATTGGAAAGGAAGAAGTAAAGCGGTCTCTGTTCACAGGTGACATGATTTGTTTATAGAAAATCTTAAAGTTCCCAGTAAAAAAGCCATTAAAGGTAATAAATGAGTTCAGCAAGGTTGCAGGATACAAGATCAATATACAAAAATTAATTGTATTTCTATACTCCTTTCATGAACAATATAAAAATTTTAAAAATATTCCACTTAAAAGTAGCATCAAAAGAATAAAATTCTTAGAAATAAATTTAACAGAAGTTGTTTAAGACTTGTTCACTGAAAACTGCAAAACACTTTAGAAAGAAATAGATCTAAATAAATGGAGAGACATGACATATTCATGGATCATAAAATTTAACATTGTTAAGATGGCAATGCTCTCCAAATTGATGTACAAATTCAGTACAATTCCTCTCAACATTCCAGCTGGCCCTTACAGAAATTGACAAGCTGATACTAAAATGCATTTGAAAATTCAAGGGATTCCAATATAACGAAAACAATCTTGAAAAAAAAAGAACAAAACTGGAGAACTCGCACATCCCACTTCAAAACTTGATACAAAGCAAAATTAATCAAGACTATGTGGTTCTGATCTAAAGATAGATGTATAAATTAATGAAATTAAATTGAGTCTAGAAATGAATCCTTACATTTATAGTCAAATGATTTTTCAAGGAGAGTACAAAACAATCAGTGGTGAAAGAATAGTGTTTTCAAGAGATGGCACGGGGAAAACTGGATATCCACATTCAAAAGAAGGAAACTGGACCCCTATCTCACATCATATACAAAAGTTAAAGTGTATCAAAGACCTAAATGTAAGTGTTAAAACCATAAAACTCTTAGATGAAATCATAAGGGTAATCTCCAAGAAATTTGATTAGGCAATGGTTTCTTAGATCTAACATCAAAAATAAATTCAGCAAATGAGAAAAAGAGGTAAGTTAGACTCTATTAAAATGAAAGCTGTCCTTTAGAGGACATCATTAAGAAAGTAAAAAGACAGCAAGCAGAATAGGAGAAAATATTTGCAAATCATTGATCTAATAAAGGATTTGTATCTAAAATATATTTTTTCTGTCTTATAGCTCAATAATAAAAGAACAAATAACTCAATTTTTTAAAGAGCAAAGGATCAGAACAGACATTTTTCCAATGAAAATAAGACCAGTAAGCCCATGAAAAGGTTTTCAACATAATTACCCACCAGGGAAATGTATATCAAAACCAGTTAAATACTGCTCTGTCTTTGTTCCTTTGGGCTGCTCTAACAGAAATCGATTAGGTGGCTTATAAACCACAGAAACAGTTCTGGAGACTGAGAAGTTCAAAGTCACAGAGCTGACAGCTTTAGTGTCTGGTGAGGACTCACTCCCTAGTGTGCAGATGGGCACCTTCTTGCTGTGTTCCCCTGTGGCAGAAAGGGGCAAGTGAGCTCTCTGCTTAAGCCCATGAAAAGGTTTTCAACATAATTATCCACCAGGGAAATGTATATCAAAACCAGTTAAATACTGCTCTGTCTTTGTTCCTTTGGGCTGCTCTAACAGAAATCGATTAGGTGGCTTATAAACCACAGAAACAGTTCTGGAGACTGAGAAGTTCAAAGTCACAGAGCTGACAGCTTTAGTGTCTGGTGAGGACTCACTCCCTAGTGTGCAGATGGACACCTTCTTGCTGTGTTCCCCTGTGGCAGAAAGGGGCAAGTGAGCTCTCTGCAGTCTCTTTTATAAAGGCACTAAGCCCATTCGTGAGGGCTCTGATGTCAGGACCTAAAGCACCCCCCAAAGGCCCCACCTCCAAACACTATCACATAAGGGATTAGGTTTCAACATAAGAGTTTGAGGGGAGCAGATCACAGTCAGTTCATAGCACCCAGCTATAATACAGAAGACAGATAATAACAAATGTTGGCAAAGCGAAGATAGAACTGCTGGTGGGAATGTAAAATGATGTAGTTCCTCTAAAGATTAAATAGAGAATTGCCATATGATCCGATAATTCTACCCTGTGGTAGATGTCTAAGAGAAATAAAAAACCTATACCTACATAAAAACTTACACAAATATTCACAACAGTGTTCATAATTCATCATAGCCAAAAACTAGAAACAACCCAAATGTCCATCAGTTGATGAATACATAAATAAAATGTAGCCAACTGGTAAAGAATCCACCTATAATGCAGGAGACCCTGGTTCGATTCCTAGGTCAGGAATATCCACTGGAGAAGGGATAAGCTACCTACTCCAGTATTCTTGGGCTTCCCTGGTGACTCAGATGATAAAGAATATGCCTGCAGTGCAGGATACCTGGGTTGGATCCCTGAGTTGGGAAGATCCCCTGGAGCCAGGAATGGCTACCCACTCCAGTATTCTGGTCTGGAGAATTCCGTGGACTGTATAGTCCATGGGGTTCCAAAGAACTGGACCTGATTGAGTGACTTCACTTTCGCTAAGTAGAATGTGATAGGTCTATATGGTGGAATATTATTCAATGATAAAAAGGGATGAAGTACTGATTCTGCAACATGATGAACTTTAAACATTGTGCTAACAGCAGAGCCAGGACTAGACCACAAGCAGCTTGTCTCTGGATTCTGTACACCTCTACCCTACTTTGCTTGGTTTTCGTATCATCACCTCATTGTTAGGAACATTCTGGTCAACCTTGCTTCACTATAGCCTTTGGCTTTTTATGTTGTGCCAACAGGATCAACAAAGTACAAAGGAAAGCTGTCAGTGCCATCCACAGCCTGCTGAGTTCTCATGACCTGGACCCGCGTTGTGTTAAACCAGAGGTGAAGGTCAAAGTTGCTGCCCTCTACCTGCCTTTGGTTGGTATCATTTTGGATGCTTTGCCACAGCTCTATGACTTTACAGGTAATGATGCCTTCTGTTTCCTTCTTTGGATTGATGGAGGTTCCTGCCAGATTCACCCCTAAAATGAGGTTTCCATTGCTGGCCCCAGTGCTGATACGCTAGTGTGAGCCCTTCCCACTGCCACTGCTTTCCAAACCTTTTTAAACATAGGCCCTGGTAAGTGTATTTTTTAAGCCACATGTATATGTGTTTTTTTTAATTGTTTGCTCATTCATTCATTCATTGGTCTATTGGTACATGAACACTAAAGACCATACACTACAAAGGATGAGAAAATAACAGAATTACTCCTTTTCGTGATCTGTGGTCTGATGTCTTGAAATAAAGTGTTCTTTCTCTTTTATTTTATGAGCACTTAAGGAAAGAAGCAGACTCACATGAGTCTAAACATTTGTACTATGCCAAAAAAAAAAAATATATATATATATGTTGTCTGACACTATTAGGAAATGCTGCTATGGCAGAGGAATTTTGCCTTTGGCACTAAAAAGCTTATTAAGGTTGAATTCAGTATCTCCCACTTGGCTACCAGAGGAAAGCATGAATTGTTAAAAGGCACCTCCTGAGTTTATTTGCATGTTACAGGTGGATTAGGGAATGTAGACAAACAAAACTACCCTCACTCAAAAAGAACATCTTATCTGAGACCTGAGAAAGACAAATCCCATCTGCCTGTCCTCCCCCTAACACACACACACATACACATACACACACACACAATGCTGACCACTTCAGTGTGCTTTTTGCTTTTCCCTCAGCAAAGGGAAGTTCTTAGAAATTATCGTGCTATTCTTCTAACTGAAGAATGCTTAAGTGTAGAATCCTTGTAAGGAATCATGCTTGTAACCTTAGAACTATCATGTTTTCCTGCTTCCTCCAAAAGCAAAATGTCCTGTGTGACAATTATTTATAAACTCCTTGTGGTGACAATCATTTAGCTCATAAAATGAGGGGGAAAATAGGCAAGGAAGTTATGGAAGTAGCCCACCAGATGAGCTGGCTGCACGGTAAGATACACTGAGCTTCCTGTAGCAGTGCTTGAGTAAAGGGCGGACTGAGAAGATAGTTGTCTTCAGAATTTAAAATGCAGTTCAGAGCATGGCTTTGCAGATCCCTTGTAGAATTTTGCATGGACATTTCAAGAAAGTTTCCTTTGAGGATCTGTTATTTGTTTGTTCCCAAAGCAGGGAATCACATTAACACACTATTTCCAAAGTTTCATTGTTGATTAAAATTTTCCAAATCAGTCACTTTGGATCATAACGTTTTAGCACTTGTTTGTTTTTTTTGGTTCCCAGTGCATATGAAAGTTATTCTTACTCTATATTATGGTCTATTAAGCGTACAGTAGCATTATATTTTTTTAAAGTACAAACCTTATTTTTTTGTTTTTTTTTCAAACTTAGTTATTTAATTGAAAGAAAATTGCTTCACAATATTGTGCTGGCCTCTGCCATACAGCAACATGAATCAGCCATAGGAATACATATGTTCCCTGCCTTTTAACCTCCCTCCCACCTGCCCCTTTCCACCCTTCTAGAGCACTTGGTCTTTTAAATCTCAATGATTTCTTTATGTATGCACTGAACTTTATAGTCATGGTGTAG
>SJXQ01002147.1:119271-201564 GCA_006408695.1 Aepyceros melampus | reverse complement strand
ATCTCTGTGACATCTTTGTTTACTGATGTGGCAGGAAATATTCCATTTCACATATCTATAGAAGAGAGCAGTAATAGGGAGGATTTATACAGACACAAGAGTAGAAGACAGTGTCATCATGGATGCAGGTTGGAGTAATATAGACACAAGCCAAGGAATGCCAGCAGCCACCAGAAGCTGGTAGAGCAAGGAGTGAATTCTCCCAGATCTTCTGGAGAGAGCTGGCTCTGCCAACCCCAATTTCAGTCCAGTGATAATAATGTTGGACTTCTGGCCTCCATAAATGTTGTTGTTGTTCACTTGTGTCTGACTCTTTGCAACCCCAAGGACTGCAGCACTCCAGCCTTCCCTGTCCTTCATTACCTCCTGGAGTTTGCTCAGACTCATGTCCTTTGAGTTGGTGATGCCATCCAGAGCTATAGGAGACTGTATTTCTTGTTTTAAACTACCAACTTGTGTTAAATGTTAAAGCAGCAATAGGAAACTGATAACAGTTCCTTCAGCACTTTCTTCACTTATTTTCCTTTGACACCAACTCCAGTCTGTCTTTGTAGAGCTAGCCCTTCAGTACATCACTGACATTTGTAATGTACTCTTTATTTGCAATGACAAAGCAATTTACAGCAATGTAAATGGGCTCAATTTTCTGTCCTGTGGGACATTCAACTGATACTAGAGACTTTAAAAATTTGAGAAATGCCTTGTTTTGTTTTAGCTTTCTAACAAGTGAAGAAATACCAGAACAAGGTTGAAAAAATTATTTCATAGTTTGAATGTTACAATTAGGCAACTAACGTTTAGCAGAAGGATGTCAGTAATTGCCCTTTTAGCTTTATTTAGAGATAAGAGCAAAAATTTTAACATGAAGTCTGTACCAGATGGATTGCTGCGCCACCCAGATCCTTCTTTAAGCAGATCTTCTTTCACCAGCTGCTGGAAGCATCTTCAGCTGGCAACTCCTCTAGAATTTGCCTCTACTGCAAAGAGCAGCCAGCCTCATTCAAGGCCATCTCTTTCCTGAACTGATCCTTACCATGAGATTGAGTGAAGCAGGAGTATAAAGGCCCAGCTAAATAACTGGGAGATAACATTAATGGACTGTTCATACTCCAGAATTCCCTTAGCGGGTGAAGGAGGTTTTGTTGGCCTTGCATCACAATTCACATTTTCCTCTGCCCACTTCTGCTTCTGTGTTCTCCTTATCACAAGTCAGTTCAGTTCAGTCGCGCAGTCGTGTCCGACTCTTTGCGACCCCATGAATCGCAGTACGCCAGGCCTCCCTGTCCATCACCAACTCCCGGAGTTCACTCAGACTCACGTCCATTGAGTCTGTGATGCCATCCAGCCATCTCATCCTCGGTCGTCCCTTTCTCCTCCTGCCCCCAATCCCTCCCAGCATCAGGGTCTTTTCCAATGAGTCAACTCTTCGCATAAGGTGCCCACACAAGTGTCCCTAAAAATAACATGCATGTCAAGTTGAATCAGAGACCTTCATAAATAGGAAGCACAAGTAACCCAAACCCTTGAGTTCCACAGAATTTTTAATTCATTCCTTCTCCTTAATCAGATTTCTCCCCTGGGACTATACATTTCTACCTACCTCAAAGAAAGAACCATTCCCCAGAGCCAGGAGCCTTTGTAATATGTTTCTACATATCTGCATATCCAAAGGCTATCCAAGGGTTTCCTTTCTGGCTCAGAGATAAAGAATCCTCCTGCAAAGCAGGAAATGCAGGTTTGATCCCAAGGTCAGAACGATCCCCTGAAGAAGGATATGGCAACCCACTCCTATATTCTTGCCTGGGAAATCCCATGGACAGAGGAGCCTGGTGGACTGCACTCCATGGGGTCGCAAAAAGAGTTGGACATGCCTCAGTGACTAGATGACATCTACACATTCAAGAGCACAAGGCTTCTCTGAAGCACACAGAGTTTAGAAGTATGAGTTGCCCAATTTCCCCCCAAACCATACGTCCTTTCAAGTTTCTTTAATTTATTTGTTTCTAATTTTGTTGCAGGAATGGGGACCCCTAACAGGACCAAAAGAGGGCTCTTATCTAACACTCAGAAATGAACTGTCCGAGGAGGCACACATTCTGACAAAGTAAGAGAGTTCATTGGGAAGGGGGTGCCCTGGCAGGGAGCAGAAGGGTAAGGGAATCCAGGAGGACTGCTCTGCCATGTGGCTCACAGTCTCAGGTTTAATGGTGATGGTTTTAGTTTCCAGGTTTTCACTGGCCAATCATTCTGGCTCAGGGTCCTTTCTGGTGGTGCATGCATTGCTCAGGCAAGATGTATGCTAGCGAGGATTCTGGGGGGTGGTAGACAGGTGACATCTCCTTTTGACCTTTCCCAAACTCTTCTGATTGCTGTGGCTTATTATTTTCATGTTCCTTACTGGGACCTCCTGTGACAAAATTACTCACCAAATGGTTATTCTCGTACCTGGCCAGGATGCATGGTTTAGTCAGTGTGTTTCCCCAAGGAATTTTTGACAACCAGTGGATATTTGTTGAGCATCACCAGGCTATTGTTTAGGGATACAGGCAATACCCAGTTGTGTATGTGTCTGGTGGTGAAACTAAAGTCCAATGCTGTAAATAACAATAATGCATAGAAACCTACAATATTAGGTTCGTGAATCAAGGTAAATTGGAAGTCATCAAACAGGAGATTGCAAGAGTGAACATCGGCAATTTAGGAATCAGTGGCCTAAAATGGACAGGAAAGAATGATTTTAATTCAGATGACCATTATATCTACTACTATGGGCAAGAATCCTTAGAATAAATGGAGTAGCCCTCATAGTCAACAAAGAGTCTGAAATACAGTAGTTGGGTGCAATCTCAAAAAAAAAAAAAATCTCAGTTTGTTTCCAAGGCAAATCATTCAATATGCCCGATCGGTAATGCTGAAGAAGCTGAAGTTGAACAGTTCTTTGAAGACCTACAAGACCTTCTAGAACTAATACCAAAAAAAGATGTCCTTTTCATCAAAGAGATTGGAATGTGAAAGCAGGTGAGTAATAGGAAAGTTTGGCCCCAGACTACATAATGAAGCAGGGCAAAGGCTAACAGAGTTTTGCCAAGAGGACACACTGGTCATAGCAAACACCCTCTTCCAACAACACAAAAGATGACTCTACACATGGACATCACCAGATGGTCAACACCAAAATCAGATTGATTATATTCTTTGCAGCTGAAGATGGAGAAGCTCTATACAGTCAGCAAAAACAAGACCGGGAGCTGACTATGGCTCAGATCATGAACTCTTTATTGCAAAATTCAGACTAAAAATGAAGCATGTAGGGAAATCCACCAGGACATTCAGGTATGACCTAAATCAAATCCCTTGTGATTACACAGTGGAAGTACAAATAGATTCAAGGGATTAGATCTGATAAAGTTTCTAAAGAACTATGGATATAGGTTTGTAACATTGTATAGGATACTATCTCTGAGGAAACCATCTCCAAGGGAAAATAGCAGAAAGACAAAATGGTTGTCTGAGCAGGCCTTACAAATAGCTGAGAAAAGAAGAGAAGCAAAAGGCAAAAGGAGAAAGGGAAAGATATATCCAGCTGAACGCAGAGTCCAGAGAATAGCAAGGAGAGATAAGAAAGCCTTCCTAAGTGATCAATGCAAAGAAATAATAGAATGGGAACATTCTAGAATGGGAACATTCAACAGGAAAACAATAGAATGGGAAAGACTAGAGATCTCATCAGGAAAATTAAAGATACCAAGGGAACATTTCATGCAAAGATGGGCACAACAAAGGACAGAAATGGTATGGACCTAATGGAAGCAGAAGATCTAAAGAAGAGGTGGCAAGAATACATAGAAGAACTATACAAAAAAGGTCTTCATGACCCAGATAATCACGATGGTGTGATCACTTACCTAGAACCAGGGATCCTGGAGTGCGAAGTCAGGTGGGCCTTAGGAAACATCACCACCAACAAAGTTAGTGGAGATGATGGAGTTCCAGCAGAGCTACTTCAAATCCTAAAAGATGATGCTGTGAAAGTGCTGCACTCAATATGCCAGCAAATTTGGAAAACTCAGCAGTATCCACAGACTGCTGCTGCTGCTGCTAAGTCGCTTCAGTCGTGTCCGACTCTGTGTGACCCCATAGACAGCAGCCCACCAGGCTCCCCCATCCCTGGGATTCTCCAGGCAAGAATACTGGAGTGGGTTGCCATTTCCTTCTCCAATGCATGAAAGTGAAGAGTGAAAGTGAAGTCACTCAGTCGTGTCCGACTCTTAGCGACCCCATGGACTGCAGCCCACCACGCTCCTGCGTCCATGGGATTTTCCAGGCAAGAGTACTGGAGTGGGGTGCCATTGCCTTCTCCAGCCAGACTAGAAAAGGTCAATTTTCATTCCAGTCTCAAAGAAAGGCAATGCCAAAGAATGTTCAAACTACTGCAAAAATGCACTCATTTCACATGCTAGCAAGTTAATGCTCAAAGTCCTTCAGGCTAGGCTTCAACAGCACGTGAACGAGAACTTCCAGATGTTCAAGGCTGGATTTAGAAAAGGCAGAGGAACCAGAGATCAAATTGGATAATAGAAAAAGAGAATTCCTGAAAAACATCTACTTCTGCTTCATTGACTATGCTAAAGCCTTTGACTGTGTGGATCATAACAAACTGTGGAAAATTCTTAAAGAGATGGGAATACCAGACCACCTTACCTGCCTTCTGAGAAACCCATACTCAGATCTAAGCAATGCCAAAGAATGTTCAAACTACTGCAAAAATGCACTCATTTCACATGTTAGCAAGTTAATGCTCAAAGTCCTTCAGGCTAGGCTTCAACAGCACATGAACCGAGAACTTCCAGATGTTCAAGGCTGGATTTAGAAAAGGCAGAGGAACCAGAGATCAAATTGCCAACATTCACTGGATAATAGAAAAAGAGAATTCCTGAAAAACATCTACTTCTGCTTCATTGACTATGCTAAAGCTTTTGACTGTGTGGATCATAACAAACTGTGGAAAATTCTTAAAGAGATGGGAATACCAGACCACCTTACCTGCCTTCTGAGAAACCCATACTCAGATCAAGAAGCAACAATTAAACCAAACATGAAACAACGGACTGGTTCCAAATCAGGAAAGGAGTATATCAAGGCTCTATATTGTCCCCCTGCTTATTTAACTTATATGCAGAGTACATCATGTGGAACGCCTGGCTGGATGAAACACAAGCCAGAATCAAGACTGCAGGGAGAAATATCAATAACCTCAGATATGCAGATGACACCACCTTCATGGCAGAAATTGATGAGGTACCAAAGAGCCTCTTGAAGATGAAAGAGGAGAGTGAAAAAGCTAGCTTAAAGCTCAACATTCAGAAAACGAAGATCACGGCATCTGGTCCCATCACTTCATGGGAAATAGATGAAGAAACGATGGAAACAGTGGCTGACTTTATTTTCTTGGGCTCCAGACTCACTGGAGATAGTGACTGCTTGAAGATGAAAGAGGAGAGTGAAAAAGCTAGCTTAAAGCTCAACATTCAGAAAACGAAGATCACGGCATCTGGTCCCATCACTTCATGGGAAATAGATGAAGAAACGATGGAAACAGTGGCTGACTTTATTTTCTTGGGCTCCAGACTCACTGGAGATAGTGACTGCAGCCATGAAATTAAAAGACACTTGTTCCTTCTAAGAAAAGCTATGACCAATCTAGACAGCATATTGAAAAGCAGAGACATTATTTTGCCAACAAAGGTACATCTAGTCAAAGCTATGGTTTTTCCAGTAGTCATGTATGGATATGAGAACTAGACAATAAAAAAGGCTGAGCCACGAAGAACTGATGCCTTTGAATTGTGGTGCTGGAGAAGATTCTTGAGAGTCCCTTGGAGAGTCCCAAGATCAAACCAGTCAATCCTAAAGGAAATCAACCCTGAATATTCATTGGAAGAACTGATGTTGAAGCTGAAACTCCAATACTTTGTCCATCTGATGTGAAGAGCCAACTCATTGAAAAAGACCCTGATGCTGGGAAAGATTGAAGGTGAGATGAGAAGGGGATGACAGAGGACGAGATGGTTGAATGGCATCATCAACTTCATGGACTGGATGTGGAGATGGCGAAGGACAGGGAAGCATGCTGCAATCCATGGAGTCTCAAAGAGCTGGACACGACCGAGTCATAGAACAATAACCAGTGTTGGTGCTCTTATCATACAGTTCAGATTGTAGCATGTTATCGACTCTAAGTTGACCTTTCTTCCAGGCAAGGTAAAATGAATTAATTAGCCTAGATATAAAACAAGGAGTCATGGGTCTGGGGAAAATCAGAAAGGGCATACCACATGCTAAAGAGATTACCTCTCTGCCTAGGCCTGGTGGTCAAACCTTGTGCTACCAGCTAGAACAACATGTTGACCTTTCTTCCAGGCAAGGTAAAATGAATTAATTAGCCTAGATATAAAACAAGGAGTCATGGGTCTGGGGAAAATCAGAAAGGGCATACCACATGCTAAAGAGATTACCTCTCTGCCTAGGCCTGGTGGTCAAACCTTGTGCTACCAGCTAGAACAACAGATATTATATCCTCCCTTCTGTGATACAATATGAAGTCTGTGTTATCATCTCAGAATTACTTTTGCCCCAAGTGTTTAATCTAAATTAGTCAAGCCTTTAAATCTGGATCCTAGTCCAAAAGATAACTGACCCTTTTAAGACAATGTCATAGAAGAAAAGGGGGCTAGGGAGAGAGAGACTGATCTAGAATAAAGGTGACATGTGACATAACTAAGTGCAATAAGTATGTTTTAATTGGATTCTGGCTTGAAAAGAAAATGAATGTGAAAGAAACTTTGGGAATGATGGGAAAATTTGAATATAGCCTGAGCAAAGATGAAAAACAGAAAGATGACCTTAGGGAATTATGATTGATTTTTTCTTCAGTGTGATAATATTGCAGTTATGTAGGAAACTATCCTTGTTTTAGACATACATGTTAACATATTTAAGGATGAAATAATATAACCATGGGTTACCCTGGTAGCTTAGCTCATAAATAATCCGCCTGCAATACAGGAGACCCCAGTTCTATCCTTGGGTTTGGAAGATGCCCTGGAGAAGGGATAGGCTACCCTTTCCAGTATTCATGCTTCCCTGGTGGCTCAGATGGTAAAGAATCCACCTGCAATGCAGGAGATTTGGGTTTGATCCCTGTTGGGAAGATCCCTGGGAGGAAGGCATGGCAATTGACTCTAGTATTCTTGTCTGGAGACTCCCCATAGACAGAGGAGCCTGGCAGGCTATACAGTCCATGGGGTCACAAAGCATCTAACACAACTGCACAATATAACCACTTCAGATGATTCAGCAAAAGTATAAACATACAGATATAAGTATTTAATTTTATAATAAATATTGGAAAACATTAACAATTGTTGAATTTAGAAGTAAGTGAATAGATATTTATTTGTATTTCTACTCTTCATCTAGCCTTAAGATTTTTATAATCAAAATTTTGAGAAAAAATAAATGGGGCAGTTTTTACACAATTTTGGCCCACTGCTATCATGGAGGAATTAGGCTCAGCGTCACTAGATATTCTGAATTTTCAAAAGAAGCCTGAAATCTGGAATTTTTAGTAATGCTTCTCCCACTCAAGAAAAAAAAAAATCAAAAATAAATAAATAAATAAATAAATAAAAAGAAAAAAAGAAAATATCATCCCACTACTGGGCATACACACCGAGGAAACCAGAATTGAAAGAGACACGTGTACCCCAGTGTTCATCGCAGCACTGTTTATAATAGCCAGGATGTGGAAACAACCTAGATGTCCATCAGCAGATGAATGGATAAGAAAGCTGTGGTACATATACACAATGGAGTATTACTCAGCTATTAAAAAGAATACATTTGAATCAGTTCTAATGAGGTGGATGAAACTGGAGCCGATTATACAGAGTGAAATAAGCTAGAAAGAAAAACACCAATACAGTACACTAACGCATATATATGGAATTTAGAAAGATGGTAATGATAACCCTGTATGTGAAACAGCAAAAGAGACGCAGATGTATAGAACACTCTTTTGGACTCTGTGGGAGAGGGAGAGGGTGGGATGATTTGGGAGAATGGCACTGAAACATTTATAATATCATATATGAAATGAATCGCCAGTCCAGGGTCGATGCAGGATACAGGATGCTTAGGGCTGGTGCACTGGACTCAGAGGGATGGTACGGGGAGGGAAGTGGGAGGGGGGTTCAGGATGGGGAACACGTGTACACTTATGGCGGATTCATGTTGATGTATGGCAAAGCCAATACAATATTGTGAAGTAAGTAGCCTCCAATTAAAATAAATAAATTTATATTAAATGGGCTGGTGCACTGGACTCAGAGGGATGGTACGGGGAGGGAAGTGGGAGGGGGGTTCAGGATGGGGAACACGTGTACACTTGTGGCGGATTCATGTTGATGTATGGCAAAGCCAATACAATATTGTAAAGTAAGTAGCCTCCAATTAAAATAAATAAATTTATATTAAAAAAAAGAAAATATCAGCAATCAATTTTAAAAACACATCAACAACAACAAAGCCTCTGTGCAGGCCTAATACAATGTATTTGGA
Organism: Aepyceros melampus; assembly: GCA_006408695.1. Classification (NCBI taxonomy): domain Eukaryota; kingdom Metazoa; phylum Chordata; class Mammalia; order Artiodactyla; family Bovidae; genus Aepyceros; species Aepyceros melampus. The sequence continues at coordinate 192,945 of SJXQ01002147.1, read as the reverse complement.
TGCTGAAGCTCGAAGCTCTGATTCAGATCCTTGGCACCTTGATCCTTACATCTTGCCTTTGACCCTCTGCCTCTGATTTTCTTCTTTCTCAAAGTGGCATCTAGCTAACTTAGTCCTTTTCTCACCCTTGCTCTTTTTTTTTTTCCCAACTGGTCTCTACCACTTTGTAGTTTCATTGAGTAGTTAGTGGATAATGTGAGAATGAATCACGCTATGGATTTCTCTGGCATATCGGATGATTTAGCAAACTGGATAATTGTTTAATAATTATCCTAGGGCATTAAACATTATCCTAATGATCTAAAGTAGTTATTAAACCTTCCCACTTAAGGTTATTAAATTGTAACATCTGTCTTCAGGAAGCATTTCTAGTACATGTAATATTCATAAAACATTTACAACTGCTTTTAGTTATATCTCAGACCCTATGATAAGTTTACAGGTTCCCCCCGCCCCTTATTTAATGGCTAAAAATACTAGGCATGGAGTCCTAAAGGCAACTTGAGTCCTCTGTAGGAGAAGATATTATACGCAGGCAAGCTTCCTGGATGACAGGCTGCTGTTTATCCAACTGCACCATGTTCTCTCCAGGCCTTGTTTGCTTTATTAGCTAATTACCAGGCTGCATATTCAACCCAGGTTCCAACTATATTAAGGGCTATTTACTAGCTAAAATCAATACTGTTTCGATTAGACACCTGGCGTAGCTTTGGTAACTAAGCATTATTTGGGCTTCACTGCTTTTACTCTATCAGGGAGATGGGAAAGCGCTTTGTTTTGATTTCTTACACTTAGTGGCTACTGCTCTTAGCAGTAGGAGATAAAAAGGCAGTAGAGAGGCTTTGTCACAGCCAAGACTAGGAACAAATACGTAATATTTACAGCACCAGAAAAGAGGCAAAGAAAAGTACAATGATGGACAGTGATTTTACTACTTCAAGGCTCTTTTTTCATTAGATAAATCTCTTTGGATATATGCCTGGTGCACCAAGCACTGTATTACCCCTAAAATTAAAAAGATAAATAAAATATAGTCTCCAACCTTATAAAGTTCGAAAGAAAATTGAAACAATAATAACTATTAAAGAGTGAAAACAGTAAACAGCAGATGTGGAACTGGGTTTGGACATAGCATAGGAAATGGAGTGATCTATTTTGTTAGAAAGAAAAATTCCCCTAAAGGCTTTTTTTGTTGGTGATGTTGGTGTAGTAAACAGAAAAGTCCCTTTTTAATGTAGGTATTTTATTATGAATGTACAGTAATTCCCTTTTATCAGCAAGGGAACATTCCAACCTCCCCAGTGGATCCTGAAACTGCAGATATATTACCAAATCCTATATATACTATGTTTTTTCCTATGCATGCATACCTGCAATTTAGGTACAGTAGGAGATTAACAAAAGTAACTAACACTAAAATAGAAGTTATAAAAATATACTTAATAAAAGTAACGTGAATGTAGTCTCTTTCTCAAACTATCTTATGGTACAAATGTAATGCCTTTTTCATCTTAACTAAGTGCCTACCATACACCATGGCCGTAACTTTTTCAGTGTGAGATGCAAAACCAGCGTGAATTTCTTTTTCTCTCTTCATAAGCTCACATAGAAGCTTCCTTCTTAGGAATCTTGAGGTTGCAGATCTTAGCAACCTCAGCTCATGATTTCTTTTCCTTTCTGTATTAGGCCCAGAACTTTCAACTTACTTTATGGCTTCTCTTTGACAAGTCTAATTGCCACCATCACTCTTGAGCTTTCAGACCAATATTAAGTAAAAAAAGGGTTACTTGAGCACAAGCATGCAAGAGCTTATCTAATCTGATAACCTAAATAGCCACTAAATGACTACTAGGCAGACAGGATATACTGGGCAAAGGGATGATTCATGCCTGGGGAAGGACTGAGAAGGATGGCTTGAGATTTTATCACATCACTCGGAACAGTGCACAATTTAAAACTTATGAATTGTTTATTTCTGGAATCTCCCATTTACTATTTAAGAACTTCAGAAAACAGCAGGTAACTGAAATTGTGAAAAGCAAAACTAGATAAGTGAGACCACTACTGTAATCCATGGTCATTTTGTAAACATGAAAATATACAGACAAAATAGAGAAAGAAATGCCTATGATCCCACTACTCAGATCACAACCTTTGCTAGTAGGCTGCTATAAACATATTATGAATTTTCTATTATATATATGTGCATAACTTTCTCAAACCCAAAAAACATGTGAAAATAAAGGATTTGAGTCGGATTGTTCCAAACCAAGGTCTTGTAATTTATTACCATCATAACTTTGGGCAATCTGCTTACTCTCTCTAAGAATTGGTTTTCTTATCTATAATAAACAGGTAACAATACCTACCTTGGTGGGTTGTTGTAAAGATAAATGAGAAGATAGAAAAAGTATAATTCTTAGAACTATAATCTCAGAGGCATATAAAGCACTCAACATATTCATTTATCCAAAAAATATTTATTAATAGCTCTCCTTATATGCAGATGACACCACCCTTATGGCAGAAAGTGGAGAAGAACTAAAGGGCCTCTTGATGAAAGTGAAAGAGGAGAGTGAAAAAGCTGGCTTAAAACTCAACATTCATAAAATTAAGATCATGGTATCCGGTCCCATCACTTCATGGCAAATAGATGGGAAAACAGTGGAAACAGTAGCAGACTTTATCTTTTTGGACTCCAAAATCACTGCAGATGGTAACTGCAGCCATGAAATTAAAAGACACTTGTTCCTTGAAGGAAAGCTATGATCGACCTAGACACCATATTAAAAAGGAGAGACATTACTTTGCCAACTAAGGTCCATCTAGTCAAAGATATGGTTTTTCCAGTAGTCATGTATGGATGTGAGAGTTGGACTATAAAGAAAGCTGAGCACTGAAGAATTGATGCTTTTGAACTGTGGTTGGAGAAGACTCTCGAGAGTCCCTTGGACTGCAAGGAGATCAGTCCTGGGTGTTCACTGGAAGGACTGATGCTGAAGCTGAAACTCCAATACTTTCGCCACCTGATGAGAAGAGCTGACTCATTGGAAAAGACCCTGAAGCTGGGAAAGATTGAAGACAGGAGGTTAAGGGGACGACAGAGGATGAGATAGTTGGATGGCATCACTGACTCAATGGAGATGAGTTTGGGTAAACTCCAGGAGTTGGTGATGGACAGGGAGGCCTGGCATGCTGCAGTCCATGGGGTCACAAAGAGTTGGACACAACTGAGCGACTGAACTGTACTGATATTAAGCACTTAGAACTAAGTTTAGTATTTAAGTATACTATTTTAAAATAAATATTATAATTAGTATATCCTGTAAATCCTCTTTCACTTAGCAACATATAGAGAACATCTTTTCATGAAAATAAATATATGGATGTAGATTTATATCATCCATTTTATTGGCTGTATAATATTCCAGTGGGATGAATCTGTTCAGTCAATCACCTATTCAGGGACCTGCAGGGAATTCCCTGGGAGTCCAGCGGTTAGGACTTGGCTATTTCTCTTCAGGGGCCAGGGTTTGATCCTTGGTCTGGGAACTAAGACCCTGCAAGCCACATGGTGTAGCCTATAGAGGTGGCTTCCAATCTATTACAGACAACATGCATATCTTTGTATTCATGCTTCAAATATCTCTGTATTCATGTCCAAATGATTCTTAAGGATACATTTTTTAAGTGGAATTATTGAGCCAAATTTGATGAACAAATAAAAATGTTTCAACACCCTATGATTAGCTTGTACAAGGAAGGCTTTTAAGTAGAGAGATATTAGAGCTGGGTGTTAAAGACTAGGCAGAAGAGATTAGGGAAGAAAAGTGAGAGAATGAGGTCAGTAGGAATGAGCTCATTATCTTTCAGTTAATCTGAGGTCATACTCTAAACCAGGCATCTTTGGGGACTAAACAACTAATAAGGAATAGTAGTTTTAAAGAGTGACTAATCTAAAATATATAAAGGACAAGTTTTTTGTTTTTTTGTTTTTTCTTTCCACCCTCAAGAATATGCTGCTGCTGCTGCTAAGTCACTTCAGTCATGTTTGACTCTGTGCAACCCCACAGACCGCAGCCCACCAGGCTCCCGTGTCCCTGGGATTCTCCAGGCAAGAACACTGGAGTGGGTTGTCATTTCCTTCTCCAATGTATGAAAGTGAAAAGTGAAAGTGAAGTCGCTCAGACAGTTGGAACAACTTCTGGAATGCTAATGTGAACGTTTTCGTGATCCACAACACCAGGCAGAATTTTCAAGGAAGGAAAACCATTGTTACCTCTTAGCCCACTCTTCCAATGCCCACATAATCCTCTTTTTGCTCCCAGCAAAAGTATAGAACTACAGGGCTCTTTGATACAAAGTTGTTGGGTTTTTGTTGGCTCTTTTTTAAATTTAATGTATGTAAAATTAGGACTTCCCTGGTGGCTCAGTGGTAAAGAACCTGCGTGCCAAGGCAGGAGACGCAGGTTTGATCCTTGGGTTGGGAAGATCTCCTGGAGGAGGAAATGGCAACCCACTCCAGTATTCTTGCATGGGAAAACCCATGCATAAAAGGAGCCTGGCCAGCTACAGTCCATGGGGTTGAAAAAGAGTCAGACATGACTTAGCGACTAAACAGCAATGTAAAAATAAACCGGGCCACTTATTTGAAGATGCTTTTCTGTAGAAGTAAAAGATACCTACATAGATTTTTGTCTCTGTAAAATCAGGTTGAGGACTAAGGATATGCATTCTAATGAGCACCCCAAGCTTGTTTGGATTTAGGGAGTCCTCCAATTCCACCATTTTGAGCATCTTGCTATAGTCCCTTGCCACTCAGAAGGCAGTTCCAGTATATACTTATGCAAAAGCATTACCTGGGTGCTTGTTGTTGTTGTTGAGTCATTAAGTCATGTCTGGCTCTTTGCAAACCTATAGACTGCATCACACCAGACTTCTCTGTCCTTCACCATTTCCTGGAGTTTGCTCACTTATGTCCATTGAGTCAATGATTCAATCCAACCATCTCATCCTCTGTCACCTCCTTCTCCTTCTGCCCTCAATCTTTCCCAGCATCAGGTCTTTTCAAATGAGTCAGCTCTTCGCATCAGGTGGCCAAAGTATTGTAGCTTCAGTTTCAGCATCAGTCCTTCCAATGAATAGTCAGGGTTGATTTCCTTTAGGATTGATTGGTTTGATCTCCTTGCTGTCCAAGAGACTCCCAAGAGTCTTTCCCAGCACCACAGTTTGAAAGCATCAATTCTTTGGTCTTCAACCTCCTTTATGATCCAACTCTCACATCCATACACGTCTACTGGAAAAACCATAGCTTTGACTGTACGGACTTTTGTTGGCATAGAAATGCAGACTCTCAAACCTCACTTGAGATCTACTAGACAGAATCTGCATTTCATATATTTTCCCGGATGATTTACATGCACATTCAATTTTAATAAATCCTATTCTCTAGGTTAAGTGTCAATAAATAAACTGAGTAGATCCAACAAAGAAAAACTTTCCCATGAAAAGTTAGAAGACCCATCCATTTGGTTTTGGGGGAGACCTAAAATTCATATACTACTGAATACTGAGAATATGCATCAAGAAACCTTGTGTTTCACACTTTTTCCATTGACTAATCTGGGGAAAAAATCCCAGAAGGATAAATCAGTGAAACGAGTGGCATGTAAGAATCCAACACTAACATTTCAGGAAAAGTGATGAGGAAAGATGAGATCTAAATGATTTATTCATAGTTATCATCCTCTATGTATATATCAATTCCTAACTCTTTTCTAGGTATGAATGGCTTTATGAAGGAGTTGCAGTGAGAAAGATTAAATAGCTTGAAGTATCATCAATAGATGCAAAATGAAATAAAATTGGTTTTGGTTTTATTTCTCTTGTCAGTTTCTACTGAAGAACTTTACAAATTATAAAATTATGCAGCTGAAATCAGAAGCAAATAAATGTTGGAATTTTTATTTAGCATTGCTAATTGATATTTTAAGAGGTTCAAAATTGGTCGAAATGCATCTTGTTGAGTCACAAATGTCATTGTACTAATCTCTTATAGGGCTTCCCTGGTGGCTAAATAGATGGTAAAGAAACTGCCTGCAATGTGGGAGACCTGGGTTTGATCCCTGGGTCAGAAAGATCCCCTGGAGAAGAAAAAGATTGCCCACTCCAGTATTTTTACCTGGAAAACCCCAGGGACAGAAGAACCTGAAGGACTACAATCCATGGGGTTGCATAGAGTTGGACACAACTGAGTTGCTTACACTTTATATAGGAATCTGGTTGGAGACAACCATCTTGTAACCAAAACTGAATATTTATTAGGATGTTGAAAGTTTTACTGAATAGTTAAATAATTATTTCAGATAGATATTTGAGATAGGTAGGATTTGGAACAAATCCAAAAAGAAAAATATATGTTGGATCAAGTAACAATTTTGTATCTCCAAATTTCTTGTTTTTCAAATATACTTAGAAAAAAGCTTCAAAGTTTGCTAAACCTTAAAGATGCAAAGAAGTTTGGCTGTCCTTATCTTATAAGTTTGTTTTAAATAAGGAAATGTTTGGTTTTAACCAAAGAAGAAAGGCAAACAGACACAATTAACCATAGAGCCATAGACCACTTATTTACAAGTTTTTGATTAGTACTCAAAAGCATATGTCTCAAGGCATGTTTCACTATAAAACTACTCAGCTAAAATTTCTCTTATGCAAATTCAACCACATTTTGTCTCTTCATACTTGTTCTTGTTGATGACAACGAGAAGGGTGATTTAAAAAAATAAAAGAGGTCAAGAAAAAGAGAAAAGCAGAATGGAAGTGGGAGAAATCCGGATGAAATCATCAGTCAGAAGGTTTTATATCATTCAGACGTATAAATTTAAAGCCAACAGTAACAAGAAGGAAAAAAAGCTTTTAAAAAAGTGCTAGCTCTTTTCTCATTAAAGAAATGCTATTTTTCCTGAAACTAAACTTTATTATCAGCTATAATACTTCATGGTCCATTTGAATAGTCTAGAAATTTCTTTGTTGTCACTTTATGGCTCACTTTCTCAAAGTTTTAGTATTTGTACATGTCCCTCACTATTATACTTCCCTTGTTACATTTTTCTTCAATTTACTTTTTTAAAAGTTTAACTTCTTCCTAAGAAATAAATTTCATGAATTATATATTAATATAAACAAATTTTAAAAATTAAATGTCCATATGCACCTAAAAGCATTTCATGAACCATGAGCATCAGCAAATCCTGATGTAATAGGTGCTCAATAAATATTTGGTAAGTTAAGAAACAATCTTATTATTAATAGTTTGTTTATGAACTTGAATACATAAACAAGTACAGATTCAAATAGAAAATCATTGCCCATTCATCAGGTTTTTGCTCCAAATCATCAAGTCAATCATAATTTTCATCTTCTGGCATTTGTTTAATTTTATACAACCATTCACAGAGCTTACCTAATTACTGGTATTAATCAAATACTATTTTCTAACTTTTCAGTGTTCCTTTCTATTGATCATTCACCTTGCAAAGAATGAGATCTAAAGGGAAAAAAAGAAAAAGAAAGTGATCCTAAACCAACTTCTGAGTAAAATTGTTTGATTCATCCTTCAATGAACATCTACAACGCATAAGGCATTGTTCTAGTTTCTGATAATGGAAAGACAAATAAGACTTAATCCTGAATTCAGATCGCTTAACATTTCATGAGAAAACAAGTCAGTTAAACAGATAAATGTCATTCAGTGCAATAAATGTTACAAGAGAGATATGCAGAGGAGTGAGTGACCAACAGTGCCTGAGGACAGCCACGGTGAGGTCTCAGTGGAGTCAGGTGTTAGATAAGCTCCAGTATCTGGCACATACAAGACACCCACGAATCATTCAGAAAACTCATCAACAGTGAAGGAACAGAGTCAAATGCTGACCACTTGGACAAACAGGGGGTAAAAAAAATCAGTCCAGATCTAAGCTGTCCAGTGTGCCAGGCAAATTAGTTTCACCTTTAGAATAAAGTGATATAAAATATGTGGAGACTGAAATATTCTCATTTAAACAATGAATCCTAATACACATAATCCCAATTACACTTAACTAATATTTTTCATTTTCCAATTTGATTTCAAAAGATGAGTTATTTTAACTCTTATACAAGTGAGATTATTGGGAAAGTATAAAATGGAGTAGAAGACGACCTGTGATCCGATGTCAGCTCTACCAGTTAACTGGTTCCTGTCTTTAGTCAACTAGTTTCTCTGAGCCTGAATGTTTTTCAGCTTTGAAAGCACCTAACGTTGAGTTGTTGTTGTAAAATACATTCAGTCTAACTACTGCTAACCATTGTCATTGCTATCATGTCCCAGCCTCCATCATGTTTTGTATGGATTATTGAAATAATCTCTTACCTTGACTCCTTGCTATCTTTCTTGCCCCCATTTACCCTATTGTCAACTCAGCAGCGAGACTACTTCTGCTAAGTACTATTAATTAAATAAAACCATTCCTTGCCCGAAAACCTTCCAGTGGTGTTCCATATCATTCAGAGCAAAATCCAAATTCCTTGCCTAGCCACCACCTGCCCACCTGTCTCCCTAATCTCATTTTCCATCACTTTCATCCACCTTCATTTCATTCCAACCACAGGAACCCCTTGCTGCTTCCTTAAAAAATCACCTTTCACTTCAGGGACTTTGGAATTTACACTTTCTATTCTCTCTCAAAGAATACCCTTCCCCCTTGACACATCTTCCCTGGAATGTCACTTCCTCAGTGGGACCTTCCCTCACTACATTATTTACAATTTTAGTCTCTTACCAGCATTATGTTTTACCTTCCAGATGGCTCAGCAGGTAAAGAATCTGCCTGCAAAGCAAGACACAGGAATGAGAGTTTGATCCCTGAGCCGGGAAGATCCCCTAGAGGAGGAAATGGCAACCCACACCAGTATTCTTGCTTGTTAAATCCCATGGATAGAGGAGTCTGACAGGCTATAATCTAAAGGGTCACAGAGAATCAGACACGACAGAGCACATACACACGAACACTATATAACCCCTTTCCCTGGTCTATTTTTCCCACAGCTCTTACAACTATGTATAGAACTATACGCTGTCTTCTTATATTGCATCTTTTTTTTTTTTAATCTTCCCATATAGAAAGTTAGTGCCAGGAGGGTAGAGATTTTTGTCTCTTTTATTCAAGGATGTATCCTCAGTGACTTGAAGAGTATCTGGCACATGATTTAAAAGCCTCAAAAAATATTTCATGAATGACTAATTTATGAAAAGTAAACACTTTGAATTAGACTTTCTTCTTGTTCTATTCTTCCACAGTTAAATAATAGAATGTGTGTTCATTATACTGTCTAAAAGACAGAGGAAATAGGAGCACATTAACTCATCATCATTATATCTAGATAGATATTATGTAATATCTTCATGTTCTATATAACAACATATATTAAATACCTACTGATCCTTTCTGGGACTGTCACTGTTATTTAGAATATACATGAAAAGACTGATGACATCCCTTGTTTTAAAAAATGCAAATGTCATTGAAATTATAATCATTTGAAGAGTAAGTATTCATTAAAGAAATGATGGTATTAAATAACCTAAGAAAAAGTTTATAATATGTCATCCACTTTTTTTTTTCTTTTGGCCATGCTGTGTAATGTGCAGGGTCTTAGTTGTTTGACCAGGAATCAAATTTGTGCTCCCTGCATTGGGAGTGCAGAGTCTTAACTGTTGGACAGCCTGGGAAGTCACAGATCTCATCCACTTTGAATGTAAAAGTTAACTTTTTTAAATGAAGTTTACCAATAGTATGATGCCAATAAAGCCATAGAAATGTGACAGAGCTACAGAGCTGGAAACTAACTTGAGATAATTTGCTTCATACCTTTCCATCAAGCATGTGAATATCTAGACTATTTGTGTGTGTGCTAAGTTACTTCTGCTTTACTTCTGCTTTATTGACTATGCCAAAGTCTTTGACTGTGTGGATTACAATAAACTGTGGAAAATTCTGAAAGAGATGGTAATACCAGACCATCTGACCTGCCTCCTAAGAAATCTGTATGCAGTTCAAGAAGCAACAATTAGAACTGAACATGAGACAACAGACTTGTTCCAAATAGGGAAAAGAGTACGTCAAGGCTGAATATTGTCACCCTGCTTATTTAACTTATATACAGAGTACATCATGAGGAATGCTGGGCTGGAAGAAGCACAAGCTGGAATCAAGATTGTTGGGAGAAATATCAATAACCTCAGATATGCAGATAACACCACCCTCATGGCAGAAATCGAAGAATAACTAACTAGCCTCTTGATGAAAGTGAAAGAGGAGAGTTAAAAAGTTGGCTTAAAACTCAACATTCAGAAAACAAAGATCATGGCATCTGGTCCCATCACTTCATGGAAAATAGATGGGGAAACAATGGAAATAGTAACAGACTTTATTTTCTTGGGTTCCAAATTCACTGGAAATGGTGACTGCAGCCATGAAATTAAAAGACACTTGTTCCTTGGAAGAAAAGCTATGACCAGCCTAGACAGCTTATTAAAAAGGAGAAACATTACTTTGCCAACAAAGGTCCGTCTAGTCAAAGCTATGGTTTTTCCAGTGGTCATGTATGGATGTGAAAGTTGGACTATAAAGAAAGTTGAGCACTGAAGAACTGATGGTTTTGAACTGTGGTGTTGGAGAAGACTCTTGAGAGTCCCTTGGACTGCAAGGAGATCCAACCAGTCCATCCTAAAGGAAATCAGTCCTGAATAGTCATTGGAAGGACTGATACTGAAGCTGAAACTCCAATACTTTGGCCACCTGATGCGAAGAACTAACTCATTTAAAAGACCCTGATGCTGGGAAAAACTGAAGATTGGAGGAGAAGGGGACGACAGAGGATGAGATGGTTGGTGGCATCACTGACTCAATGGACATGAGTTTGAGTAAACTCCGGGAGTTGGTGATGGACAGGGAGGCCTGGCATGCTACAGTCCATGGGGTCGCAAAGAGTTGGACACAACTGAGGGACTGAACTGAACTGAGCTAAGTTGCTTCAGTCGTGTCTGACTCCTTGTGATCCTACAGACTGTAGCCCACAAGGCTTCTCTGTCTATGGGTATTCCCAAGCAAGAATATTGGAGTGGGTTGCCATTTCTTACTCCAGGGAATCTTCCTGACCTAGGGATCAAATAAATCCATGTCTCCTGAATCAGCAGGTGATTCTTTACCGCTAGCGCCACCTGGGAAGCCATCTAGACTATTTAGGATCCAAGTATTCCTTATGATGGGGCTTCCCAGGTGGTACAGTAATAAAGAATCTGCCTGGCACTGCAGGAGGAGAAGGAGACACAGGTTTGATCCCTAGATTGGGAAGATCCTCTGGAGTAAGACATGGCAAACTACTCCAGTATTCTTGCCTGGAAAATTCCATGGACAGAGGAGCTTCGTGGTCTACAGTCCATGGAGTTGCAAACAGTCGGACATGACCAAGCACATACGCATTTCTTAGGATACAAACACACTTAGATATATCTATAAGAAGCATTATAAATACTTTCATATAATAGATCTATTCCATATGTTTTAAGGTGAATGTTTGACCTCACATGTTGACTATCTGTATTTGTGCTTTAGCATTAATTATTACAGAACTATTGAACTTAACTCAGTTTATATACAATTTGAAAAATTAAAAACACAGGTAAGTAGTACATTGTGTGTTATTTATGTTTTAGTCTGCTTTAAAATGTCAGTTTTGAAAGCAGTTTCACTTAAAATGTTAAAATGAAAGTAGATTAATGAAACAGGTTCTCTATAGTTTTTATTACCATTTAAAAATTTGTGACAGCAAGATTGACATCAGGGGCTTCCCAGGAGGTAAAGAACCTGACTGCCAAGGTAGGAAGCACTCATAAGAGTGCTTAATCCCGGGACGAGAAGATCCCCTGAAAGAGGAAATGGCAACCTGTTCTAATATGCTTGCCTGGAAAATTCCATGGACAGAGCAGCCCCTGGTTCATGGGGCCATAAAGAGTTGAATAGGACTGAAGGAATAAGCACACACAAGAATGACATCAAGACCCTATCCTTCAATTATAAGGAAAATCAATATTTGTCTCCAAGTAATTTGTGCATTTGCACCAAAACTTTTAAATTTAACACTGCAAATTATTTAAGTTGAAGTAACTGAATTTTTGAGGCAAACTAAATCCAACTGAATACTTCCTGGTGATTCACTAATTGTGTTAAATAGATAAATCACTTAATCTACATTCTCCACACTCCCATGGAAGAAAATTCAGGAATTTAGAATTAAAAAACTTTCTGCCTATTTAAAATGGTAGCTTTAATTTTTTAACCTTCAGTTTCTACACTATTAAAACAAAGAAATATTAGCTATCACGGAATTGTTGCAAAGGAAAATCACTGTGAAAGTGCTTCATGTCATAATTATACTATAAATATAGTATAGGTCATGAAGATTAGTAGTTTTGACATCATCACTACCAAAATAGCCACAAAAAGTATAAGCAAAGATTATGAAATATTGATAAAGAACTGCTTTTTTTGCTAACTGAGCAAAAATATGTAGTTTTTGTAGTTTCTTCTCTACTACCATGTAGTAGAATAGTATGTAGTTTCTTCTCTCAGTTTTATATTTACTGGTCATTATAACTATGTTGCTCATCTTTATACTCATTATAAGGATATTTTATAATTGTTTTTGTTGTTTGGTCGCTCAGCAGTGTCCAACTCTTTGTGACCCCACAAACTGCAGCATGCCCGACTTCCCTGTCCTTCACCATCTCCTGGAGCTTGCTCAAACTCATGTCCATTGAGTCAGTGATGCCATTCAACCATCTCTTTGTCTGTCATCTCCTTCTCCTCCTGCCTTCAATCTTTCCCAGCATCAGGGTCTTTTCTAATGAGTTCGCTCTTTGCATCAGGTGGCCAAGTATTGGAGCCTCAGCTTCAGCATCAGTCCTTCCAATGAATATTCAGGACTGATTTCCTTTAGGACTGGCTGGTTTGATCTCCCTGCTATCCAAGGGACTCACCAGAGTCTTCTCCAGTACCATAGTTGGAAAGCATCAGTTCTTCAGTGCTCAGCCTTCTTTATGGTCCAACTCTCACATCTATACGACTACTGGAAAAACCATACCTTTGACTAGACAGACATTTGTTGGCAAAATAATGTCTCTGCTTTTTAATATGCTGTCTAGTTTGGTCATAGCTTTTCTTAGAAGGAACAAGCATCTTTTAATTTCATGGCTGCTGTCACCATCTGCAATGAGTCTGGAGCCCAAGAAAACAGTCTCTCATTGTTTCCCCATCTATTTGCCATGAAGTGATGGGACCAATACTATAATCTTCGTTTTTTGAATGTTGAGTATTAAGCCAGCTTTTTCACTCTCTTCTTTCACTTTCATCAAGAGGCTCTTTAGTTTCTCTTCACTTTCTGCCATAAGGGTGGTGTCATCTGAATATCTGAGGTTATCGATATTCCTCCCCACAATCTTGATTCCAGCCTGTGCTTCATCCAGCCTGGTATTTCGCATGATGTACACTGCATATAAGTTAAATAAGCAGGGTGACAATATACAGCCTTGACGTACTCCTTTCCCAATTTTGAACAAGTTCATTGTTCCAGGTCTGGTTCTAACTGTTGCTTCTTGACCTGCATACAGGTTTCGCAGGAGGCAGGTAAGGTGGTCTGGTATTCTCATCTCTTTAAGAATTTTGTACAGTTTGTTGTGATCTTGACTTTCATTTCTTAGTGTTAATAATTAACATTTATTGATCTAAGACAAGTGTTCCAAACAACTGTCTAAAGGCTGATGGATAAAGCTTATCTCTTTATTACTCAACACTGCTAGAAGCTTTGGGTGTTCTGTTTTAGCAGTGCTCTCACCTGACTTGGGCAAGCAGTTTCACTCAGGCTGGCAAACTGAGCCAAAGGAACTACTTTGTATCTGACAGACTTAGTTTTTCTGGTCAGGTATAATACTCCTCAAAACCATGAAGGATTCTGTAGGAAGAATTCTTATCAGTGATCCAAACATTTGAATGTTAGTTTAACAGTATGTACTAGTTCCATAATAGGGGATCATTAAGTCAGAATATTATATTTTATAATACATACATTACATCAGAATATTCCAATTATATCTGGAATTTTTTACCCCTCTGAGGGACTTCAGGTTTAATGACCCTTAAGATCATAGTGGAAGCTACTTGGTGCTAAAGGAAAAACTGCTAGTAATATCCATTGATGCAATCGTTTAATATATAGAACTTAACGGAAATTTATAGAAACGAAATAGAAAGTAAATCTCTTGTGGGTCTGTTATAGACCAGTTGTCAAGCGTGTAAGTTCTAGGGTCTTCCCTGGTGGCTCAGTGGTAAAAAATTCTGCTGCCAATGCTGGAGACACCGTTCGATCCCTGATCTGGGAAGATCCCACATACAACTAAGCCCATGTGCCACACTCCTGAGTCTGTGCCCTAGAGTTCAGGGCTCATGCTGAGCCCACATGTCACAGCTTCTGAAGACCATCCATCCTAGCTCCTGTGCTCCACAGTAAGAGAAGCCACCTCAACGAGAAGCCTATATACCACCACTAGACAAAGTCTGTGCCCAGCAACGAAGACCTAGCATAGCCAAAAATAAATTAATTAAATTTTAAAAAAAAGATATTCTGGAAGGGAATCTCTTATTTATTTTTTTAAAGAGTGTAAGTTCTAGAATATTTCCAATTCTCCACTTAAAGGATTTTAAGTAGTTACTTAAACCTTAATTTCTTCCATCTGTTAACTAAAAGTGTTCTAGTTTATGTAATTACTTTGCTGTTAGTTCAAGCTGAACAAAGACTAATTTCCTAAAAATACTGCATGCAGTTTTAGTTATTTTCACCTACCCTGTTATTTTTCTTCCACTGCATAAGGTTAGTGTTAGAAGTGTAAAAAAAAAAAAAATCACATTAAAATGGAAATAATTTGCTGTTAGACATTCAGTTAATTGACCAAATCGAATACTCCTCTCACCAGTACAATACCCTTTTTGGGTAAACATTGTGTATCCACAACAGAGGAAGAGTGTATACACAAAGGGGAAGAGTGAAGAGGTCTCCAAGTAACTAATAGCAGTATTAACATTTTAAGCATAAACTCAAGATAAGAAGGTTCATGAATGTTAAGGAACAAAACAAAGTCAAATGGTATTTGACTTTGCAATGCAGCCTCTTACAGTAAATGAAGGTAAAGAAAAATAAGGAAAAATGTGTTAATGGTTCTTAGTGTTCAAAGTTAAATCTGTAAGTTTCTATTAAGATACCTTACTCACTTTCACAGCTTCTGTGCTGAGATGATTCAGTCTTCGGTGGAAAAAGTTCAAGGTATTTACAAACAATTCAAAAAAACGGATTTGTCTATTATATTAGGACAGACAGAAAATTAAATCTGTACAAAATGCTGAGGAGACACAAAATTAAGATGTTGCTTTGGCCCTATTCTATAGGCCAATGGCATCTAACTTGGGGCCTTAGGGACTTAGATTAACTGAGCCTTCTGAGTACTGACTTAAAGGAGGTAAATGCCGCAAAGGAATACCAGGAGGCAAGGGAGCTGGGAGTCATTTCCAAGGGCATGTCTGCAGGCCACAAGGACAAGGACACAATAGAATACACATCAAAAAAAAAAAAAAGCCAGAGGGCTTTTCTGGTGGCTCAGTGGTAAGTATCTGCCTGCCATTGCAGGAGACACAACAGACTCAGGTTCAGTCCCTGAACTGGGAAGATCCCCTGGAGAAGGAAATGGCAACCCACTCCAATATTCTTGCCCGGGAAATCTCAAGGACAAAGGAGTCTGGCGGTCTAGGGTCCATGGGGTGGTCACAGATGAGTCCGACACAACTTAGTGACTGAACAACAACAATATATTATTTATGTGCGTGTGTTGGATTGTGATGTTTAAAATAAAACCGCTAGAATCTGAGAGCAGAGGCTCTGTGGTGTGTCGGCATTGCAGGGTTTGTCATAGGATGAGCTAGTTCAAAAACAGGAAAGGCAGATCTTTCTGCGAACCTGCTGTACTGTAGTTTGTCATGAGTGTGCGCTAGTTTTGAACAAAGATGTTTGAAAGATAGTTCACTCCCGGTCAGAGAGGCTTTCTTGCCCCTTAATGTTATTTTGCATACGTTGGATATTTTAAATGTAATCTAGAAGTGACAGTCTGAGGCCTTCTTATCCTTAGGTGAGTGACATAAAGCTAAAGTGTTCCTCCCTATTCCAAACCGAGTATCCCCAACCAGAGACACACTTTTGTTTTCTTTTATATATTAACAGCCTTGATAAAGTGGCAGCTGGTTCTAGCTCTTCAGCTGCTTGCTTAGGAGATCATTTCTGCTGCATATAACATATTTTCCTTATGATTTACATCCATTATATGGCCAGATATCTTTGTTTGTTCAAAACTAGAGAGAAGGTTACTTTCTGCATGCAGTTTTCAGTATCAGTCAGAATATCTGAACACTGACTTTACATACAACATTGCTTTAGGGACTACTGAAACGCAATCTGCAGCAGTGGCCACAGGACTGGAAAAGGTCAGTTTTCATGCAAACAGAACAACTGTATAAAACTTTCTCTGACCAAAGTATAATGTTAGAGGAAGGTATGGGTACAGTAAAAAATAAAATATTTTTGGTAAATATTTAAGAGGTAAATTTTGACAGGGACTAGAAAGAGCTCAGAAAAGGAGCTCCTTCAATACAAGGAGCTCAGAAAAGTAAAATACAATTGAGGTTTGTTTATATACAAATAACTTGAAAAATCAATCTAAAAATGAGAAACATTCTAGTATACAGGGTCCATCCATCAATAGAGGATTGATTACATGATGTTCTCTCTCCCTGTCTCTCTCTCTCCCAACCTCCACCACTTCCATGACTGTACTAGAATGAAGGAAAAATTTTACTTCCTACTTTGTATCTTTTTGTGTTGTTTGCATTTTTATAACATATATGCTTTCCTTTTTTACTTTTTATATTTTTTGAGCTGGGGAGAGCTCAGTAGTCTAGAGTTGAGCTACTCATGCTTTCTGTTCATGATTATTCTTATCAGACCATACCTCTTCATTGTTTTGTTCATGCATTTATTCACTTTTATCCCCATATCCTATTTAATTCCCTTTGCCTCCCCATAAGCCATCACTATATTGTGCTTAATATACATCTTTTGTTTATATGTGACCTTAAACAAGATGTATTGTTTTGCTTACATTATTTTAAACTCATATAATATTGTCATCTTTGTAGCTTACATTTGTAGCCTGCCAGGCTCCTCTGTCCATGGAATTCTCCAGGCAAGAATACTGGAGTGAGTTGCAATTCCCTTCTCCAGGGGATCTTCCTAACCCAGGGATCGAACCCCAGGTTGGAATCAAACCCAGGTTGGAATCAGGGATCAAAGCCAGGCTGGAATCAAAGCTGGGTCTCCCGCATTGCAGGCAGATTCTCTACCGACTGAGCCATCAGGGAAGCCCCTACATTATTTACTATGTACTATGTTTTTGAGAGCATCCATGTTACTCTGTAATACATCTGACCCAACGCCTTCTACATGCTGCATACTAGCCATGGTGTGTCCCATCACCATCCAAGTGCAAGGCTCTGGGCGACTATACAGGACACGCTTCTATGAAGCTGGCCCTGAATCTAGCAAGGTTTAGAAAATGTGGTCACACCTGGGATCCACTGAGGTTGGTGAACAAAAGAGTAATGTAATGAAATCAGTGTTTTAAAAAATATAGAACTTTCTTGGGAGTAATTCTGCAATATGTATGGAAATTTTAAATGCACTTACCCTTTGACTTAGCAGTTGCACCTCTAGGAAATTATTCTGTAACATGTCCTACACCTGAGCAAAATGGCATTTGTTCAAGGATATTCACTGCAGTTTATTTCCACTAACAAAAGATCAGAGATAGTCTGTCCTCTGTTAACGACCTGGGTAAGGTAGTGATGGCTCCTTCGTGTAGTGGACATTCTCATCATCTTCACGCCTCTAGATTACAGCTTCAGTCTTCATTTCCCTGCCTTGACTCAATCCTTAGGAAACTTGGCCTTCAGGCACCATTTGTGATTGTGAGATGGAATAAATAAAGTTTTAATTCCTAACCAGTAAAAGGCAGTTAAAAATGATAGAACTGTTAAAAAGAAAGAAGTATCTTCCCATGTACTTGCAAAGAAATTTTCCTGAGATCAATTTTTCTGAAAAAAAGAAAGAAAAGAAAAAAGACAATGAGCACAATAGTGTGTATGGTAAGTACCATTTGTGCATAAAAGTAAAATGCTATATGTGTATCTACATAGAATATCTATGGAGGGAAACACAAGAAACGAATGACTGCAGGTTGCCTGTAGGAGTGAGAATCTGGGAAACTGATCGCAGTGAGGTGAAGACTTAACTTTTTTTAAAGACTTACTTTTTAATGCATATTCTTATACCTTTTGAATTTTCTTACCATATTCATGGGTTACTTCTAATATATATATATATAGAAACCAATTGACTTGAGAGGAGGAAGAGAGCCCTTGAGAAAGGAAGAGAAAGCCATTTTTGCCATTAGATAGTAGGTGGCCAAGTGGCACAGTTCAAGAATATATTAATAAATGCTGCTCCCAGAGATGGCTGTCAAAAGAAAAGGATAAAGAATTCCCACCCATAAACCTGAGGACTCTGTATGGATTTGAAATTAATTCAATTATTGAACCAGCAATAAAGGAACAATTTTATTTTCAAATATTAATGAAATAAAAAACAGAGGGAGGAGGAGAAGGAGGGAGGGAGTAGGAAAAGGAAGGAGAAAATTCAACTAGTAACAGCATGAAAGATGGCCAAGGAAACCAGGGGTTTCCCAGGTAACCCAAGAAGTGTGCTGATAAGGGTCTGCATGAGGTAGGAGAGAGGGAAGGGAGAAGAATCAGTGCCATTTTAAAAGAGGGGACTCAGATGTGGTGACTGATTAGACATGCTGGAGGACTAGGCATGAGCATATCACAAGCAGGAGGATTTGGCAGTGACAGCTTTTAGGAAAAATTGCTGCACTCTCAACATCTGCATGCATCTGAGAATTACACCTGGATTCTTCATTTCCATGCCTTGATTTTAATCCTTAGGAAAGTAGGCCTTGGGGTACTACTTGTGATTCTAAAATGGAGTAAGTAATGATTTAATTCCCAGCCAGTAAAGGGCAATCCAAATGACTGGCTCCACCATTTCCCCAGGGCTAGTTTGTAACCTGGGACAGAAATAAGCTGTGTGTATTAAATCAATACAATCACTCACAAGTTAAAAAAAAAAAAAAAAAAGTCATTGCTTTGGTGGCTATGCATCCTATGAACTATTTCTGTTTCTTAATGGTTTGCTTTCTTCAGCTTTAAGCTTGGCCAGATTTGCACAGTGAGCCAGCATCAACCAGGGACTAGGTGCCTTGAGCAAGTGTCCCAAGGTGCCATGATGCAAATTACAAGCTCCTGCCTGCCCCATGGAGCTGTCACAAAGATCAGGTTTCCTAAGAGATATGATTGTGTAACCTTTCACGGCACTCCCTGCTTTCTTCCTCTCGGCCACCCTCACTGGGGCTTGCTCATCAGAGCTTGGGAGCATGGTAGACTAGGGAAAGTGTCAGGGTGTGCCATCTGGTGATTTTTCCGTGCTTAACCATACCAAAGGGGAAATCACGGCCTGCCACAGCATCTCTGATGTGAAACAGGGTTAATATAGAGTGTATCTCTGAAACAAAATAACTGTATTTGTCGTGATGTGTCACTCACAGCTAGCAAAGGAAGAGGATTCTGCCTGCCTGATAAGCTGTGTCTCCACAGATTCCAGACACCCCACTTCCCTGTCTCTCTTTGACCCCTCAATTCCTGCTGCTCCCTAAAATAGACCTTCCCAAGGCTCTGCTCTCAACTCTTTGGGATTGCCTCCATATCTATATTCTTACCTTCCACTCCTGAGCAGCTGAAGCCCAACTCACCTTGGAGCCTTGATTTCTTCAGATCTGGATGACAGCTACCTAGTAAGGTTCTCCCCTGAGTTATCTCAGTAGTATTTCCAGAAGTGAACACTTTGACTCCACTCTTTAGTTCCCACCCTTTCTCCTTCTGACTTCCCTACGCTACACCACTCCTCCCAGTCACTTAAATTACTTGTTCTTCCATAGGTTACTAAGACTGTAATCTAGATTTCTTTACTCCTTAATCTCTCAGATTCGTTTTCCTTCTTCTTCCTGCCTTGCCTCCTGCTAGAGATCTCATCCTAATTCAAGACCTCATTGCTTCACTGCTCCTGTTGTATTCACTCCTGGGTGAATTCCCATACTTACAGTTTCTCTTACTTCCACTTTTCTGACACATTGTTGCCAGATCAACTCTTCAGATGCTCTGATCTTTTATCTACTCAAAGAAATCTTTGGTGGCTTCCCTTGCTACCGAATTAATACTAGTCTAACAAACTAAGGATGGGTCCTTCAAATTTTTCATATGGCTTTTATTGGTGATTCAACCACTGATGATAAATTTCTCTACATTTTCCTTAAACTTTCATATTTTCATCTCATAGCACATTCTAGAGTAAAAAGTTCTCTAAATTTACTGTTTTGGGGTAAAATAGCTTCTGAATGTGTGTTTTTCATTTGCAAGCAAAATAAATACTACTTAAACTGATTTGAAAAATAAAAGGCAACTTATTGCATAAGGACAACTTACTGACTCATATAAATGCAAAATCCAAAATTTGTTCTAGTAAGGCATGACTGTCATACCAGGGTCAGCCTCTCTTTCTCTTTTGTACAAGCAAGATGGCTATAACCAACAATACCAGCTAAACATTCAACCTGCTTGACACCCCACCCCACCCCCGCCCCCAAAGAAAAAAAGTCTCGGCTTACAACTCTGGAAAGAAAGTTCTGGTAAGGATTTGATTTCCCTTGCTATGGTTACATATTGCCTTTAATTAAGCACAATGGTGAGGAAAACATTTGGATAGACTATCACTGTGAGAAAAGGAGATGAAGGGCCAAGTTGTCTTACTCAAATCTCAAGGTATTGGTTCTCTACAGAGTAGAAGATTGTACCAGCAAGGGTATAAACTGCTGGGAGACACACACACACACATCCTACATGCCCTTAGCTGCATGTAACAAAATACCTAATTCAAAGGGGCTTAAACAATAAAGAGCCTGATTTATTTTACCTAACCAAAAATCTGGGTGGAGAAAATTTCAGGATGGCACAATGTCTCTTTTTATCTTTCTGCTGGGTCATCCTCTGTCTCCCTGCAAGTCACTAGATGACTGGAGCAGCTCTAAGCATTATACCTCACAAGACGGTGTTACAAGCAGGAAAGAAAGGGCAAAAGAGACACCGGCTTTCCCAGAAGCCCCTGGCTGACCATTCTTTCTTTCACTGGCAAGAACTGTCACAAACCCATCCTGGCTCAATCCTTGGAAAGGGGAATGGAATAACTGGCTTAATGCACACAATTTTCCCTGGAGCTAGGTAGACTTTCAGGAAGAAAAAAAAGTAAAGTAGTCATTGGTGGGTCACTAATAATGTTTGCCATTAGATCATACTTCTTATTTGATTCCTGCCACCTGTTTAAATTTTTAAATTTGTAGTGTTTCTCATGAAGTTTTAGATTGCTTTTTTATTTTGAATCATAACATTTCAGAGTTCATATGAACTTACGTCATCCAGTTAGGGCTTTTCAACGTTTTTTATTCCAGACTTGTAAGCCATCAAACAAATGCAAATAAATGGGAGAGGTTATAAATGAGCTGGTGAAGTGTGGAAGCCAGGTAAAGAAGGTGAGCTCCCCCCATCCCCCTCCCCATGTGCCCTGTCTCTTATACACATCTTATATAGAAAGGCAGAGGATACACGCTTCTCCTGTAGTTTATAATCAAAACTCAAGATGAGATAAGGCACATTATAAAAAATAAAGACAGAAAAAAGATAAGTAAATAAATAGCAGAGGGAAGACAATGCAGGCCATATGTTCAATAAAAGGCATGAACACAAGTCACAGGTGGGCAGGATGACTGTGGATTAGGGAAGTCTAAGAGGACTTCAGAAGAAAGGCTGGGCTTCATGGGGCTGGAGGGATAGAGGCGGGCCCTTATGTAAGCAGAAAGGAGGAAGGAAAGCATTGCAGGCAGGAGGCATGGTGTAAGCAAAGGCCCTGAGATTGCCAATGGTTTTATGAGGAGGAAGTGGAGTGAACATAACACCAGGAGATAAGGTTGGAAAGGTGGCGTGTTATAAAACATGACACTCAGCCAGTGTGCCCTACTGGAGTTACATAGGTTGGGCTTAGCCAGGCCCGGTCTGATTGGTTGGTACACGAGCCATCCTCATTATTAAATACCATCACCCTGGGGGTAGGCTGTGTAGGCACAGAGGCCAGAGCAAGCTCAAGGCAGGGAATGCCAAGTGAAGGAGTTCAGATCTTATCTTCTCAACATTAGGGAGCCAGTGATGGGATCATAACATATGACTAGTTAGAGTGAGGCTGATCCAGCGGTGAGGTGAGAATGGATGGGGGAGAGAGATCATAGAGGGGGAAATTAGTCGGGGGCCAGTATGGTAGATCATGGTGAAGGCATGATGCTCTAGGAGAAGGTGGGGGCAATAGGACTAGAACAGAGGCTGAAAATGAGCAATAATCACCTAGCAAAAGGGCCTGTCCTTTCTGCAAGCTCATGACCTCGCAGAGTGCAATAAAAACAAACAGTGGAAACATTGTCAGGAGTATAAAGGTAAAATGGGAGACCTAAGCATTTTGGGGAAAAACAATATTAAAGACTGGAAGCATCTTTCAAGCTCTCTCTTGCAATCTCTGCCTTTTGAAGGTTTAGAATTTGGGGCTCAGAAAAGTTGCCAACTGCTGTACATTTGATGAACCTGCCTTGTCCACTTTGTCATTTCATTACTCCAAGAACACCCTAAGTGTTATTGTTGTTGTTTTGGTTACAATTTCTCTTAATAAAAGCTTGCTGTTTTGTTGACTGACTCTGAAAGCTGCTATTTTACATTTGTTACACATGTATGGGAAGTATGGAAAAGAAGCAAGAACTGGCCAAGAATAGATGTGAGAAGAGATGGGAGAAAAATTACTTCTGTAAACTGGTTTGGGGGACTTTTCCCCAAAAGCTTTGAAAACACAGGACTGTCACTTAGGGAAAAGTTAGTGATTCCATAGAGCAGATTTTTCTGAAGCAGAAAGAAGTGAGGCCTTTGTCTTTTCAACAGTGATTTTCAATCATGTCATTCATTGCTGGCTAGAGGCCCTGAGACACTTCTGGAATGCAATTTTAAAGCCTCATTTCTCCTCTAGTTCTCTTATTTTAAGGAATACTGAGGTCCTAAAAAATAAAATGATTTGCACTTGCTCCCCCATATGTTACTAAGACTGTAATCTAGATTTCTTTATTCCTTAATCTCTTTGTATCTCTTACATCTTTATAATTCTATATTGTATTTGCTTCAAATTTTGCTTTGTATGTACTCACTTAAAAAAAAAATCCTTAAAAATAAATCTTGATGTGGAAGTCTCACCTTATTTCAGCAGTTTGTTATGTTCTTTCTTTAACCCCAGTCTTGATACACAATATTCCTGAGCTACATAGTAAGTATTTCTAGTGTAACTACACAGTGTTTTATTCTGTTGTAGGCAGGAGAGTGGCTAAGCAACGATTAAGCATGATACCACTTGTGTTCCAACCTTGACTCTGACAGCCTCACTTTTTCTCACTTGTTAAGCTGAAGTAATTATAACACCTACTTCACTGGGTTGAAGTTCATATGTAATGTACTTACATAGGCAAGCATATAGCAACTGCTATGTGTTTACTGTTATTTCTCAGTCATCCCCTTCCCCCCAAATTCTTTTTGGCCTTCAAAGATCCTATAAATTGCTGGGAACTTCCCTCTCAGAGATAAAGGGGCAATAATGCCTAAATCCAGAGTCTTCTGTCTTATGTTTAGATTCATTTCCATGAATGCATTTCCTTCCTTTACTTTCTCCTCCTCATATAACTTCACTGTATGGTTTGCAATTTTATTTTCCGTGGAAACGAAGGGTAACTTATACTGTGGAGTATAAAAGAGTCTTGGAATCAAGTTTCTTACTATCAAAGAAGGGACATCTTACAGATTCTAGGTCACTTGTCAACAATCACCAACATTCCAAAGATGCCTGTTCACACCTCACAGTTCCCATATACTTGGATCTAAGTGCCAGTTCGCCTTCAGTGCTCCGTGAGTCCTACTCCCAACCCCTGACAAATACACCATGTATTTGCCTGAATTAGCTAAGATAAGAAAAGTAAAACAGGAGTGGTTGTTTTAAAACATCTAAACATCTGAACACACAACTAAGTAATTGTGTAATTTTGTGTCTACATAGTAATAAAATTTTTATTTGCCTCATTCACCTAGGACGACTTCAGAAGACAACCTCCTCTCCAGATTCAACAGAACTAAGTATAATGGGTTTTTTGGGTAAATGTTAATTCAATGTTTATAGTTATTTACTTTAAAAACTCCATTGCTTTTTCTGATGTTGAATTAAGGACTTCACCCTTTTCTAACAGACTTATTGCACATTGACAAATCTATTCTAGTAAGGTGCGGAAAACCATTCCTACGAAGAGCATTGGTGGTTCAGTGGTAGAATTCTCGCCTGCCACGCGGGAGGCCCGGGTTCGATTCCCGGCCAATGCAAGGAAGTGTTTTCCTTTTTCCTACACGTAGTTTCAGCTCCTCAAAACGAGTTCATTAGAAAGTTAGGAATGGTCACTTTATGCAAATAAAGATGACGAGCATAATTTCCCGTTTCAGTTTCTCGTGGAGCAATTAAAGGCTGATTCCCTGAGGCGCGCCTTATTTTTCGAGACTTTCTTTTATATATTTTTAGGGCGCCTAGAGTACACATGTAAAATGTAATGGGACATACATTTACTATATTTATATGGATTTAAAAAAAAAAAGTAGACCCTCGGCTGTTTGGAGATGCCGGGGATTGAACCCGGGACTCACACATGCGAAGCGCGCGCTCTACCACTGAGCTACATCCCCCAGCCGAGAATTCTCTTTCTGTTACAGGTATTCATTCAGGCTAGAGCTAGACCGACAGCTCTGGTCAAGTTTTAAGACTTTATTTTGGTGAGAGCTTCCACGTAATCCTCTTTTCTACCTTTGCCACTTCCTTTAGAAACTGTTTCTGGGATATTTCAAAACTCCACGCAGCCAGCGTTGTGGGACGCAAACCTGACTGGCTCTCGAGCACTCCTGCCGGGCGCCTGGAGCCCGAACTGACACCCTGCACCCTGCCGGGCGGCGGGGTGGAACGTCCCAGAGCAGAGTGCCAGCCCGAGCCCGACTTCTCCGTCGGCTTACTGCGCAGGCGCTGCAGAATGCGGACGTGGGGGTGCATCCGGCGCTTTGTTGCGGAGAGGAGCCCCCAGTACCCGGCACGGGGGAGCAGGCGGGAATCGCCGCGAGCGCTGTCCTGGCGCCAAAGGAGAGCTGCTCCTGAAGCAGAGCGGTGGGGACCTTCTGTGCACAGCCGAAAACCTTTCGGATTTACCTGTACAGCCGCCCCTCCCCCACCAAAATAAACCCACATCTCAGGAAAACACGTTCACGCCAAATCCCCATAAACTGGCTTTGTAGGGGTTACAGCCAACTCTTGGAGGAGAAAATGACTTCACAGCATGCTTTTTATGTGGGGTCCAAACTGAAAGAAAATGACACCAACACCCTCTTTGTAGCTTAATTTTACATAAATGATAAGGTCGATGGAAGGTACCTCCTCATGATGCCCTTTTCTCGCCGCTATTTACACACCTTGGACCCATCTGACTGATACGCTGTGATAGAAACACGTGTCACTTAACACTATTTCATTGTGTCCTCTGAACTCTTACTAACCGCTAAGCCTACTCCCAGCCCCAAAGGAAGACATGTACTCCAGTCTCAGCATGCTTTTTATGTGGGGTACAAACTGAAAGAAAATGACACCAACACCCTCTTTGTAGCTTAATTTTACATAAATGATAAGGTCGATGGAAGGTACCTCCTCATGATGCCCTTTTCTCGCCGCTATTTACACACCTTGGACCCATCTGACTGATACGCTGTGATAGAAACACGTGTCACTTAACACTACTTCATTGTGTCCTCTGAACTCTTACTAACCGCTAAGCCTACTCCCAGTCCCAAAGGAAGACATGTACTCCAGTCGTGTTTCCTTGAAATAACCTCTCTCTCAAATATGAGTGCTGGACTACGTGGACTAACTTACCTTATAATGAAATGCTGTGTTTGATCCTTCCCAGTGCAGTTTAAACTGATACCACCCCAAGGAAGCGAAGGCTGAGTGGGAAAAGCCTCGGGTGAGGGGAAAGAACAGGGGAGCGATTTTGTGTCAGGGGAGTTGGGCTACCTTCTCTTCCAGATGACCTGTAAGGCTGACCCAAAGGGCACACGGGGAGGGCCTAGAATTTCCACTGTTTTCCGTTGCAGTAGAGCGCCCCTCGTAAATTGAAAAGTCAGCAGGCCAACAGCCAGAGCAGAAAAACAGAAGTTTCAAAATAACTCTGGGTAAACCACAAGTTTCATAATCAAGTCCTAGATTAAAAATAAGTTACTGTGTTTGCTTACAGTAATTTCAACAAATAATGGCGCAAAATCAGAATCAGCTTTTGTTTTTAATGAGAACAAGCCAGAACAAGCCACATACTGATTTAATACAACTTCAATGCAGAATGTCTTTAAAAAAAGATAAAAGCCACGTCACTGAAACGTCATTAAGGAGCTCCGCTCCAAACTGAAACATTTCCAAACCAACCCCTGCTTTCCATCCAGAGTCACTAGAACGTGAACCTCTTCAGTTGACTGAGTCAAGAAACAGAGAACCATTTTTCACCAACCAGGGTTTTCACCAATGCAAATGACAAGTGTAGTATTCAGTTAGTTGTAAAGGAAGCACGTTTGCCTTTGGTGACCACACCTTGACATCCTCTTTAGGACCCCTTCCTCATATTAAGACATTTCTCCATTATCTGAGGCACTTCCTTTCTGGGACTTCATTCTTAGGCAAGAACCTTTGTTCTTAAGGTTCAGAGCTAAGCCTCAAGAAGGCTCCTTCTAAATTGTTCACTCCTCCTATTTATTCTACCAGTCCAGGACATAACTTGGTAAAGAACATGAACTCAAGCTCTAAAGCCAAGAGAGGATGTGAAATCAATTTACTGGCCTGACATAACCCAAGAGAAAGATGGCTTTTTCAGCCACTGTAGTGGATGGGAAAGAGAGAGAAATGGCACACTTTAAATTAGGGACTACTTCTTGGATCCCATTTATTCTGTATGCAAATAAGACTGCCCCTGCCCTGCTTGCAGATGAAGATAGGCTGACCAAGTGTCCAAAATCATGAAGTATTAAAAAGACACTCCTAGCTTCCACCTTCCCCACATTTCTCTTGGTTGGGGACAAATTTTCCCCATTCTCAGTCTCTGTCACATATTGTGCACACATCCCCCCATTCACAACAATCGACCTTACACCCCCACTTTGAGGCAGGTGACTTTTACCTCTGGTACGATTTCCATATTTCCTTTCACATTCTTGCTTCAGCTCCTGGCAATCTTTGTCCAGCAGGTATACAGCATCTTTCCCTCTAAGTTGACAACAAGTTAAGATGCTTGTTCCCAGTCCAAGCAGCAGTTCTTACTCTTATCGGTACATTAGAATTACTTACAAGAGTCTTGGAAAAAATGCTGATACTTGCTCGAGCCCACTCCCAATCAATTAAGTCAGAATTGCTAGGAATGGGTGTAAGCATCAGTACCTTTTTAAACTCAGGTTATTCCAAGGCGCAGCTAAGCCCAAGAGCTAGTACTTAAGGTCTATTTTTTCATGACAACAACAGATGTCTGGTGATGGTTTTAACTAACCTTACTGTGTTAGTCATTTCACAAGATATACATATTTCAAATCATGTCATGCACTTGAATCTAGTACAATATTATATGTTAATTGTATCTCAATAAAACCAGGGAAAAACCCAAGAGATATCTGTCACCAGTCCAGTGGTTCTCAAACTTGGCAGTAGATTGAAAGCACCTGGCAGGCTTTAAAAAAACTCTGATGCTTGAATTCCATTCCTAAATATACTTATTTATTTGGTCCGAGAGTGGTCTGGGCATAGGATTTTAAAAGGTGATTCTAATATGCAACCAAGGTAGAGAACCGTAGTGTTCAAGTACATGCTTTCTCAAAATCTTCACCCAATTATGTGAGCAGCCAAGCTTGCTAAAATTCTGACAGTAGAGACTACTCACTGCCCAGGGGCTCCCACATTGGGAAGCTGGCATTGCTAGAGGATGAAAGAAACTATCTCAGTCCAACTTCTCCTCCCTATTTTCCTTCATATAAAACTGGTGGAGGCAGGTGTTCAAGTGCTAAAAACAAATATGCCTTACCCTTGCATATCCTGTCTCCTCTAACCACCCTGACATCACATGAATGAGTTCTTCCAACCAGCTGTCCCTGCTGATTTGCTGGCCATTAGAAGGGCTCAAGATGAGACTAAGAAAGAATAGGAGTGGAGTAATCTCCACCTGGCACCTGGGAATGCCCTGTGCTTGTGGCTTCCTGGATGAAAAAGGAGTGCTTTACTCAACACCTAAAGGAAGAGGCAGCTCTTTGAAATACATTCTTTTGCTTCTCAGGGTTATAACTATTAGTAATTCTTCATCACCACAGTTAATTATCATTAATAACAACCCAAGGGCCAAAAAAACTACTGGTTACATTTAATTCAGAGACAGCTAATAAACATTACTCTTTTCAATAAGTACCCCTAATGTGAAAAATTATAGTGATCATAATTTGCATTTAGAATTAGAAGTATTTATTGAACAGTGTTAGATTCTACTTGGAAAGATGCACATTCTATAATTTAGATTCTGGTTACAAATAGATGGAAACAGAAGGAGGTACATATTTAAGATGACATTTAAGAGAGAAAAGATGTTACAGAAAGCTCATACTTCTGGAAACTCAATGGTCAGTTTCAGAAAGGGTGTTATAGGAATACAGAGAGAAAAAAAATTTATCTGTATGGGATATGAAAGATTTTTCCAAACTTAAATTACCTGCTTAACCACAGGAATCCCTGTAGTCTTATACCGGCCTATTCACAAAAGCTGGAAATAGGGTACATATTCTTTTGTGGAGGCCTCTGACTGAGGTCTTATTTTACCAACTATTTAGTCCCCTGGAGATTAGGTATCATATTTTATTCTCTATGAACTCCCCATAGCATCAAGCACTCACTGAGTTCTACTGAGGCCATAATACATCCTGGCTTTACAATGTCAAGTGGGAAATTGGTAAAAAGGGTGTTTAAGGGTAAATGGACATAAAGGATTCTATTGCACTGATGAAGATATTCTAAAGGATATTCTAAAACTGGATTATGGTGACTGTTGCACAACTCAATAAAATTAACCAAATTATAATACTTAGTTTGGCAGTTAAAATGGTTGTTTTATGATATGTAAATTAGACTCAATAAAGCTTTAAAAGAGGGGGTGTAAGGAAATAGAATGGGCTAGCAGCAGCAGCAGCAGCAATGGAAGAGGATTAATGTGACAATAAGAAGTTATACATACAGTTTGCATAACTGATCGGAAAAAGAAAACAGATGATGCACAAAAGAGGAAAAGTGGAGAATGAAAGGCAATGATTTCTTGTGATGTAGGAAGGAACAAACAGTTGTTACACAGATAGGGAAACTAATGTTTCCAATAACTGTTACAAGGATAGGGAATGAATAGCATTTAGATAAATGTTATGCAGAGCTTCAGAAAGAATTCCATAGTGTTGCATATATAGATGTATATGTTGCATGAATATAATAATAATATAAAATATATAATATATGTGTTAAGGACTCTGTACGTATTTGTTAATGCAAAACATCTCTGATATTAATTCACTATTGATTTCCTTACAGATATATTGAAAATTGGGATTATGAGAGAAGGTGTCAAAGATAATTCCCAGTATTCTGGTTTGAAAAATTATATGCATCATGGTGTAATTCAATGAAACAGAAAGCATGGGAGGGAGAGTGAACTTTATAGGTAGTCATTAATTCCATTTTTATTCTGTTCAAATTGGGATAATTCATCTCTCTCAAATGGAATTTTAAATGGACACTTAGATGATGAATTTGGAGACAGAAGAGAGGTTTTGTGTTGAAATATATATTTGAGAAACACTAGTGTAGACAAAACAAAGTCATGGATTGGATGAGACTACTTAGGGAGAGAGCAGAGAATGAGACAAGAAAGGACTGAGGGTCTGGCTTGAGAAACCCTAATATGTAAAGACTGAGAAAGGAGAATGAAAAGGAACAGCCAGCGATACAGAGGAAAGCCATAATAAGATTTCAGGAATCTCAATGAGAAAAGAATGTTTCAATACAGAGTTAAGTTTGAAAATACTGGCACCTGAGAAATCAGGTAAAATTTGAAGATATAAAATGTCCCTCAGATTTAGTGACATGGAAGTCATTGGTTAACTTTAATAACAGTTATTTCACAGAAATCAAATGTTAATTCTTATAATATATGCCATGTGATTCACAGTTAGTCTCTCTGGGAAGTTTTCTTGTTTTCTAGTGAAAAGAGCTCTGTCAAGCTCTTTACTTTTAATACCTAAATTTAAAGAAACTATTTCTTTTGAAGCAAATTCATCTGGAAATTCATGAGACCCTAGGAATCAAGAAAGGACAAGAGACACAACTACCTTTAATCACAAAAAGTTTGCAAATAGGAAAGATTATTCTTTTATTCTTTTCTGGTCTTAAAAAAAGATCACATTTACTCATTTACATATTCATTGACCCAGTGAACATCTATTGATCACATACCATGTCAGGCACTATGCCTGGAACTGGGGCTAAAAAAGTGACAAAGTTAGCAATGCCCCCAAGCTAACTGTACTTAGAGGTAATAATTGAGGAAGCAGCAAACATAAAGAAAGCATTGATTATACAATAAAGGCTATGATAGAAGGAACTAAGAGTTCCATGTGAGCACAAAAGAGGAACACACAATCCAGACCAGGGGATCAGGGAAGATTTCTGTGGAGACTTTAAGTATGAGTAGCAGTTAGCTTACTGAGGATGGGAGTGGGGGATAAGGAAGATGAAGAACAAACTAAGCAGGAGGAACAGAGTACAAAATGACCTCGAAGGCGAGAGGATTATAAACTTTTCAGAGATGGAATATATTTAGCGAGGGGTGTGTGCTATGTTGAGGAACATGACAAGAAGGAAGCTGGAAAGCAGACAGGTCTACTTTACACAGGGTCTTGTAAATATCCTAGAGCACAGAGAGCTGTGAGAAACCATGCAGAGTTCTACAGAGAGAAAAAACATGAGTTTTATTTTTAGAAAAAGCATTTTGGCCTTAGATTATAGAGCATATGGAGTGGGTCCCAGCAGGAAACAAGGAAACCACTGGAAGCTTCCTTCTGGCCTCAGCAATGGAATAATAGACTTAGGCAAGAAATGATGATCTAGAGTTGCATTCTACAATAGAATAGCTACTAGCAACATATGTCTATTGAAATATGGCTAATGCAAATTAAGAAGGTAAAATATCTCATTAGAAGTTTTTTTCATGATGACATGTTGAAAATATTTTGATATACTGGATTAAGTAAAATATATCATTAAAATTAATTTCACTTTCTTTTTACTTTTTGTCATTAGTAGTTCTAATGGACAACACTGATTCTGAGACTTTGTATTGGAAATGGAGAAGGAGAAAACTGAATTAATAAAGAGGAAGTGGGTTTGGCAGAACTTTCATAATCAATTGGACAATAGGGATAAGGAAAAGAAAGGAATAAATGATTCCAAAGTTTCTGACTTGAGCAACTAAATGAAAGAATGGTAGACTAAAGAGAGTCAAGGATAAGAAAGTTTCTTTGTTTTGTTTCTTATTTTAAGGTAGAAGAAGATTCAGTATGTTTGAGTGAAAATATGGAGTCAGAAGAGAGGGAGATGACAAGATATAAAAGAGTGAAGAGTGGTTAATAAAGATGAGATGTTCAAGAAACTGAAAGACTTGAAATATTCGGGCTTCCACAGGGACATTAATTCACCTCAAGAAGAAGGTTGAGGCCTGGGTGGAGTAGGCAGTGAGTCCAACGCATATCTTTAAGAAATGGAGGGACTTTCCTGGTGGTCCAGCAGCTAAGATCTGAGTTCTCAATGCAGGGGGCCCAGGTTTAATCCCTGTTAGGGAACTAGATCCCCCGTGCCGCAACTAAGAGTTCAAAGGTCACAATGAAGATCAAAGATCCAGTATGCCACAATCTGGTCAAATAACTAACTATTTAAAAAAGAAATGAACAAGGGGTTGGGGGTTGAGGGTTGGTGATGGGAAGGAAGTAGATTTATAGCATAGTAGTTATCCAATAAATATTAGTTTCTTTAAACAGTTCACATACAAAGTAATAATTCTATTTTGTAATTTCACATTAGAATATTTCATGTTTCTTTCCACAAACATATGAAAACACAATAAATATCTACCCCTTTTCTCTCTCTCTTTCGACACACACACACACACACACACACACACACATTTACATATGCTCCCCACTACAGATATACATTAATCCAGTTTTTTAGACAAAAATGTTACAGAAATTGGGAATATCCCCTGAAAGAGGGCATGGCAACCCACTCTAGCAGTCTTGCTTGGAGAATTCCCATGGACAGAGGAGCCTGGTAGGCTGCAGTCCATGGGGTCACAAAAAGCCAGACACAACTAAGTGACTAAGCACAGCACAGTTACAGAAATTGGAGGTAAATGTGTTAAATTCTTCAATTTCTTTTAGTGATACAAATAGAAAAAAATGATGTACTGTTTCTTAGCATCATTATTAATAGAAACTTCATAAAAAATAGCTTCTAAAGGTTAGATGCAGGCTATGATGGTAGATGCTAAAGAAGCATCTTTAGACAGATTTTTATACTGAAAAGAGTGCTGAACAGGAGTCAGAAGACCTGGTATCCCCAAAGTGGGCAAGGGAGGGTGGGATGAATTGGGAGATTGAGATTGACATATATACAACCACTGTGTATAAAATAGATAACTAACAAGAACCTACTGTATAGCACAGGGAACTCTACTCAATGCTCTGTGGAGACCTAAATAGGAAGGAAATCCAAAAAAGAGGGGATATATGTATACATATGGCTGATTCATTTTGCTGTACAGCAGGAACTAACACAACATTATAGCAACTATACTCCAATAAAAATTAATTTTAAAAAAGAAGACCTGGTATCCAAGCAGATTGGTCAGTTATCAGTTAGGTGTCTGGGGCAAAACGTTTAACTTTGTTGAATCTCCACTTCTCATCTGTAGAAGACAGATGGCTTTTATAGCTCCTACAACTCAATAGGGTCTTTGTGAGGATTCAGTAAGGAAATGTATTGAAAATTCTTCTGTGATTTGACAAATGCTCATACAAGTTATCTTGACCTAGTTCCAATAAAAATTTTTCACAGTCACTACAGTACTGATAATATTCATATTCATAATGGGGAGTTATGAACTGAGTCAAATTTACAATTGCTTAAGGATGTTTACACTACTTGTTTACTGATTATTGATCCTTCTGAACTTTTGTGGGATTTCTTTTCTTGTTTAGAGGAAGTATCAAAATACATCACTTCTTTTAGATTTCCGTGAAAGTGTGGCCCTTGAGTCATCTCATCCGAGTCACCTGAAATATTTGTTTAAAGCAGAGTTGCCTGAACTCAACATCCAGAGATTCGGCTCTTTGGGCTAAGATTCAAGAACCTGTATTCAAGTGTGACTCTACACACTATAAAAAATTTTAGAACACCTTTGTTGAGATACAGTTTATCCATTTACAGAGTACGATTCATTGGTTTTTTTGTATATTCATAAAGCTGCACAATCATCACCATAAAATCTAAAGTCTATTGGGTTAGTTAAAAGTTTCTTGGAGGTGGCTGTTCTGTGGGCCCAAGTATAAAGAGCCCTCTCCTACCCCCAGTATAATGACAAATAAAATAATTTTTGCATGCCATCAGACCACTCTGCTGGTCTGCTTTCTGAGCACTAGTGGCCCCTCGCTAAACAAATCTCCATTTTACAAAAGGGTTAGGAGATAGTATACAGACAAATGCAACTGTTGCACGGCCAAGTTGCTGAGCATGATCAGAAAGCATTTGTAAGGGGAAAAAAACATGATTAGGCTAAGGCTCCTCTCAGCCCCTCTTCAGATTATGAGACTGACACACTGTGCTAAGAGGGCAGATCTCTCAGGCCCTCTTAAGGCCTGCATTCTGATCTAAAGGTCTTTTTCTCTTAAGAATTCAGGATCGATGCAACTTCCTAGTATCCTAGACAGAGCATGTTGTTAATAGCTTATTGATATTTTCAGTTTGTCAGCTTCTAGAACTCTATTGTTGATTCAGTTTCATCTCTGTTTAATTCGAGGGGAAAGACTTTTAAACAAAAACACTTCATTGTTCTGGTAAATGGTAACCTAAACGGTGACGTGTGAGCCATAAATACTCAAGACTTTAGAAGAAGCCACAACTCTAGTTAGGCTGATGTTTTAGGAAGTTTACAAAGTGCTTTTCTTACTCTATGGGGAGAATAATGTTCTAGGGAAGCATATTTGGAAAGCTAGGTAAGTTTCTTTTCTGGTTTTTACAGAGAGGTCTTCTTATTTAGTTTACAGTGTTGTAAATTTCTTGAGCATCATATTCACTTAAGAGCATTATAGAGACTTCCCCAATGGTCCAGTGGCTAAGACTCTGCACTCCCAATGCAGGGGGCCAGGGTTCTGTTCCTGGTTGGGGAATCCCATGTGCCACAACTCAGAGCTCACATGCCACAGCTAAACATCCCACATGCAGAAACTATTACACACTGCAGCCACATAAATAAATAAATATTTTTTAAAAGAATAAAATATTGCTTTACCAAAAAAAAGTATTATATAGGTAGGTGTGTCTGATACACACACATATATCTTTTCTTATCCCCCTAGGCTTCTCTTCTTTTCTGTTGAAACTGATAGTCACTCTAGGGAGGTCATATCAACAACATCTGAATTTGATTATGAAGATTAAAAACAAAGAAACCCCACAAACTCTTACAGGGGGTTTAGACCAAACGTTCCTTTTTATAGATGAGAAAACCAAGGGGCAGATCAGATGGTAATTTTGAACTCAAACACACTTTCCTGCTTTCCTTGGAGTGGGTGGTCATACCTCTAGAGGGAATTGCCTTGAATTAAAGTTAAGAGCTCAATGAAATATGATTTTCAGGGTAAATTCTAAAAGCTGTCATGAAGTTAAGTCCTACTCTCTGTTAAGAGCCAAGTATTATATTTTCAAGATTATGACATTAAAACGAAGCAGAGTGGAAGTTATGTTTTAAAATTGGTTATCTTCCATTATGTCAAAATAAAAGCAGAGAGCAAGTTATGTCTTAAAGTTGGGTATTTTCCTCTGCTATATGCAAAGACTGTCAATTCAGTATAAAGCTCAGCTCAAACTATCTATGAATGGTTTCTAAGTTCCAGAAACCTCTCTGGGAACATTGTTCAAACAGCTGGTGATATTGCCACATATAGATCCTGTCTTGATTTAAAGCATGGGCCCCCACAACATTACCCTTGTTTATATGCCTTGAAGCAGCCCCTATTCCAGGAAACACTTTGTCATCATGCACTTGACAATTTTTGTTGCCATCAGCCACGTCACAAACTTAACACTCAGCTTTCCCAGTCAGTCTTTCCAGGGACCTAACTCACCTCTGTCTGTTTGGGTTTCCATGCTGACATTTAGGAAAACAACAGCCACTCGACTCAGAAAGCCCTTTCTCTATATTCGTACTAATTTTAATATTGACTCTCCTAAAAGCTTCAAAATATTTTAAGGATTTTTCCCCCCTCTTTTTTTTTTTCACAGGATTGAGCTTCCAACTTGTATTTTTTAAGTGCTTCCAAATTTTTTCTTAACATATGCTGCACAAAGTCTGTCCTATTAACAGAACCCACTCCTCTTCCAAATAGTATAAAAATCCAAAGATTTAGCCTTTCAGTGAGCGTTTCTAGGTTGTACCATTAATTTGAGCTTTGTGTTTAGCTCAAATACATTTGTTTAAATTCAGTTCAGTTCAGTTCAGTCACTCAGTCGTGTCTGACTCTTTGCGACCTCATGAACCGCAGCATTCCAGGCCTCCCTGTCCATCACCAACTCCTAGAGTTTACACAAAATCATGTCCATTGAGTCAGTGATGCCACCCAACCATCTCATCCTCTGTCGTCCCCTTCTTCTCCTGCCCCCAATCTTTCCCAGCATCAAGGTCTTTTCCAATGAGTCAGCTCTTCGCATCAGGTGGTCAAAATATTGAAGTTTCAGCTTCAACATCATCCTTCCAATGAACACCCAGGACTGATCTCCTTTAGGATGGACTGGTTGGATCTCCTTGCAGTCCAAGGGACTCTCAAGAGTCTTCTCCAACACGACAGTTCGAAAGCATCAATTCCTCGGTGCTCAGCTTTCTTTATAGTCCAACTCTCAAATCCATACACGACTACTGGAAAAACCATAACCTAGATGGGCCTTTGTTGACAAAGTAATGTCTCTGCTTTTTAATATGCTGTCTAGGTTGGTCATAGCTTTTCTTAGAAGGAACAAGCGTCTTAATTTCATGGCTGCAGTCACGATCTGCAGTGATTCTGGAGCCCCCCAAAATAAAGTCAGCCACTGTTTCCCCATTTATTTGCCACAAAATGACGGGACCAGATGCCATGATCTTCATTTTCTGAATGTTGAGCTTTAAGCCAACGTTTTCACTCTCCTCTTTCACTTTCATCAAGAGGCTCTTTAGTTCTTCACTTTCTGCCATAAGGGTGGTGTCATCTGCATATCTGAGGTTATTGATATTTCTCCTGGCAATCTTGATTCCAGCTGGTGCTTCATCCATCCCAGCGTTTCTCATGATGTACTCTGCATATAAGTTAAATAAGCAGGGTGACAATATACAGCCTTGATGTACTCCTTTTTCTATTTGGAACACATCTGTTGTTCCATGTCCAGTTCTAACTGTTGCTTCCTGACCTGCATACAGGTTTCTCAAGAGGCAGGTCAGGTGATCTCGTATTCTCATCTCTTTCAGAATTTTCCACAGTTTATTGTGATCCACACAGTCAAAGGCTTTGGCATAGTCAATCAAGCAGAAACAGATATTTTTCTGGAAATCTCTTGCTTTTTCCATGATCCAGCTAATGTTGGCAATTTGATCTCTGGTTCCTCTGCCTTTTCTAAAACCAGCTTGAACATCTGGAAGTTCATGGTTCATGTACTGCTGAAGCCTGGCTTGGAGAATTTTGAGCATTACTTTAGTAGCGTGTGAGATGAGTGCAATTGTGTGGTAGTTTGGGCATTCTTGGCATTGCCTTTCTTTGAGATTGGAATGAAAACTGACCTTTTCCAGTTAGACTCTCCCAAGTCTTTTTTCTATGATCAATCAAAGATTCTGAGTTCAAATTCATTTCTGGAACACCCAGTTTGGTGTTTTATTTGGATGGGGACACATTTCTTTGTACTTGTGAAGGTAGTGAAAAATTTTTTTTAGTGAACACAGCATGATATTTGCTTCTAACATTTTTGAGCAGCTCTCCTTTGCTTCCTCTTTCTGCTCAGAAAAGTTTATTTGAAATCAAGATTTGATAAATATGTGTAACAAAGTAAGAATTTTAGACATATTATTGTGTGTGATTAAGCACTTTGATGCTGGAATCAGATTGCCTGGGACTGAATCTTGGTTCCCTTACTTCCTATATGAAAAACCTTGAGACAGTTGCTAACCTTTCTGTGGCTCAGTTTCTAAAAGGAATAACAAAAGCTAAGTGGAAACTGAGTAGTAAATACATGCAGATCTCTTAGAAGTCAACTTGCCACAGAGAAGTAATAAATATTAGCCATTTTTATATAACTGAATTAAATAGAATAAAATTCAGAGATCAGTTACCAGGAATACAGGAACCATTGAATTTGGAGGACACACAAGATCTCTGGGATACATAAATAGGAAAATTCTGGGAGGAATTTGTGAGAAGTTCCTTATTTTTTACTTAATGGTTTGAATTTTTACTTTATTGTTTCATTTATTTATTGCCTTGAAGAATATTACTTATTTCCTTGGATTTCAACTTGCCTCATAAAGAAATAATGAGAGGCGGTATTTAAGGACTCCGTCCTTTATGGCTATTACTGTGATCATATTCCATTTTGATATCCATTTCATGATAGGGTTAGGATCTGAATGCAACCCTTTTCAAATGATTGTGACTAATCTGAGCCATTATGATTTTGGAATTCTTCTATAACAAAGGTACCAGAAAAGACTGGAAAGTCCACAGGGGACAGAGGGCAGGAAAGCTGCTTGCTCTCACCCATCAAGGTCATCCAAAACACTACCCAGATCTCCCACAGACTTGTGGCAAGGCTGGAAGCTGAAACAAATATTTAGAGTGTAATTTAGGATGATTAATTCTTGATTTACCTTGTTTTGGTTAGACAAAGGCAATGATCCAGCCATTGCATAGAAACGTGTGCTTATAAAGCTTACTTGACCATTGTTGAACTACTCAAGCTATTCACAAGTATTCACTTGCTCATTAAAGGAATGGTCAGAGATCATGATTTAAGAATTCGCTAGAGAAAGGAGATTAAATAGATTTAACTCTTTGATGTGGGTAAAATATTTACTATACAGATGTATATGCCTGTGAATATGAAGAAAATAGTGATGTCCCTAAAAATTCAGTGCCTAAATAATAATGAAGACTCATTTGAGATATATGAATTCAAATTCTTTATGTTCTGTGCCCAGGAATTCAGCTATTCTTCATTTGCTGTCTTCTGTTTTCCAGCTCTGCCATCCAGGAAAACCTTACCTTCCTGAGCAGGTTTTAGGACTTGCATTTCTTTCTCATCTCCTTCAACACTTGCACTATATGAGGCTGCTCATTTAACTGTAGTACAGCTTTACAACAGGTATCCTAGCCTCCATTCAACCTCTCAGATGTCGTCAGATATGCTGCTGGCAGTACCATGGGTGGCAACAGACCTCCCAAAGGCAAACATCCTGTGTATGTTCAACTACAACCTATGCCTCCAGAGAGGAGGTTCACAACTAAGGCCAGAGGGCAGACTATCTGCTCTGAGAGGCCGAGAGCACTATGCAGTGATAAGAGGAAGGCCACTGTGACTCCCTGCTTAAACATACACTCTAGTGTAAATGCACAACCGACACTTCACCAGCACTCTGCATCCTTCAAGCTAATGGTTGGGCTTGGCCCTGCAAATATAGAAACGGATATATCTGACTCTACCTTTAAGGATGGAATAGTTAGCCTCCATTCAACCTCTCAGATGTCGTCAGATATGCTGCTGGCAGTACCATGGGTGGCAACAGACCTCCCAAAGGCAAACATCCTGTGTATGTTCAACTACAACCTATGCCTCCAGAGAGGAGGTTCACAACTAAGGCCAGAGGGCAGACTATCTGCTCTGAGAGGCCGAGAGCACTATGCAGTGATAAGAGGAAGGCCACTGTGACTCCCTGCTTAAACATACACTCTAGTGTAAATGCACAACCGACACTTCACCAGCACTCTGCATCCTTCAAGCTAATGGTTGGGCTTGGCCCTGCAAATATAGAAACGGATATATCTGACTCTACCTTTAAGGATGGAATAGCCTAAAAACTGACATTCTGAGACAACAGGGTTAGAAAGAAACAAAACAGCACTTGTCATTTCAGGATGACAATTGTCATCTGCTGCTGCTGCTGCTAAGTCACTTCAGTCGTGTCCGACTCTGTGTGACCCCATAGACAGCAGCCCACCAGGCTCCCCCGTCCCTGGGATTCTCCAGGCAAGAACACTGGAGTGGGTTGCCATTTCCTGCTCCAATGCATGAAAGTGAAAAATGAAAGTAAAGTTGCTCAGTTATGTCTGATTCTTTAGAGGATGTCTATTGTCAAAGTGAAAAAAAAAATAGAAAAAAGGGGGGGTGCCAAGGTGAAAGGACAATTAAATCAGCTGAAATAGTTTTTTGCCTATAAAATGACCAAGTCCACTATGTAGTAAAAACTAAGTGAAATGAAGTGAAAGTCGCTCAGCTGTGTCTGCCTCTTTGCGATCCCATGGACTATATAGTCCATGGAATTCTCTAGGCCAGAACACTGGAGTGGGTAGACTTTCCCTTCTCCAGGGGATCTCCCCAACCCTTGGATCTAACCCAGGCCTTCCGCATTGCAGGCAGATTCCCCACCAGCTGAGCCACAATTAAATGACAATTAAATCAGCTGAAATAGTTTTTTGCCTATAAAATGACCAAGTCCACTATGTAATAAAAACTAAAGCTCTACATATATGTCAGCTCCTACAGAAAGGGTAAACACTAGCCTTTATAGCTTTGACATTCTGAAATAAGGAGGGTAAAAGTAGTTATATAGATTTACACAGATCTTAAAGTAAGAAATTTCCAGATAATTAAGTGACTCAGATTTTTACTGGCCTTTAATTTATAATCCCACTCATGGATCCATGGAAAATCTGATTTAAAAATTAATACAGCATTTAATTAGGACAGATCATTAAGTAGGACCATCTGTATTCCATTCAAAGAACCCTTGTTCCATATTTTACCTTAATCTCAGAAATGTGTCAATATGCATAAGTACCTTTCACTGTTTATTTAGACAGTCAGTGGCATATAATCCAATTTGTATACATTTATGATTTTAAAAACTAAAAAATAGACTCTCAGAAGCATCTAGGCAGGCTATAGAAAGGAACAAAAAACACATCTTCATGTGCCTTACAACAACACCCTCCCAAGACAATGGAGAAACATCTGAAGAGATTTAAAGAAAAAAATAACTAAAAATATTTACACTTGGAAAGTTGTCTTTCACGCATGAGGGAAAAGGAAGAGATTCTTAGGAACACATTGTCTCACAAAATATCATGTCCTGCAGTTATATTCTGGAGAACTGAGAGATGATTCAAAATTAAGATATTCAAAATGCGTAGTGATTTGAAAAACTTGCATAGTTCTTCTTACTTAGTGTGGCTTTCTTTCATTACTCTCATTGAAAATGTGTTATCAGATGAATTCTGAAGTTTTGAAACAACCTTAATCTTCAGTGATGCTTTAACCTATTCTTTCCTCTTTTTCCTTTCTCTTTTCCAACTACCTGAACAGAAATGTTTATTTGCATATCTGTACCTGTCAATTTATAATGAACCTCTCTGCATGTTTATTGATAATCTAAAATAATATCTATTGTTCTCTAGTTTTATAACTTGTTTAAAAATGATAAACAACTTCTGGTTAATGATTATATTTGTTTATCTCTGATCCTTCTAAAAATCTCAGTAAAATAAACATAAAGGAACAACAAGAACAAAAAAAAAACTCACGGGAGGAAAAATAATGTGAAAAGAAATTAGCGAAAAGAGGATGTCGACAAATTTGAAAGAATGCAGATGGATGAATGCTGAGAAGGCTTAAGATTACACCAGATACCTAAAATGATGAGAGTAGCGGCTAGAATTGAAAATAGAAAAAGAGCCATTAGCCTCTCACATCTTCCTGCCACACTACCCAGCAACATAGCTACCCACGCACATGACCACCCCCATTCAAGGAACTATTACCTTCTAAGGCAGGTTCCTGGCTTATGCATGGATTTCTTTCTATATTTGGCATAAATCAGTGAATAATTTTTTCAGACAAATTAACTATAGGGAACCCACACTAAGATATCAGAGAATGGGAAGTGCACTCCTGCAGAAAACAGAAAGCACAGTGAATATATGAAATTCCTATAAAATATTAAGAAATCTCAGTTCTAGTCCCTGTTCTGTAACATTAGATCATTAGGTAGGAAACTGGAACGTGTGGTAGGCAAAATAGTGACCACCACCCAAAGATGGCCATCTCCTAATCCTCTAATTTTGTAAATATGTTATGTTACATGGCTAGGCGGAATTAAGGTTGCAGATGAAACGAAGGCTGCTAATCAGTTGACCTTAAAGTAAGAAGATTATCCTCGATTATTTGAGTGGCCCAAAATAGAGTGTCTTTTAACTGCGGAAGAGGGAGGTAGAAAAGTATAAGTTAGAGTCAGAGTTATAAAATGTGAGAAAGACTTGAGCTGCCGTTGGTGGTTTTGAACATGGAAGGGGGCCATGAAGAAAGAAATGCGGTCAGCCACTAGAAAGTGGAAAAGGCAAGAAAACCAGCTTCCTGTAGACCCTCTACAAAAAACACAGCCCTGATTTTAGCCTAGTGAGATCTGTTTAAGAGTTCTGAACTACAGAACTATAAGATAAATTTATGTTGGTTTAAGTCATTGTTTGTGGCAATTTGCTACAGCAGTCATAGAAAGCTAATAAGAGGGTCTGGCCCAAATAAAAGGTGAGGAACACTGACATTTGGACAGCTTGGTCCCTCTCCTTTCACCTTGCAGCAGTGAAGCCTCAAAGCAGCTGCAACCTTCTCACTGCACACTGTCCTCTGCCCCTGCATATACATGCACAGAGCCTCCAATCAGCATACAGAGCTTCCTTCTAGAACCTGAGAGACAGCTCACTATCCCCAGGAATGTGAATGCAACCTCCAAAATGCAAAATAGGAATAAATATTTTTTAAAAATAAAATAGAATACTGAAGAAACAGAAACATGGAGGATAGAAAAACTGTGCTTAAAGTGTATAATTTATATAATCAGAAAGACAAGTAGCACTGTATCGGTAAATCATGAGAGTGTTTTTGAAGAAAAAGTAGTGGAGAGGAAGAATGAAAAAATTTAAAGTACATAGAAATTATAAAACAAGTCAGTAGAATTTTTTTTAATTAGTAGAATGTTTAAGGACTTCCCTGGTGATCCAGTGGCTAGGACTCCGAACTCCTAATGCAGGGGACCCGGGTTTGGTCTCTGGTTGGGGAACCAGATCCCACATGCTGCAACTAAGGGTTCACAAGCCGCAACTAAAGATTCTGAGTGCCACAACTAAAACCCCACACAGTCAAATAAAGAAAGAAAGAAAAAAATATATTTTTTTAATTAGTAGAGGGCTTAGAACATAAATTTGGGGAGGTCACCCCAAGAAAATAATTTAAAAGGCAAAAAGATGAGCTATAGGAGAGGAAAAGTAAGAAAATCAAGCATGCCAACACAGGAAATACAAAATCAGAACAGTTTGAGAAGGGAAGGGGAGAAGGGCACATTGAAATGATCAATGAAACAATAGAAGAAAATATCCTGTTACTGAAGAACATGTTTCTGTAGAGTTCTTGGTACAATGAATGAAGAGAGACAGACATCAAAGCTCATGATACGGTTTCAGAACACCTGAGACAGAGGTTAAGAGCTTCCAGAGAGAAAGCGGAGACCACATTCAAGTAAAGGGAACTGCAAACCCAGGATGCCGGAAGAGTGGAGCAATGCCTCTATTATTCTGAGAGAAAATGTTTAGCTTTGAGTTATCTACCCATCCAAACTATCAATTGAATGTGAATAAATATTTGTCAGACAAGCAAGTTCTCAAAAAAAAATGGCCTTCCAATGCCTGATTTGCTCTACCAAATGAGTAAGTACAGTGAAAGAGGGAAAAATTTT
This sequence comes from Aepyceros melampus, assembly GCA_006408695.1. Classification (NCBI taxonomy): domain Eukaryota; kingdom Metazoa; phylum Chordata; class Mammalia; order Artiodactyla; family Bovidae; genus Aepyceros; species Aepyceros melampus. The sequence continues at coordinate 149,078 of SJXQ01002147.1, read as the reverse complement.
CAGAAAATGGTCAACACAGAGTGGTGAGGAGAATCCCAGAATGACAGCTATGCAGAGGACTGGAGAGCAGTCAGTCTGTATCCCTGGAACAGAAGCAAGGAAGCCAGCAAGCAACTTGATATCTTTGCCTCTGTTGATATGTTTTTCACTTCAGTGAGAGTTGATTTTTAAAAATTAATATTAAAAATCTGGGGTGGTTAAATAATGTTAGGTGTATAGAAAATAAAGAAAACTTGTAATAACCACCACCAAATCAGACAGTAATTAACTCTGGAAGGCAAAGTTATAGAAGAAAGGAAGTGTAATCAAAATAAATTACATATTCATCTATAAACAATATTTATATGGACACACAAATACAAACAATTTATGCTGATATAACAAACAATTGTGGTATAATAATATCTGGAGGATGAGAAGGAGAGTGGAAGATTGCTAAATACTCATATCCCAGAGTTGAGAGGTAATAATTCGTGTTTAATACCATAACTACAAATGGCATTAAAAGCACTGAGACACATAACAGGAGAGTCCAGAAGATACAGCAAAAAGAAATGAGAGTGGTCATCTCTAGGGAGATGCACTAGGAGTGGATCTACTAGGAAATCAGAGCAGAAAACTTCTGTGCTTGTATTTATCTTTTACAATTATATGCATATACTACTTTGATTTTTAAAATGAAAATAAAAAATGGCTAAACTATTTACTAAATTGTGAGCCACATTGAGAGAATTATTATATGTAAGCTCCTTCCATAAAATAGAGCTACATAGAGCAAGAGTGATCATTTTTATTGCAAGGAAACTTGAGTTATGAGTTTCCACATCTTTAAAACTCATATTGATTACCTGAGTCACTCTTTTTTTAATTGGGAAAGACTAATAATCCATCCAGTGGTAAATATTATCCATCATCTAAGACAAATGAGCATTTCTTTGTTAATTATGCTTAAAACACAAGAATAAATAGCTTTATCTCAACTATATAAAACAAATATTTGATGCATACTAAAACTTAGAGAATGTATTTAATGAGATTTCTAGTTTTTTCTTCCTTCCTTCCATCCATCCTTCTTTTTTATTTTACATTTCTGTATTTTCCCATTTTAAAAACATAACTAGATACTTCCCTTGTAATCAAGAAAGGCATATATTAGTTTAAAACTCAGTTTAAAATAATATACAAATTCTGTATGTAGCATAATATACACACACATAAGAGAAAGACAATGTTGATAACATTAACTTTTAGGGACAATTATCTTCGCTGGAGAAACAAGTCTTTTCTCTCTTCTAATTTTCTATATTTTTAAACCTTCAGTAACAACATTTTAGTACTTCCAGTTTTAAGTAAATAACACAAATAACATTTAATGCTGGAAGCTTTTTTCATTTTAACCCAAACTACTTTAATGCAAGCAGTAAGGGTGAAGTGAAGTGAAGTCGCTCAGTCGTGTCCGACTCTTTGCGACCCCGTGGACTGTAGCCCACCAAGCTCCTCCATCCATGGGATTCTCTAGGCAAGAATACTGGAGTGGGTTGCCATTTCCTTCTCCAGAGGATCTTCCCAACCCAGAGATTGAACTCAAGTCTTCCGCATTGCAGGCAGATGCTTTAACCTCTGAGCTACCAGGGGAGCCCTAAGTCTAGGCAACTGCTGTATGCAAGTAGCCAATAGTAAGTATATTTAGGAATAACTCTATGGAGGGGACTTGGGGTAATTCCTCCAACTTCAGTTCTCCTCCAGTACATTGCCTGGCAGCCTGTTGGTTTTAATGGTATTTGCAGCATCTCCAGCTTCAGGGACTGATCTTTGTGTGTTAAATTGATTAGGATAATCCCATTTCCCTTAGCAATGGCATTGGTTCAGGAACAGAAGAATCATGGCTGAGCCAGTCAATGCATGGCATTCCCTGCTGATAGTCACTAGCTCAGGGGTGGTCCAGTCTCCTTAGAACTGGAATTTGGTAGACTATCCAAGGTCAACATCCAACAATACTTTTGCTCATTTTAATTTTGCTAAGTACATTGCTTTAAAGTGCCATGCTTTATTATAATTTCATAAAAGGAAGAACATCCCAGTAAAAATTAAGATAGCCAATGGTCTGAAAACAAATGACAGTCTTTCTCAAGAAACAGCTATTGTCATCATGACATGAATATTTTCACTGCAGCAGGTGAAAGCTTCATCATGGGTGGGTTCTGCCCAGTTGCATAAAATGTCATATTCTCAGTCAGCAGGACTTGAGGTCTGGAAATGGGATTTTTCAACTGTACTTGCACGTATGCTTTGTCACTCAAGCATGTCAACTCTCTGTGACCCTGCCAGGCAAGAACACTGCAGTGGGTTGCCATTCCCTTCTCCAGGGGATCTTCCTGACCCAGGTATCAAACCTGGTCTCCTACATTGCAGGCAGATTCTTTACCATCTGAGCCATCAGGGAAGCCCTTTCCAGGGTATTCCTGGTAATTCTTTGACTAGTTTTGGTGGAGAATTTCTATTCTGGGAGACATTGGTTTTCTTCAACTAGTGTGTGCATGCCAAGTCACTTCAGTCATGTCCGATTTTTTGCTCCTCTATGGACTGTAGGCCACCAAGCTCCTCTGTCCATGGGATTCTCCAGACAAGAGAACCCACTAGAGTGGGTTGCCATGCTCTCCTCCAGAGGATCTTCCCACCCTAGGGATCAAACCCACATCTCTTACTTCTCCTGCATTGACAGACAGGTTCTTTACCACTAGTGTCACCTGGGAAGGCTATTATTCTTCAACGAGAACAGGGCCCTATTGCCTGCTTTCCCCACAGGTATCTTTCCTGTTCTCCAATCTGCTTCTATTTGCATTTTAAGCTATATTCCTCAGCCTTGCAGATCCATGAATCAGGTCTCCTCTGGCCCTTAGTTTCTAATAACTAAAATAATTTCTCTTTTTCTTGTTGCCTCAGAGATTACCTGGTTCCATTTTGATGATTGTTTTCTTATTCAGAACTACTCAGGGAAGAAAGGATGTAAGAAACACTGATGAACCTCTATAAACCATTAATCAAAGCTCACAGAAAGAAAATAGTGGCATGGCTATTTTCTGAGACCTTACACATTAGGTACTTACCCTGAAAGGTGAACATCAGTTCAACCTGATCCAAAATAACTTATGATTGCAACCTTAATCAATAATTTTATCTGGATATATCATATTCTTTGGAAGGATGGGATTACATTGCATTTTGAAACAGATTCAGTGATTCTCATGGCCTGGTGATAACACAATTCAGCTCTCTGAATAACTGTTCAATAGTTGACATTTTCATGTTCCTTTTCCACCTGTTTCCAAGATGATGACTTAGGTTCATTTCTAGAGTTCAGCTATTGTTCCCTTTCCCTCATTCTCTCTCTAGCCATTTTTCTCTCTCCTCCCTTCTCTGCACCCTGCCTCTGCTACTGATATTTCTGGCATTTGTCCCTCATGCTGTTAATTTTCCCAAAGTGAGGAGATGTGATTATGTTTGTCTCTCATTACCTAATAATGTACATTCCCGTTGGGGAGCTTTTGGGTCAGCTTTGGACTGATCCCTTGGTTTATTCAATAATGATCACACTAGTAGCACTGGCTTCATTCTAGTCACTCAGCTTCTTTTCTCCAAAGGTTTTAGCACAGGAACTATAGCTGGCAAATCCTCTGAGGCTCCATAATTCACTGAGTAGTCTGGCTTAACAAACACCTGAAAAATCCCTAAGCAAAATCTGGCTAAGGACAGAAAGAGAGAGAGCAAGTAATCTTGTGTGGTGACTGCTCTTTCTTCTTTGCAACAGGGAAATGACAGTACCAGCTAGATCTTCTCAACCACATGCGAGTTGGGGGAAGCTCAGACAGGTATACATTTGCAAATTTAACAACCTCAGAGTGGATAAGGGCTTCCCTGATAGCTCAGTTAGTAAAGAATCTGCCTGTAATGCAGGAAACCCCGGTTCAATTCCTGGGTTGGGAAGATCCCCTGGAGAAGGGAAACACTACCCACTCCAGTATTCTGGCCTGGAGAATTCCATGAACTGTACAGTCCATGAGGTCACAAAGAGTCAAGACACGACTGAGTGTCTTTCACTTTCACTTTCAGAATGGATGCCTGAAGGTGTCCCTGCTTTCATGCTGCCTTTGTGATGTGACTCCTGCCCCTCTGCAGCCTCTTCTCTCACTCTTCCTCATATATAGAATGTGCAGCTCTAATTATTTGCAGTTCCCTGATTGTTCCATACCTTGCAGATGCAATTTCTTCTGCCTTTTTAACCTTTCCAACTTAATTCACTTAGCCAACTTCTACTAGAATTCCATATTCAACATAAACATGATCTCCATGAAGCCTCATGAGTATTCTTTGGTAGCTTCTGCAGGAGACATTCCTTGCCAAGAAAAAGGTGATTCCTCTTTTTATTCTTTCAAATGAAGCCCCAAATTTGTTCAGAAATCAGGTCACAATCTCTAGTTCTTAGGAAATGAGGCTTCCGCAGCAGGTCAAGGACTATTGTGGGACCAATTTGGAGCAAGCTGATATAAAGAAAAGTCTGTTGAAGTGTTTCCTCTCCTTTATCAGAAGACAATATCCAAGGAGAAAGTCACTTGCCCACTCACCTCCTGCCTCCTGCATTTGAAACATGCTTTTGCTGGGACAAGGGTGCCAGAACACTTTTATGCTGCTGCCATCATTTGACATTGAAAGGAAGGTCAGTAACATTGCAGAGATAACAGCCTTAATGTCATAGAGTTAATGAGCCAAAATTTGTTGAAGCCACTGCTGGTGGCTTCTTCTGTTGCCTGCATCTGAGAGCATCCCTAACAGCTACCTTCTCTGTGTGTACACACGTGATCAGTGAAGAGACCCCATCATCTCCTTAGAATTAGTTCTACCTGAGAGTGAAAACACAGTCACTATAGTAGTACTCTGTCAGTGATGACAGGAAGGCATCTGTCACTGAGTATGTTTGGACACATTTTTTTTGTTGTATAGTCGCTAAGTCGTGTCTGACTCTTTTGTGACCCCATGGACTGTAGCCCGCCAGGTTCCTGTGTTCATGGGATTTCCCAAGCAAGAATACTGGAGTAAGTTGCCATTTCCTTCACCTGGGGATCTTCCTGACCCAGGGATCAAACTCGTGTCTCCTGCATTGCAGGCGGGTTCTTTACCAGTGAGCCATCAGGGAAGCCCAGACACATGCTTACAATGCCAATAAAAACACAGCAGCTACACTGGCAAAAAAGATTCATGCTTTCATTAAGCGGTGAATTTAATATACATCCAAACTGACCAGGCAAATTATCTTTGCAGCATGCCTGCATACAAAAATACAAGAAAGAAAATTTTTAGCTGAGTAGAAATTAAAAAAAAATTTCTCATCTAATGATTTTCAAAGTCTCACAATAAGAAGACCAAACCTCACATTACGGGAGCCAAAAATCATCCATCATCAGCTATATATGTTTCTTGGTCTATATTATTTCTGTCCCAGACACTGGAAGTCTGGACTTCTCCCAGAGAAGAGAACTGTCATCCTGTCACATGATTGCAATTGGCAAGTCTTACCAAGAAAGTTTGGCAGATTCTTAGAACAGGACTAACATATGTTTTATATATGTGTGGGTAGGTGTATATATAGCCATTCATCTACATACATATATGTACACTTATTTATTTATAAGTCTTAGTTAAAGTTAGAAAAATTAATTTAGATGCATATGGGTAAGCCACACAAATTAGCACTAGTTTTAAAGGAATTAGTATAAACCTAAAAGAAATCATTCTGATTTTTTTAAGTAAAAATGCCAATGCAAATTTTAAAAGTAGAACATTATGTTAATAACTTTTATCTTTAGGTTATTGCTCATTTATATCAATGATTCACTCACTCATTCAACAAGTGTTTATGAAATAAATTACAAAGACATATATAAAGACAAAGTCCTTGCCCCTGAGAATCTTATGGTCTAGCAACAGACAGAAAAAAAGGAAATAGTTCATTCATTTCAATTATTTGAGAAATCATTATTGAGGATCTTCTATGTCTGTCCTATGTACTGATGATATGAAGGTGAAAGGACAGAGAAAATACCTGCTTTCACAGAGCTTATGTAATACTGGGGGGAGGAAAACAGTAAACACACGCCATCGACGTATTATGAATTTAAGCATGCAGCAATGAAGATCCACCACAGCCAAAATAAACAAATAATAAATATAAAAAAAAAAAAAAGGCAAAGAGATGGAAGCTGAGGATGCAGACAAGCCTGCTGATATAAACTGTTAGCCCAAGTGGCAGAATAGGTGTGATGGCAGCAGAAGTTGAAAGAGCAGGACGAGTGGATGTACAGTCAGATGAGGATGGTCTAGGCTACAGGTCAGGAGATTTTTCTTAAGGGGCCTTCTAGTAAATATTTTAAGCTTTGCAGGCCAGAAGGCTTCTCTCACAACCACTCAGCTCTGCCTTTTTCATGTGAAAGCAGCCATAAACAATCTGTAAAGAAATGGACACTGCTGTAGTCCAATAAAAGCATTCACAAAACCAGGCAGCAGGCTGGATTTGGCCCATGGATAATAAAAGGAGTAAGTAATAAAGTGAGCTTGAGCTCCTGATGATGTTTGAGGTAAGAGGTAAAAATGTGGGTCAGAATAGGTGTTGGATACCTTCCTACAGAAGGAGGATACTTTAAGATGGGAGCTGTAAAGCTACACAGCTCCCAGGTGTGTCAGCCAGGGATAAGAGAAGTTGTCGTGGAACTGCTGAGATAGGAAAGAAGCATTAGTTTTGGTAGGGACACTGCTTTTGAGTGACCTCAGTATAATCCAGGATGGTGAATGGAGCTAGAAGCTGAAGACTTCCTCTTCTCCAAGTATGCTCTGTGCTGTGGACTCCAGTGAGCTGACTCCAATTCAAAGAGAAAGCACAAAGCAAGGCTTCATATGGGTAGAAACACACTGAGTTTTTAAAGAAAGAAGATATAGTCATTGGTAAATATGGGGATGGGCAAGCTTTTCTTACTCCATTCATGTCTGTATCCCCAACACAGTCACTAAGTAGGTTAACTTGGGCTCTTCACTGCTTAAAGATAATCCAGCAGCTTCCAAACAGGCAGGCTTTTAGATTTTGTTAGACATCAAATTGTATTTTTGAGGGCCTGGTATTTTGCATCAGACTCATTTAGAGCTACTGATCAGTCACTCATTATGACAGCATTTTGAACTCAATCTATAGAAACAATTTTAAAAGATACCTGGCCTGATAAAAAAAAGAAATGTCATTTCAAGCAATATGGATGGACCTAGAGATCATATGGGCTTCCCTTGTAATTCAGCTGCTAAAGAATCTGTCTGCAATGTGGGAGACCTGTGTTCGATTCCCAGGTTGGGAAAATCCCCTGGAGAAGGAAATGGCAACCCACTTCTATACTCTTGCCTGGAGAATTCCATGGACAGAGGAGCGGGACAGGCTGCAGTCCACGGAATTGCAAAGCCAGACATGACTGTGTGACTTTCATTTCACTTTCAGAGATTATCATACTAAGTGAAGTAAGCAAGACAGAACAAGACTAATACTATATGATGTCATTTACATGAGGAATCTAAAAAATAGTACAAATGAATTTATTTACGAGACAGAAACAGACTCACAGAATAGAAAACAAAATTAGTTACTACACGGGAAAGGGGGAGGGATAAGCTAGGAGTACACGATTAACAAATAGAACTACTATATATAAAAAATATACAATCAACAAGGATTTACTGTATAGTACAGAGAACTATTGGGCTTCCCTAGTGGTTCAGCTGGTAAAGAATCCGCCACAGTGCGGGAGACCTGGGTTCAATCCTGGGTCGGAAATAACTCCTGGAGAAGGGAACAGATGCCCACTCCAGTATTCTGGCCTGGAAAAGTCCAGGATCACAAAGAGATGGACACGACTGAGTGACATTCACTTTCACTTTACACAGGGAACTATATAAATATCTTATAACAACTGTAATGGAAAATAATCTGAAAAGAATATTATATGCATAGATATTGACTCACTTTATTATACCCCTGAAACTAGTACAGTATTATAACTCAGCTATACTTTTAAAAAATTCCCAGGACTGAAGTTCACTGCAAATAACAAGTATACTTTACCTAGAAATGGTTGCTTGATTATTTCTAATGATTCTCGAAAAACAAGTCTTCACCCTCATTTCTAAAAGATTTTCTAAAACTCTCAGCTCACTAACTGTACTCTATAGAACCAGAGCAAACATTTTGATGCTGTTGTTATTTTGTTGGTTATTAAAACAGATTCTCCAAATGTTTAAATTCAGTTCGTCACTCAGTCGTGTCTGACTCTTTGCGACCCATGGACTGCAGCACGTCAGGCCTCTCTGTCCAACACCAACTCCTGGAGTTTACTCAAACTCACGTCCGTCGAGTTGAAGATCCCATCTAACCATCTCATCCTCTGTCATCCCCTTTTCCTCCTGCCTTCAATCTTTCCCAGCATCAGGGTCTTTTCAAATGAGTCAGTTCTTCGCATCAGGTAGCCAAAGTATTGGAGTTTCAGCTTCAGCATCAATCCTCCCAGTGAATATTCAGGACTGATTTCCTTTAGGATTCACTGGTTGAATTTCCTTGCAGTCCAAGGGACTCTCTAGAGTCTTCTCCAATACCAAGTTCAAAAGCATCAATTCTTCAGTGCTCAGCTTTCTTTATAGTCCAACTCTCACATCCATACATGACTACTGGAAAAACCATAACCTTGACTAGACTGACCTTTGTAGACAAAGTAATGTCTCTGATCTTTAATATATTGTCTAGGTTGGTCATAGCTTTTCTGCCAAGGAGTAAGCATCTTTTAATTTCATGGCTGCTGTCACCATCTGCAGTGATTTTGGAGCCCAAGAAAATAAAGTCTCTCGCTGTTTGCATTGTTTCCCCATCTATTTGCAATGATTTTAGTTTCCTGAATGTTGAGTTTTAAGCCAACTTTTTCACTCTCCTCTCACTCCTCCATCAAGAGGCTCTTTAGCTCCTCTTCACTTTCTGCCACAAGGGTGGTGTCATCTGCATATCTGAGGTTATTGATATTTCCCCCAGCAATCTTGATTTCAGCTTGTGCTTCATCCAGCCTGGCATTTCGCATGAGGTACTCTGTTGTTAGCTGTTAGGTCGCTTCAGTCGTGTCCAGCTCTGTGCGAGCCCAGAGATGGCAGCCTACCAGGCTTCCCCGTCCTTGGGATTCTCCAGGCAAGAATACTGGAGTGGGTTGCCATTTCCTTCTCCAATGTGTGAAAGTAAAAAGTGAGGTACTTTGCATATAAGTTAAACAAGCAGGGTGACAATATATAGCTTGACATACTCTTTTTCCTATTTGGAACCAGTCTGTTGTTCCATGTCCAGTTCTAACTGTTGCTTCTTGACCTGCATACAGATTTCTCAGGAGGCAGGTCAGGTGGTCTGGTATTCCTATTTTTAAGAAATTTCCGCAGTTTGTTGTGATCCACACAGTCAAAGGCCTCTGTCGTAGTCAATAAGGCAGAAGTAGATGTTTTTCCGAAACTCTCTCGCTTTTTGATGATCCAACAGATGTTGGCAATTAATCTCTGGTTCCCCTGCCTTTTCTAAATCCTGCTTGAACATCTGGAAGTTCACAGTTCATGTATTGTTGAAGCCTGGCTCGGAGAATATTGAGCATTACTTTGCTAGCATGTGAGATGAGTGCAATTATGTGGTACTTTGAACATTCTTTGGCATTGCCTTTCTTTAGGATTGGAATGAAAACTGACCTTTTCCAGTCCTGTGGCCATTGCTGAGTTTTCCAAAATTTCTGGCATATTGAGTGCAGCACTTTCACAATATCATCTTTTAGGATTTGAAATAGCTCAACTGGAATTCTATCAACTCCACTAGATTTGTTCCTAGTGAAGACTCTGCATTCCAGGATGTCTGGCTCAAAGTGAGTGATTACACCATTGTGATTATCTGGGTCATGAAGATCTTTTTTGTATAGTTCTTCTGTGTATTTTTGCCACATCTTCTTAATATCTTCTACTTCTGTTAGGTCCATACCATTTCTGTCCTTTATTGTGCTCATCTTTGCATGAAATGTTCCCTTGTTATCTCTGATTTTCTTGAAGAGATCTCTAATCTTTCCCATTCTATTATTTTCCACTATTTCTTTCAATTGATCACTGAGGAAGGCTTTCTTATCTCTCCTTGCTATTCTTTGGAACTCTGAATTCAAATGGGTATCTGATCCCATCACTTCATGGCAAATAGATGGGGAAAAAGTGGAAATAGTGGCAGAGTATTTTTTTGAGCTTCAAAATCACTGTAGATGATGACTGCAACCATGAAATTAAAAGATGTTTATCCTTGGAAGAAAAGTCATGACCAATCTAGACAGCATATTAAAAAGCAGAAACATTACTTTGCCAACAAAGGTCCATCTAATTAAGGCAATGGTTTTTCCAGTAGTCATGAATAGATGTGAGAGTTGCACTATAAAGAAAGCTGAGCAGTGAAGAATTGATGGTTTTGAACTGGGGTGCTGGAGAAGACTCTTGAGAGTCCCTTGGACTGCAAGGAGATCCAACCAGTCTATCCTAAAGGAAATCAATCCTAAACATCCATTGGAAGGACTGATGCTGAAGCTGAAACCCCAATACTTTTGCCACCTGATGCAAATAACTGACTCAATGGAAAAGACCCTGATGCTGGGAAAGATTGAAGATGGGACGAGAAGGGGACGACAGAGGATGAGATGGTTGGATGGTATCTTTGACTCGACAGATATGAGTTCCAGTGAACTCCAGGAGTTGGTGATGGACAGGGAGGACTGGTGTGCTGCAGTCATGGGGTCGCAAAGAGTCGGAGACGACTGAGCAACTGAACTGAACTTCCTTTTCTCCTTTGCCTTTTGCTTCTCTTCTTTTCTCATCTGTTTTTAAGGCCTCTTGAGACAACCATTTTGCCTTTTTGCATTTCTTTTTCTTGGGGATGGTCTTGATCACTACCTCTAGTACCATGTCATGAAACTCCATCCATAGTTCTTCAGGCACTCTATCAGATCTAATCCCTTGAATCTATTTCTCACTTCTACTGTACAATTGTAAGGGATTTGATTTAGGTCATAACTGAATGGTCTAGTGGTTTTCCCTACTTTCTTCAATTTAAGTCTAAATTTGGCAATAAGGAGTTCATGATCTGAGCCACAGTCAGCTCCCAGTCTTGTTTTTGCTGACTGTATAGTGCTTCTCCATCTTCAGCTGCAAAGAATATAATCAATCTGATTTCAGTATTGACCATCTGGTGATGTCCATGTATAGAGTCATCTGTTGGTTGTTGGAAGAGGGTGTTTGCTATGACCAGTGCGTTCTCTTGGCAAAACTCTATAGCCTTTGCCCTGCTTCATTCTGTACTCCAAGGCCAAATTTGCCTGTTATTCCAGGTGTTTCTTGACTTCCTACTTTTGCACTTCAGTTCCCCATAATGAAAAGGACATCTTTTTTGGATATTAGTTCTAGAAGGTCTTGTTGGAGTTCATAGAACCGTTCAGCTTCTTCAGCATTACTGGTCAGGGCATAGACTTGGATTACTGTGATATTGAATGGTTTGCCTTGGAAATGAACAGAGATCATTCTGTTATTTTTGAAATTTCATCAAGTATTGCATTTTCGACTCTTTTGTTGACTATGAGAGCCACTCCATTTCTTCTAAGCTTTCTTGCCTACAGTACTAGATATAATGGTTATCTGATTTAAATTCACTGGTTCCAGTCCATTTTAGTTCACTGATTCCTAAAATGTCGATGTTTACTCTTGCCATCTCCTGTTTGACCCACTTCCAATTTGCCTTGATTCATGGACCTAACATTCCACATTCCTATGCAATATTGCTCTTTACAGCATCAGACTTTACTTTCATCACCAGACACATCCACAACTGGGTGTTGTTTTTGCTTTGGCTCCATCCCTTCATTCTTTCTGGAGTTATTTCTCCACTGATCTCCAGTAGCATACTGAGCACCTACCGACCTGGGGAGTTCATCTTTCAGTGTCCTATCTTTTTGCCTTTTCATGCTGTTCACGGGGTTCTCAAGGCAAGAATACTGAAGTGGTTTGCCATCCCCTTCTCCAGTGGACCACACTCTGTCAGACCTCTCCACCATGACCCACCCATCCTGGGTGGCCCCACAGTGGCCAGTTGCATTGAGTTAGACAAGGCTGTGGTCCATGTGATCAGTTTGGTTAGTTTTCTGTGATTGTAGTTTTCATTCTGTCTGCCCTCTGATGGATAAGGATAAGAGGCTTATGGAAGCTTCCGGATAGGAGAGACTGACTAAGAGGGAAACTGGGTCTTGTTCTGATGGGTGGGGCCATGCTCAGTAAATCTTCAATCCAATTTTCCATTGATGGTGTTCCTTCCCTGTTGTTTGACCTGAGGCCAAACTATGGTGGAGGTAATGAAGATAATGGTGACCTCCTTCAAAAGGTCCCATGCAGGCACTGCTGCACTCAGTGCCCCCGACCCTGTAGCAGGCCACCGCTGACCCTCACCTCCGCTGGAGACTCCTGGACACTCACAACTCCTGGACACTCACGGGCAAGTCTGGGTCAGTCTCTTGTGGGGTCACTGCTCCTTTCTCCTGGGTCCTGGTGTACACCAGGTTCTGTCTGTGCCCTCCCAGAGTCTGTTTCCCAGTCCTGTGCAAGTTTTGGTGGTTCTATGGTGGAGTTAATGGTGACCTCATCCAAGAGGGCTTATGCCATACCCAGGTCTGCTGCACCCAGAGCCCCTGCCCCTGCATCAGGCCACTGCTGACCCATACCTTTGGAGGAGACACTCAAATACAATTCTGACTCAGTCTCTGTGGGGTCACTGAGTCCTGGTATGTTTAAATTATTCCCTGATAATAAGCCAGGTCACACTTTATAAGGATAAATTAACTCTTTAGGATCCCAGAGTGTAATAGGTTGTACCTTGCTAGTAATCTAAAGGTATCTAATGTGCTTCTTAATAGTAAATTGGGCCCTAGGATACTGGTTTATTGCTTATAACTTGTAAGGTTTCTGTTTTACTGATAAGAAAAGAGATGGTGCATATTTCACTTGATCTTAGTGAAGAAAACCACAAAAAATGGTTTGGTTCAATTAAAGTACACTGTTGTGAAAACCTATCTTTTTCTTTATTTAAACCATTTCTTTTATATTTTCTTTTGAATGTTTTATTTTATATTGGGGTATAGCCAATTAACAATGTTGTGACAGTTTCGGGGAAACAGTGAAGGGACTCAGCTGTATATATACATGTATCCATTCTCCTCCAAACCTCCCTCCTATCCAGGCTGCCACACAACATTAAGCAGAGTTTCATGTGCTATACAGGGTCCTTGTTGGTTATCCATTTTAAACACAGCAGTTAAACCATTTCTTCCTTTAGGAAATACATATTGTAAGCAAAGACATATCATGGTGAATTAAATAAAATTTGATATTTGTTTAGTGATTATTATATGCAATGTCTTAAAGAAACAAAGCCTTACATATTCTTGGTTTATTTAGGTATATTTACATAGAACCAGTATTTGAGATTAAGAAAAATCAATAGTTTAGAAGAATATGTTGTATATTAATAAATGAATTATGCAAATAATAATAGCAGCTCCCAATTACTGAACTTCCACTATTTCTCAACATTATAGTGATAATTTTATATGCATTCATTTACTTACTTCTCACTTACATTTACATTCATTTACATCTCACTTACATTCATTTACTTACATCTGACTACAACCCTAAGGGGTAGCTATTGGTATCCCATCTTAAAGACAAGTAAATTATGACCAACAGCTAATAAGTGTCAGAGCTTAGTTTCAAAATTAGATCCATTTGACTGCAAAGCCCTTGCTCTTAATCTGTATCTCATTATGCTTCAAAAACACACATTTTAGGCTGGGTAGAATCAATAAGTAAAAGCCAGTTATTGTAGGATATGGATTTTTGCCACTCTTGACAGACAGAAAGATGTGACATTTCTACTGCTGGCAATAGGTCTTCAAGAGTTCCTCTTAAAAATGCAAATCTGTACTCCTAGAAGGATAACATAGTAAGAAAATAAACATTTTTAAGCTCTTAACATGTGTGTCCTTGCAAAATCTTAAAGGAATGGGACAAAGGGCAGATAAGTGTTGATAAGGTTGAGGAGTGACAGGTATGGAGTAAGGGAGGAGCAAGCCTGAGCAGGGCTTTGGGAGCAGTACCACCAGGAAACAGGGAAGCATGAAAGAATGGGAGTTGGGGGGTGGATGGTGTGTGTGATGTGGGGCTCCTAACTAGGGACAAGAGAAGAGAATATCTAAGACAAGATTTCATAGCTCCATAATTTGCAGTAGGCCAATACTGCTGCTTCTATTAAAAAATTCAACAGCATTACATTAGCAAGTGTGATAAAATTGATTGTATGAATTCAAAAACTGTAGTAGTTGCTTGAAGCAATGACTGAGTTATAATTGCTATTGTCAAAGAGCTTATAATCAAAGAAGCATTTTTTTCCCTCTTTCACACCTATTTGCTCCACCATTCTTTACATAATATCAGATGTTACCCATAATCTCTTGCAACATGATCTGAATTAGTCTTATACACAGAATAGGGATGCTAAGAGAATTGATTGCTAATTAGTTCTGTTGCTTCTTTTCATTTCAGTCATATTCTTAAGTTAGTATACTCGTCAATATATGACTCATTCACAAAACTTAACTGCAGTTTTAGTTAAATACTTAGTTACCATCATTGTAGTGCTAATATTTATAAGGATGACAGTGATAATAATAATAATGAACTGGAGTGGTACAGGGTTAGAAATGTGAATCTAAAAATGCTATCTTCATGATCTGCATTTATCTTACATCAATAATTTTGCATCAAATTTGCTCAATTTACAAATCAAAAATAGATTTTTCTGTCAGCAAAGACTAGGCTTATATCTAAAAATCAAGCACAGCTTGTACATCATCATTAACCATAAAGGCTCTGAAATCAGAACCTAGCTGCCAATTTTGTTGATGATGCATAAGATGAAATCGAGTACAGCTGGCTCTTCTGTCCCATGCTAGCTCTGCAGTACTGACATTAGTGAAAATCTGTTTGTTTTTTGTTTCAGGAAATTAAATAGCTATGACTAAAATGAAGCAGAGGGAACAGATACATCTGAGTAATAAACAGGTGCTATTTTTATTTTTAAGTTTATTTCACTTCCATTAGGTGCAACACTACTTTGACAAACTGCAATGACCTCAAAGATAATATGTGAATCTTAAAAAAAAAAAAAACACTAGAGGAGCCCCTTTATTGATAAATGGGAACTAAATTACTCAAATAATTTATAATTTAAAATCCACCATAAGTAAATATAATTCTCTTAATGATTATTCCTCCTAATAGAGTGTCTATGGACTGACTACACCTTCAAAAAGGAGTTTTATTTCCTGACATGTTAACTGCCTTAGTAGAATAGGTACTTCATGATTTAGGTCCAAGGTGAGTAACTTAGTGGTGGAGAAATAAACAAACTTATAAATATTTCCTTAAAATGAGGAAGTGAGAGAATTTTCAATGAGGGAATATTAAGTTAATGGCATAAAACTTATTTCCAAATCCCTAAATTTATTGGAAGCTTGTTGAATCAAGGAGATCCTTATCCTCTTTTTCCAGGCAAGCATTAAATATGCTGTGCCAGTGTGGGGTAGAAGTAAGGACTGAACACACACATTAACTGCCAACACTACAGGAAATCCGGTGAAAGAAATCTTTTTAAAGACACACACACAAGGATGGGGGGAAGGGATAGTTAGGGAGTTTGGGATTGGCATGTACACTCTGCTATATTTAAAATGGATAACCAACAAGGACCTACTGTATAGCACAGGGAACTCTGCTCAATGTTACGTGGCAACCTGGATGGGAGGGGGTGTAGGGTGAGAATGGATATATATGTGTAGGGCTGAGTCCCTTCTCCTGAAACTATTACAACATTGTCAATTGGCTATATACCCCAATACAAAATAAAAAGCTTTAAAAAAAAAAAAAAAAGAGAAAGAGAGGAGATGACAGCAACATACTTTTGAAAACTGGAAAATAGGTGAATGAAATCTGACAGACTTAGCAGATCTCAAAGAGAGGAAACTAAATTAGTTAGGGAGAAAGCTGAGAAACACCCCCATTAACACAACAGAATCTTCCGAGAAATGACAGCCCTAGGGAATTCTGAAACTGAAAATGAAGGAAGGACGGTCTCCTGGAGGATTGGGTGAAAGCTGACCAAGGAGCAATTCCCTCTGTGAATTTCTTTCCAAACTGATGCCAAAGGAAGATTGACTCTCCCCACTTTGGAATAAGTTCCTCGTGTTATTTTGGACTTATAGAGGCCAGGCACAGTTGAAGACCTAATATTCTATTGAAAACATCCCTTCAAGCCCCTTTTCCACTCAGCTCCTAGGACCTGGCAGCCAAATCTTGACCCTCCACAAAGCAGAAAGCTGGACTTTTCCCTAATACCTGGCCATTCCATCTGGAAAGATCTAAAACTATAGCTAACCAGGATATCCAACAAATAGTCTTTCCAGATCACCTTGCAGTAAAGCTCATGATCAGTGAGTTCCATATGGGTGTATGCATTCAGAGCTCCCAATCAGCTTTTAGTTTTTCATTCTTACCTGGAAGCAGAAAATCAAGGATTATAAGACATCTGAGAAAATCTCTAATGCAGAGGGGATAGGAGACTTTGGGAAGGAAGGAATAGGAGCTGTAATTTAACGGGTACAGAGTTTTAGTTTAGGAAAATGAGAAAGTTCTGGAGGTGAATGGTAGTGATGGTCGCACAACAATGTGAACTTGCTTAATGCCACTGTGCCGTACATCTAATATTGGTTAAAATGGTAAATCTATGTTATATATATTTTGCAACCATAAAAATAAATAAAAAGTTTCTGAGACTGTCAACTGGAAAATACAGGTGTGGAATTTTCTTTAAAAATATAATAGAAACAAAATTAAATGAAAACAAGTAGAAAAGTGATAAGAAATTAAAGCACTAGACCAGAAGATCTAACGTATAATATATAATGAAGATATTTCCAGAAATGGAGAAAAAAGAAAACATACAAGAGGAAATCATTAGTGAAATAATCCAAGAAAATTCCCCATAACTGTAAGACACTAATTTCCAAATTGAAAGGCCTATTCAGTGTTCAATATGATGGATGAAAACAGAATCACATCAAAGCATTAACACTGGAAAATTTTAGAATAATGAAGACAAAGGAAAGATCACTGAAGTTTCCAGAGAGGAAAATATCAGGTCAAGAATCACAATAGTGTTGCATTTCTTAACAGTAAGATTGGGACTGGAGCAATGACTTTAAATTTCTGAAAAAAAGTATTTCCCACCTAAAACTGTATTATCAGCCGAACTGTTAATTAGGTTATAAGAAAGAATAAAGCGATTGTCAGAAATGTAGGATCTTAAAAATTTACCTCCTAGACACTCTTGCTCTGAGTCTACTGGAAGATATACTCTGAGAGAAAGAAAATGTATGTTGGCAGGGAGGAGAATTTCAGAGAGAACATTAAGAGAAAGAGGAGTACATGGGCATAGAGAACAGAGAATCCAACACAGAAAAAGGGGCAGAGAAGCCCTAAATAAGAGTACAGGATTACAGGGTAACGATGGCTCACCATACGCACAAGTCAAACTCCATACGAGATCTCCTTAGACAGTTTTTGGCTGAGGACAGTGCAAGGCTCTTTATTCCATATGCTTCCTTCCCTCCACACAGAACAGCTGTGCACAGATAAAAGTGGTAGAATTACTCTAAATGCTGATGGTGCATGAGGCAATAAAAGAATATGTCCCTGACTTAAATGGTTACACTGAATGCTGTCAGCCATATTAGCAAGAGCCTTATGATCTCTGCAGACTACAATTTAGAAGAAAATATGTATTTGCCTAAATACATTAAATTCTCTCATGTGGACATTCTCCTGCATAGGAGTCTGTACATGTGTGTGCTAGGTGTGTGAGTAAGTCTCTGAAGGGATATATAAGAAGCTGATGACATATTCATTTCTGGGGAAAGGAATTATGAGGTTGGGCAAAGGGGGCATGAGGAAAACTTACTTTTCAAGATTTATCCTTTTGTTCCTTTTGAATTTTTATCACAATTCAAAAAAATGAATAAATTACATTCTTTAAAAATTTATAGTTTTAAGCAAGAAATTCAATGTCTAGGAGTTTATACTAAAGAAATCTCTATCCTTGAAGCAAATGATGTAGGTACAGGGATTTCTTTGTGTTAGCAAAACTTTAGAAACAGCTTACATATTCATTTACTAGGTACTGATAAAATAAATTATGTATATTCCTGCAAGAGAATAGTATGCAACCAGAAAAAAGTAAAAGCCCTTTATGTACTGATACAATACTATCTCCCAAATAAGCTGTTAAGGGAAAACAGATAACAAACATACTTAAACAAATATGCGAATCACATTTGGTTGTATACATGTAGACTATCTCTGGGAGAAAACACAAACATTTTAAAACATTGGTTTAGCCTGAACTTCATGGCAGGGGAACAGGGATATGACAGAAATTATTCTCTGGATATAATTTTACTTTTTGAATTTTGAACTATTTGAATATGTTACCTTTGAAAACCAAATGGAATTAGTTTTGAAAATGTGGGGCATTTTTAAATAGCCTAGATTCTTTTCATCTCGATTCTTTTGTTTTTCCCTATTGCAAAGCCAGTATGAGATCTTTCATCTAATAATAACACCCTGGTTGTAGTTCTGCAATATTTAAGAAATGAAATCTGTTACTCCTGCTGGGATCAGAAGAGTTGTCAGCATACGTGGGCAGCAGTGGGTGAAGAAGAGCTTTTGGATTTAAGGCATATAAACTAAATACCAAAGTTGAATGTATTATAACAACATTGTTAATATAGGAGAAATTTTATACCAATGTCACTTATGAAGACATCAGTGATATACTTCTCTAAGATACAGATAGCCCATTCAAGATAGACCAAAGGGACTTTGCTGGTGGTCCAGTGGTTAGGAATCCACCTTCCAAAGCAGGGACACAGGTTCGATCCCTGGTCAGGGAACTAAGATCTCACATGCTGTGGGGCAACTACCTAGCCTGAGCTCTCTAGCGCCTATGCAAAGTTAGAGTATTGCAACAAAGACCCAGCATAGTAAAAAAAAAAAAAAAAGACCAAAGATAGGAAAAGAGAGGGATAAAGGGAGCTCCCGACTGGATTTCAAAGCTATATCTGGGTTGCTTTTCAATAGTATGACTTACTGGGATAGAGGAGCATATTTTCTGTTTCCTCCTTCCTCTTCCATGTTTTTATAAACCATCACACATATTAGAAATGTGGGTATGAATTTAACTTCATAGAAGACTTTTGAAAATGCTATAAATAACTAACTTCCAGGAAATGAAATATAATATAAATTGTGTATAATAAAGCCCCAGATGTAATGTGATAAAGACAAGATAAGTGGTAAAGATCCTTGCACCCCTAAATTGCTCTATTTGTATTCAAAATCTGTGTTCAAAGACCCCACCATGGTCTCTAGCAAGGCCCACATGACCATCTATAGATTCATCTAGGACCAAAAATATTTGATGAGATTATGGAATTATCTGAAAAAGCCTTTGACTATATGAACATTTACTTTCCCAAACAAAACTGACAGATTCTTCAAGACATCACATCAAGCTTCTACTGTGTTGCCATCTGTCTCAATACTGAAAACTTGAGTAATCTTTAAGTGGATAAATCTTTAAATGGAATCGTCTTAGCATGACAAATGACTCTAATGGCATCTCCTAATGAACAAATGGCTACCAGCTTGAAAAACCTACGTCTCTGAAAGAAAAGTACAACTTTCAACAGAAATCCCAAGGACACTAAACAAGGAGAAAGGTTTTTACTGGAGGTACTGGCCAAGCACTGGGGAAGGTCAAGGGCCAACACTCTTTAGAAAGATGACCATGGCAGTCCCATGGCAGTCGTGTGGAGCAGAACCTGACTAGGGTGAGGAAGCACTAGCGGTAGGAAACAATATAGGCAGCTGTTGTCAGAATTCAAGTAAAAAATGATAAAAATGAAGGAAGAGGGAGGAGACAGTCAGATTTTGAGGGGAAGGAAATAGGGGTGAGGGGATACAACGTTTAGAGTTAGAATGGACAAGAAGCTCTGACAGCTTTGGCAAAGAAAGTTTCTGCCCCCCTCTCCTAGTTGTCTGTGCATCTACAGCTCTTTCAGGGCCTTGTTCTCCTCTTTTGCCTTCAGAGGCCACCATTCACTCGCCTGCTACTTGCCAGACGTTGGGATCACAATCCTGGCCTCAGGGAAGTGCGATGTACAGAAGGTTATAATTTGCGGTGCTCTTCTTTGCTTTGATTGTCCCAAACACCCCCCTACCCCCACCACCACTCAAGTCTGTGCAGATGTGAATAATGACTGAAGGTGAGAAATAAACAAAGAAATTACAACTAAAGGACAGATTATAAACGTTCATGAAATAAAACTTTCCAAAAGTTTAAAGGAAAAGAGCAATAAAAAGCTTATCACTTACAAAGAGATCCCTTTAAGAGCACACCCTGATTCCTAGCCTTGCTTCTAGCCTCAGGTCCCACGGTAATTGACTCTCCTCTTAGAAAATGTGGTGCTGGTGCTTTGTTGTGTCCGACTCTTTGTGACCCTTTGGACTATAGCCGGCCAGGCTCCTCTGTCCAGGGGATTCACCAAGCAAGAATACTGGAGTGGGTTGCCATCTTCTTGACTCAGGGACCAAACCCACACCTCCTGTGTCTCCTGCCTTGCAGGCAGATTCTTTACCCACCGAACCGTCGGGGAGTGCCTGTCTTCAGGTCTTTATACTACACATCTTTACCATGGTTTGCCCTACTCATGGTAGTTTAATTTCATGAAAGAGCCAGCCCTCTTTCCAATCAATGCAACAGGATATTATTATATTTGTATATTTGCAGCAACACTTTTCCCAAGCCTGAGTTAAGCATTATGAAATAACACTATAGAGGGTCTCTAAAAGCACAGCCCCTTGTAGAGTTTGCATTTCAACTTGTGCCCACTGGTAGCAGTGAAGATTTGCCACCTTATTCTTCTTGGTCATCCACTGAATTCTACACAAGCATATCTCCCAAAGGCAAATAATAATTATCAAAGATAATTCATATTAAGGAAGAGAAAAATTTCCCTAAATACAACATAACCTGCACCGAGTCTACCTTAAATGGAGATAACTGGCTACATTTTTATTCAGTTATGTCAATTCTCACTTTGTTCATCCTCCTGCTTCTAACCATAAACAGATTCCGATAGGTCTGTAAGAAACAGGATGCATCACAGTAACCTTTTCAAGTGACAGCAACTCCCTTCCTACACAAAAATGTTGAAATCATGGAATTATTAAAGAATATAGATATAAATGTCATGTGTTTGTGTGTGTGCATGTGTGTGTGTGTGTGTGCGCGCAAAGTGAGTGGAGGGTCTTTTTCCAGGTATAATTAACTTGCTCTTTTAAGTATCTGATTTCATTTGCTGTTTGAACTAATGTTTTGGTTCTTGGCTATACTAAAATATTCTCTAATCACGAATACTGCATAGTTCTAGGGAGCAATTTTATACCCTGGGGTATAAAATACTTATAGGTATAAAATATTTAAAGGAAAATAATATCTTAAATTTAAAAAAGAGAAGCAACTTAGCCAAAGTTTAAAAAGTGAGAATTCTTAAACTTTGTAATATATGGTTACAATTTGCTCAAGAATAAAGAATGCTATCATGTGATGGGTTCCAATAAAATTAAACCTTTCAGTCTCTTGGAATTTATTTCTTTGCTATTCTTGTTACTATGGTAAATGTTTTCATTCACAAGGATAAGGTGGACTCTAAGATCTCAGCTGTAAAAATGTAGGACTATTTCTGCTTCCACATTCATTTATTTAATGTAGTCTATGATTTCCACTATTTACAAATAACTGTAGATAGCCCAATGGCCAGGTCCTAAAAATTTCAAGATAAATTAGAGAGAGAATTTTTGCCCTTACAGAGGTCAGTTTAAGAGGGGAGATAGAGAAATAAACAAAAAATTGAATATGGGTAACAACAGAGTATGACAATTTTAGAATGTGTAGGTGAGAGGTGTAGGGAGCATGGCAGTGTTGGTGTTAGGCAAAATTTCACAGACACTAAAGCCCCTGAACTGAGTATTGAAGGGTAGACAGTATGGGAACTTCATTCCAGCCTGAGGAAAGAGCTTGTGCAAAGGTACTAATACATGAAGTAACACAGGCAACTTGGGGAACCAGTCTTAACTGAGTAGGACAGGGAGCTGAGGCTGGGTGCATCAAGTAAAAAGGTGGGAGAGACACAGGGACTAAAAAGGTTGCTGTGTTTCCTGTCTCCAGCTTTTACCATTATACTCTCTGTTGTGATGTTAAAAGTGAAGTCGTGTCTGACTCTGCGACCCCGTGGACTGTAGCCCACCAGGCTCTTCTGTCCATGGGATTCTCCAGGCAAGAACACTGCAGTGGTTGCCATTTCCTTCTCCAGGGGAATCTTCTCAACCCAGGGACTGAACCCAGGTCTCCTGCATTGGAGGCAGATGCTTTAACCTCTGAGCTACCAGGGAAGCCCATGGTGATGGTAGAAAGGTTTAATGTCTTCTGTGACAAGAAGAGTCTCATTCTCCCTGGAGTTAGTCGCTGTCATGTAGTGACTCTGTGACCCCATGGACTGTAGCCCGCCAGGCTCCTCTGTCCATGGAATTTTCCAGGCAACAATAATGGTGTGGGTAGCCATTCCCTTCTCTAGGGGATCTTCCTCACCCAGGGTTTGAACCCAGGTCTCCTGCATTGCAGGCAGATTCTTTACCTTCTGCCCCCCAGGGAAAGAGGTTTAACCCAAAATGGGCATTCCTATTTGATTTTGACATGCCACTTCCTATGTAACAATATGAAATGCTCCCTCCCCCCTGCCCAGTAACAGTAACATAATAAATTATATCCTATGTGTATTCATCAGATTTAGTCATTGAGTAAGTTCTGTACGTGCACTTCCGTCCCAGCACTAAGGCCTTGAACAGGTAGGTATTAGAGACAAGTATCTCTCTTTCCAATTCAAATTGCAGAAAATTCAGTCCCAATTGACTGTAGCTAAAAGAGAACTGATTTACTCACATGAGAATCTGATAGGTCTCATGAGCTTCAGGAATAGCTTGATCCAGGCTCAAATGTCTTAAACTCCCAATTCCCCTCCATCTCTTGGATCCATTTTCTCTGTGTCAGCTGCATTTGCTAACAGTTTTGCGGCATTGTGCCATTGCTGCATTTGTGGTGGTTTTCATTTTTTCATGCTGAAGTGCTAAGAACAAAAAACAGGAAGAGATCATTCCTGGTGGCTCCATACATATCCTGACTGTCCTTGTGGCTACTTGGGGTGCTGATTGGTCAACATAAGGAAGAACTAAGGTAAGTACTGGTACAGATGAATGAGGCCCAGGTGGTATTTGTGTGATGATTCATCTGCCACAACACATCTGGATACTAGAACCATGCCTCAAGGAACTCGTTTGCCATCTACCCTGGATTCCGTACATCAACAACTCCTCCAGTATCAGCTCCCAGCTCCTTGTATCTTCCTCAGGAAACATCCATCACGCTGTTTCTCTCTCCCCTTCGATGTGCCTGTGGGTATCCTCTTCCTACTTTCAAGGAAACACTATCTGCCTCTGAAGCTCCTTCAGGATATTTAGTCCTGTCCGGAAACCCTCTTCCCTGAGAATTTAGGATTCTATAAAACAAAGCCAGAAGCATGCGTAGATTACTTTTGTTTTGCCTTTCTTTTTTCCATGTCTTGGGACAGTGAACGTTTAGCAAGAGACCTGCTTACAGACGTGGGAAGGAAGGAGAGAAGCAATAGCAGAAAATACGAGGAAAAAAAGTGTAAACATAATTTAGATTTAAAAATATTATTCAAGGACTCACTCACATGGCATTTCCAATTGGTAGTCCAGAAAGTTCTGGGTTTTTTTCTTTCCTTCTCTCCCCCTCCTTTCTCTCTGATATGAGAAAACAGACAGACCACTGGCAAATAAGCTGGTAAATGAGTAGCCCTTATATAGAATGTGTGATATAATTGTCCTGACAGGTATCACATGCTACTTTTCTTTCTAGGATGGAATTTATATATTAGTCTCAGCTAAGTATAGCTCCGATCTGACTTATATAAGCTTATAATATTTTGCGTTTATAGTTTTGAATATTGTGACCACGGAAAATTGATTTTTTTAAATGTGTGGGGTTTCTGCTTTTTTGAGGACTGAATCCTTCATTAGCACTTTTAAATAGCACATTTAAAATAAAGAACTTCCAGCAAAAGAAAATCAAGGAGTAACAGAGTTTTTCATGTATATCATTGATGCCTTTCAACAAGATATATAGAGTCAGGCTCCAAACAGAAACTGCTCTAAGAAGTCAAAACAGGGAGAATTTAACTCAAGGAATTTGTAAAAATAGGTGATGAAAGGGAGAAGAGAGTCCCCAGAGAAGGCAGTGACTCTAGGTTAAAACAACTATCTAAAAAATAGGATAAAACAACTATAATTCTTAAGTGGGAGGAATAAAGGGAAAAGGCGATGTTACTGGAGCCCAGGGTCAAGGGTCACAAGGCATTCGGGCTTCCCTGGTGGCCGAGAGTAAAGAATCTGCCTGCAATGCAGGAGACAAGTTCAGTACCTGGGTGAGGAAGATCCCCTGGAGAAGAGAATGGCTACCCATTCCAGTATTCTTGCCTGGAGAATTTCATGGACAGAAGAGCCTGGTGGGCTACAGTCCATTGGGTCACAGATTCAGACAGCACTGAGCGACTAACACTTTCACTTTTCAGAGCA
Source organism: Aepyceros melampus (assembly GCA_006408695.1). Classification (NCBI taxonomy): domain Eukaryota; kingdom Metazoa; phylum Chordata; class Mammalia; order Artiodactyla; family Bovidae; genus Aepyceros; species Aepyceros melampus. The sequence continues at coordinate 124,076 of SJXQ01002147.1, read as the reverse complement.
GGGGGCAGATGAGGAATATTATGTTTGCTCCATCCTCCACCTCTATCCTTTCCTGCTTCCCACTAGTCACATCTACCTGGCACTAGTTCCTCAGGGAAGGCAAGGCAATGCTGCTCGCTGCTTGCAGGATCAGCTCCTCTGTGATTACAGACCGGAGATGGGGAGAGAAGAGCCAGGAATGAATCAGAAAGCACACAGGCCTGGGACCCTGAAGCCTCCACTAAGAATTTTTAGAAATTCAGTGTTAACAAATCCAGGTTTGATGTTATAATTTATGCAGGAAAAACAAAGTTGTCTATAATGGGTCCCATCAAGGAGTTACCAAAGGCTCTACAACTTGGGGATAAATCTTTGAAATCAGGAGAAAAAAAAAAGAACCGGTTATATACGTATGTTCGTATTTTGAACTGACATTGGAAGCTGTTAATTTTGCTGAATTTAGTCAACCTTCTTTTAAGAACACCACCTACCTTTATTTCTTGGCTTTTTAAACGCAGAAAGCTCCTAGCTCTATAACCTTGCTTGCCCCTTTCTTTTCATTTGGAATACTGAGAAGCCAGTAGCTTTTTATTGTTAGGCTTCTGTTTATCCATTTAAAGGTTACTGCATTTGCTTATACTAGGACTTCAATGATAGTGTCCAAAATGAATTTTCTATCACCCAAACTATTTTCCATCTCTACTGCACTACTATACGGGAAAACAGCAAAGTTTGTGCTCATCTCTTTGAAGCCTCAACCTGGCTGGCACACCTCTCTAAACATAGATCAAGATTAACTGAGTAATAAGGAAAGACTGCACATAGTTTCTCTAATAAATTCTTCAATACTGTTACCTTAGAGAAGTCTTTTCAAAGGATTTAACTTCAGGTACACAGAAACTTTGGAAATATTGAGAAATGTCCACATGCTAAAACATTCAGTTTAAAAAAAATGTAACAAGCTTTATGGTGTAAAAGATTTCCAAATTTTTTAGTCACCTACTTTTACAAATTTTAGCATAATGGTTCTGGTTTTTTTGTTTGTTTGTTTTCTTTTACTTTGAGAAAACTGATAGTTTCACTTCTACTTCTACTGGTCCTAGAACTAAGCTTTTTTTCACCTCTCTAAAATTAGGCATGTTTCTGTTTTAGCCTGGATACTCTAATTCTCAGTCTGTTAAACTTTTTTGAAAATTAAAATTTATTTATTTTTAATTGGAGGATAACTGCTTTACAATATTGTGTTGGTTTCTGCCATATATCAACATGAACCAGCCATACATATAGGCATGACGCCTCCCTCTTGAAGCTCCCTCCCACCTCCAACCCCATCCAACCTCTTAAGGTTGTCATAGAGCACCAGGTTTGAGCTCCCTGCATCATACTGCAAATGGAGGTAATGTAAGATCATGGCATCTGGTCCTGTCACTTCATGGGAAATAGATGGGGAAACAGTGGAAACAGTGTGAGACTTTATTTTGGGGGGCTCCAAAATCACTGCAGATGATGACTGCAGCCATGAAATTAAAAGGCGCTTACTCTTTGGAAGGAAAGTTATGACCAACCTAGACAGCAAATTAAAAAGCAGAGACATTACTTTGCCAACAAAGGTCCATCTAGTCAAGGCAATGGTTTTTCCAATGGTCATGTATGGATGTGAGAGTTGGACTGTGAAGAAAACTGAGTGCAGAGAATTGATGCTTTTGAACAGTGGTGTTGGAGAAGACTCTAGAGTACCATGGACTGCAAGGAATCCAACCAGTCCATCCTAAAAGAGATCAGTCCTGGGTGTTCATTGGAAGGACTGATGCTGAAGCTGAAACTCCAATACTTTGGCCACCTCATGCGAAGAGTTGACTCACTGGAAAAACACCCTGTTGCTGGGAGGGATTGGGGGCAGGAGGAGAAGGGGACAACAGAGGATGAGATGGCTGGATGGTATCACTGACTCGATAGATACGAGTTTGCGTCAACTCCGGGAGTTGATGGACAGGGAGGTCTGGCGTGCTGCGATTCATGGGGTCACAAACAGTCAGACACGACTGAGTGACTGAACTGAACTGAACTGAATGTAAGATGTATGTTTCTATGCTACTCTCTTAATGTGTCCCATCCCCCCCCCCCAAATCTATTTTCTTACTCTAAAAGTTTAAGTTCCATTCCATGGCTGCATGAAAAAAGGATAAGAAATAAGCAAAAGAGTTTAAAACTATGTGAGAAATTAGAAGTTTCAGAAAAGTACCAGTGAAAGAAAAATACCTCTTTATAAGCTCCAGAAGAAAGAACTTTAAGATGAAATTAAATCAGAGATACAGAACATTTTATGGAAACGGGAGACAGATGTGTTTTTGGAACCGGGAAAATATTGGTTAACTTTTAGTTGCGATCACACTTTGGTGGTGTCTATGTGAAGCAAATGCTTTGGCTCTAAACTTGTTTCTTCTGCTTTTATGTTTTCTGCCTTCCCCAACCTGGAGACAGGAGAATGAGGTAAATTTTGACTCTCTGGTGGTCAACGAGCTAACTTTTGCTTGTCTCATAAATACTGCTGATGGATAAACAATTTAGTGTCTTTCAATTGAAAACTTCCTCCTAAAGACCATACAAGCCAGGTTTGGGGGCAAAATTGGAGAAAGTGGTCCTTGAGTATTTTGCTACTCATAATTTATTCACTCATGTGGTGAATATGACATTGGAAAGGGCCTAAGACATCATCAGACCATAACTGTGTTTGCTGTCATTTGAACAAAGCAAATAGTGACAACTATTTTTTCTCAATATAGTTTTAATGGTAGAGATGAGTTCGTTCTTTTTCTTTAGTAGTCCTAATATATTTTCTTTCTGAAAAATGTACAACATAATAAACTACAGGAAGATTTAATAATTCTATATTTGGTTACCTTTTTTCCACAAGACACATTAGTAACTTTACACCTGAACCCAGTTATAGTCTTTAGAATCCTACAATGCTAGTGTTGAAAGGGGCTTAGAAACCACTTGCCCTTCATTTTGGAGATGAGGAATCTGAAGCAGAGACAGACTAATTTCTGCAAAAAGGCATAGAAAGAAACAATGAAAATATAATTAAAACCTGAAAACCGGCTCAGGCAATTCTTCACTATAGTATTTTGTCCTGATTGTGAGCCAAGAACCACTTTCTCAGCCCCTTTAATTCACTCTATCCATGCCTGGTCACTTCAAAACTTTGCTGGCTTCTGCAAATTACGTATCAGCATCCCAGAAAATGTGGAGTTCATACACCTGAGATCTTTTGCTCAAGAACTGCTATTCTTACTAGTCTATTAAATGGTGGTTCCTGGAACGAACAGACTGCCTCCAGTTGTATATGCGCACCATAATAGAAAGCAGGAGTGTCCGGATGTGGGACAGATGGCCTAAATATGCTAGCTAGAACAGAAAGTCCCGAGGGCCAAAAAAAAAAAAAAAAAAAAAAAATTACTTATAGCGAAAGCCCCCTTTAAATGGCAGCACTGATGAAAGCTAGGACGTTGAAAGATTAAAGACTTCGGAAAATTCAAATGTTCAGTGTTCAAGGCCTATGGTATGTTCAAGGCCAAAAAGAGTAAGGCGGCTCTAGGACTAAATGCATGAGTCATGGATTTCACGCCCACGCTGATTCTACTGCACACTTTATACAACTACCCAAATGAAAACAGTAACACAGGCCTGGTCCCATAAAAAACTATATAAGTAATCCCGGTGGAGTCTAGGAAAAAATGCATAGATAGGATGGATGTAGGCAGATAGGATAGGATGTAGGCAGGACTCAATGAGAGCAAACATAGGCATATACTTTAAAATACGCTAGATGAGGTCGTTTAACGGGGAAGTTTTTGTTTTGAATAAATAATTTATTGCCATAAACACACCGGACCTAACGAGAAAGGGGTGTGAGAAAGCAGAGCAAGCATCAAGTTGTGTAAATCAGCGTGGGAGTAACTCAGCGACCTGTTAACTCGTTGCCAAGTTCCCGGCGCCAGCCCTCTCCCGGGTGTGGAAAGAGGCCTCCTCTGGCCCGGGTCTCGACCCCGCGGTCTTCCCGCCGGCTCTGCTAGGTCCTTCCCACACGCGCGCGCCGCTCCGGGCAGGGCAGGCCGGGGCGGGCACAGGAGAGTACGGAGGGAAGGGCCGAGGGCGGTCAGGGAGGGCGGAGGGAAGCCGAGGAGGAGGGCGGCGGGCGGTTTTATTGTTTCCCTTCGCCCTCCTCCTCCCGCGCCTCGCCCCGGCGTCACTGGAAAGCAGCCCGGGCCGCGCGGCGGCGGGTTATTTATAGCGCGGGCTGCGCGCGCGTCACGGAGCCCGGCCCGACTGACGGGGCCGCTGACGCGCTTGGCCGCGGGGCCGAGTCCGCGGGGCTGCGCGCCGGGCGCCGGCGACAATGGGGTTCTGTGTGTGCAGCTGCCGTCGCCGCTGGGGGCCGGGGGAGGGGGGCGGGCAGCCGCTCCCCGACCCCCCTTCCTCTCGCCCGCGACCCCCCGAAAGGTAACCGGCCTCTTCTGCCCTGGCCGGGCCCCGCCAGCTGCTTTTCTCTTTTCTTTTTAAAAAATTTAATCAGTAAGTTTCCCTCGCCCCAACCGCTTCCATCTCCCCCGCTTTCCCTTCTGGCCCCGCAGCATGACGAGACAGGGGGCTTTAGCCGGCCGGGGCGACCGCTCTGTGCGTCCCGGGGAGCGGGACCCGCCCAAGGCGCGCCCAGCGGGGGACGCGCTGACCGAGGGGCCGGGAGCGCCGCGCAGGTAACGTATCCTGGACCAGGAGCGGGGGCTTTGTTTGGGTCGGGGGAGGGGAGCTGGGGTGGGTGTGGA
>SJXQ01002147.1:98069-117632 GCA_006408695.1 Aepyceros melampus | reverse complement strand
CCCCCCCCCCCCCACCTCTGGTTTATAGTTTATAAAAGTTTAGCGAAACTGTTGTCTTGGTAATTGCCCATCAGCTGACCAAATACTAATTGAAGAGAATATGGAGAAATAGGAAATACGATTTCCAGAGCTAGTTACTTAAGAGCAATCATCAGGAGCACCATACTTTCAGAACTCCCCAAATTAAAGGACTCCCAAGACAAATCTATTTTGGGAATCGCTCCACTATAACTCCTAAATCCATTTATTAACTCTTTGAAATTCTGGTTTTTTAATACTTCATTCTTAGGAAAGTAACTTACAAAAATGTACTCAGAAATATGAAATATAAGGACCTCCTTAGCAAAGTAGTTTCTGTTCCCTCCCAGCAACCCACACCCTCAACTATGCGTGTACCTGAACTTGAATTCTGTCTGTGGTGGTACTGGTGGTTTGTTTTTTTTCTTCCGACCATGTCAGTGACAGCATACTGAAGTCACTGTTAGATCCTAGTAGAATGATTCTGTAATATTTCCCAGGTCTTTTAAAAAATATCCTGGTGATTAATAAAATGTTTGACTGGCTCTAATTTCAGATTATAAACATGGTTGTCTTTTCCTGTATCCCTCCTTTTTCCTTCACTAATACAGGGAGGCAACATTGCAAGACAAGAAACTTAAGGGTAAACAAAATGCTACAACTCTTAAAAAACTTTTTCCTGTTAGGGGATATATGAAAGTTGTGGGCGTACTATCTTTGAAAAGATTTTGCTTCCAACAATACATAAACCATATTAATTCATGTGAACTGATAAACTAGGGTAATACACAAAATAGACATAGTCTGAAAACATTTTCAGTCATACAAGTTTCATAATTCATTTTTAAATTACAAGATAACTTTTCTTTTTGTAATAGGTGATTTGTTTCTTAGTGCTTGAGTTCAGGCAGTGATTTTGATAATTATGAAATAATATAAGGTCTTTTGTGTAAGTAAATAGAAAATTTTATACAGAACAAAATAAGATATATCTGAGTTATGACACCCTTACTGGAGACTGTTTTGGGGTAATCTTTTAATGGCTGAAATTGTATTTCTCTGTAGCATCAGCATTCAATGAGTTTTAACCTTGATCTGTAGTGAGGCTGTTAATCATGACTACATCTCCATGACTTCTGAATAGGTTGTGAGTGTGTCCTTTAATCAGTCACACAGAACTCGCCTTATAAAGCTGTTATTGTCATGAGCAGATACTGCAGGCTTTTGTCAAGCCCAGTGATTATTAACGTTTTCGTTCTTCAAAAGCCAGGCTGAAAGTCCTGCTGTGCTTTATTTCACAATTCAAGTCCATTAGTACATAAAATCCTAAGCAGCAATATTTGCCTTTTCTCAAGTTAAAATATTACATACATTGTTCATAATTTCAGGCCCATTTGTGGACAAAAACTATGTGTGTATTTGGTATACATATATAGTAACAAAACAAGATCTGCATCTTGCATCATGACTTATTTGAAGTGAAGATTTGATGGATGTCCATTGTTACTCTAGATGAGGTGGCTGGCTGCCAAGGCGATCCCTCTAGCTTGAAAGTACTGGCATTGTTATTGTCTATCAGGGAATCACTTTCTAATTTTTAAGCTCCTAACTTCACCTCCCTCTTTCAATATGGCCCTTCCATACTGCTAATCTGAGAATTTGTTTGAATGTGAAAACTTTTGAAAATGTGTTTGTATTGGCCAGGATTTTCATCAGTATTTCTGGTTGCCTGCTGGTTTATCTTGAGCTGGCAAGTATATTTTAATTGAAAGTGAAGAAATACTATCAGGACAAGGTATATTCCCCATGCTCTGAGTAATTTTAATTGTGATGTAATCCTCAGTGCTTTCTTATCTTTTTTACTTATGAATGTATTTTAAATTATTTAAGATAGGACAGATTTACGCCTTTCTCAAGGTAATATGGAACAAGTTATGGATAGGCATTAGGCCTCTATTAGAACACGTCATTCGAGTGGATGGGGGTGGGGAGGAGAGTCCTCAGGAAAGAGTATACAGGCCCACTGACTGGCCCTGTTTGCTTTTCAAATTTAAAACCCATATTGCTGTATTGGAAACTTGTTTCTCTTTTATAACCTTTCATTTAAAAAAAAAAAAAAAACAAACCTGTCAATCTGTAAATATTTAACCAGCCAAGCAGGAAACAGTCTTTTATTCTCAACTATATGCAGCTTTGTTTTTATCTGGGTTAGTGTGAGGGCCATGTAAATACATAAAAATTTGATTTGGTTTTCCTTACTTTGAAGATTGACAGTCTTCTTTAGTTAATCTTGTTCTATTTCATGTTCTGTATTCAGATATTGAAATACAGTATTTTTATACATTTATAAGATTGTGTTTGCATTTATTTATGTTTCTTTTTTTAAAGCATGTAGCCTTGAATGTTTGTTCTACTTTTTTTTTCTTCACATCATTACTCTGGTACTGCTTGATGTAACTTGATTAGCTCCCTCCCCAGTCATGATTGGTAATTAAAATAGGCATTAAAATTAGTCACTTAGCAATTTTGCTGTTCAATTGGCAATTAAATTACTTAATTGCAATTAAAGTCCTAATTTTAATTGGCAAAATGATAGATGTAGATTTAAGATAATATGTATAAATACTTTAATAAGTGTCTATATAAGGATTACTTAATTACTCAACTTCAAGTTTATGCTGTTAACTTTAGAACTTTTAAGTGAGCAATGAAATTTATATTACATCTATTCAAAGAATATGGTAATTAGATTTATTACTTACCACTATAAGGGTCCTTGCTGTAAGTTACTTTTGTAATGTTAAAAGTGTAGGCTTGTTAATTGCAGAATTATGTTGAAGAAGAGGGCATATATGTCTTTGTCATAATATCAATAACATGTCTTCAGTTTTTATTAAATTGAAAAGTTCCTATAAGCCAGTTAGTCTGAGGAAAAAAAGGTGGTTATTTTATCATTAAAGGTAAAATTAAAAACTAGCTAGCTGTTATGTACAATGAAGACTCTTGCAAAGTGTATGTGTTTTATCTACTAAAAGAAAATCCTACATATACTATGATGGTTACTGATGTTATTAGCTACTGTTACAATTTCAAATGCCCTTGGTGTTTTCTTAGCATATAGCACCTTATTCTCAGAACTTTTAAAGCATTTTTCAGGACTTTGTACTTTTTAATGACTCCCATGTTTAGTGAAATTAGCAATAAAATCTAAAACCAAAGTAACCCTTCCTTACTTAATCAAAAAGAAGTCTTACATAAGAAAATATTGGAGATTGCTAGGTGTGGGAGGAGGGGAGAATGAAGAATTATTGTTAAATGGTTACAGAGTTAGAGTTTTATAAGATTAAGAGTTATGAGGATGAGTAGTGGTGATGGGTGCACAACAGGATGACTGTATTTAACATGACTAAACTGTACATTTAAAATTGTAAGATGGTAATTTTTATTTGTGTTTTACCACAGTAACAAAAAGAAGTATTAAGTGGTTAATTTAAAAGTATTTAGGAGATAGTTACTGAGAGTCAAGAATTAGAGAAAAGATGAAGGATTTTTATTATGCAAAATACTTTTTGAGTGGCATGAGGTTTTACCATATGTTCAGTTTTATAATTTTAATTTACAAGTAGATGCTTCTAGAAAAAATGAGAGCTGTTTTCTTCTGCACATCTTTACACATTTCTAGAACTGAGTTCTGTATCAAAGTAAGAAACAATTTTAAAAATCTTTGGATTAAGTGATTTGGGGTGAAAAATGGGCTGGGTAAAACTGAGTAGAAGCCACAACTACCCAAAATGTAAATTACCAGCTAAGCATTTTACTTATTCTCTAGGCATCTCATAAAAAAGGAAAAAATGATTCATTGATTAATATCTTTTTAATGCTAGTGAAATGGCAAAGTAAATAACCAGAAACCTCCCATATTAAAAAATGATTTTGTATTTTCAGAAACTGAGATTTTTTTTTCAAAGTGAAAATTTCTTTCTATCACTAATATAAAACTGAATGACAACAAATGACATGAAATTTGTCCAAATATAACCTAAAATAATTTCATTTTTATGCTTAACATAATTCCATTAACTAACGTTATGAAATTTCTTCAAGTTACTTTGATTCTTATAGCATAACAGTTGTGTCTGTTTACTATATTTTAACTGTGAGACCTAAGGGCTACTCTGAGTACATTTGGGGAGAATAGTGAAATAAATCCCTGAAGATCCCTTTCCCACGAATTATGATAGAAAATCCTTACGGAATTAAGGATTCCATAGAATTAAGAATTAAATCCATGTTTGCTTTCTAAATCATACCAAAAATCTCAATTTTATTAAGTATAATCTGCTTAGCCTTGCATAAAATAAAATGCTTAGATATAGATTTGAGTATGTATTATTTACATTGTTTTTTATGAAAATGTTTTATATATATACACACACCAATATGTTCTGCTTCATACTGGCTAATATCATAAAAGATAATATTATTTTCCTATGTGCTTTTTCTGAGGTCATCTAATACTGTATATTGACAAATAATAATATTGTAATTTTAGTTGGTTTCAAAAAAAGGAGCTCTTACAGGTAGGATCAGTTTTTATTCCCATTTATTTTAAATTGTTAAAAATACTGACCTTCATTTGGGGTAACTTTATGTATTTATACATGGCAATAATTTAAAGTTATATCAGATTCTGGGCCCTGAAAGAAACATTATTGTCATTTTAATTGAGTTATAAAGTAGTTTATATTCAAGAATCTATTTACATTCAAGAATCTTGCAGGATTGCAGTCATATAAATGCAGAATTTCAGTTTCTTTTAGCCTAGAGCATCATTTGAACATTTTCTAAAAGGTTGTTCAATTCTACATTTTGATTCCATTATATGTGTAATTAAACCTCTATGCACAAAAGCATTCTCTTATGTACTAGCAAATACACCCACAGGAATCCTCTTCTAAACTATAATTTATTTAAACATGTAATCATAGGATTTTAAAACATGCTTTCATTTTTCCAAACTATATGCCAATTTGAACTGCTTGGTGATAAAATGAAAGATTTTATTAACATTTTGATTTTTTTTTTTTCCTCTTGACCTGACAGTGAGTTAAATACGGGTGGGCGGAAATAAAGAATATCTTTTGTGAACCTAATTCCAGTGTTAAACTGTTTCCCTTTTTGAGAAAAATAGAAGAGAATCAAAGATTTGTAGTTATTTATGAATTCCAGCAGAATATGAATGTCTGGGCCTGCGGCAGGATCTCCTGGAGCTTGACTAAGTAGTAAATAGCTAGGGGTGTGTGTGTTTGTGTGTGTTCCTGTGTGTTCGCGCGCTTGCTTGTGCGTGTATTTGTATGACGGTGTGTGCTTGTGTGTGTGTTTGTGTGATGGTGTGTTTGTGCTTGTGCATGTATTTGTGTGATGGATCATCCTGAATGTTGTGGAGTCAGGCCCCCTACTGACAGCATCAGTCAATTACAGACATTGGCCCTTCTACTGAGACCTGTTCTTTCATGAGAATCTGTCGGGGACACAAGAGTCTGGTGTTTCGAGCGTGGTGGTTCCTTTTTACACTTTCTAATGTCTACCGGATCCTTTCCACCCGGAGCACATCTGAGCCCTACCAAAAACGCCAACCCCAGAAACAGCTTACCCAATAACTGGTTTAAGAGAGTCTATCGGTCTTGATTCTGATGTGTCTTAATACGAAGACACACTTCTAGCAGCTATTGTAGAATAGGGATTTGAGGAGGAGATAACTCATATGGATTGTAGAAAAGAAGGCCAAAAGCCACTTCTTTCCCCTCGCATGTTGATGTTATATTCGATTCATTCCCAGTTACTAATAATTGTTAACAATAAGCTGCTGTGAAAACTGCGTTTCGATCTTGGGGGCATAAAAGACTTGAGCAAAGGTTCTGTTACCAAGAAGCCAGACTCGACAGGTTGCTGTGACAGAATAATGCTCCATATTACAGTGTTTGTCTTCTTGGAGTTCACTTTAAGAACTCCAGCACACCTTTTCCATTAACTGGGAGAGAATTTTCAAACTGTCCGCAGATTCACCCCGGTCTAAAGCCAATTGTTTTTTAAAATGGTTTAAGGAAGGAGGAGGTGTGGAGGGAATGCACCTCCTTAAGATCTGCATATTTGTGTCTGGAGAGTGGTGGTTACAACCTTAAAGTTCTTCTGGCCCCCGCCTTCCTAGAAATATATTAAAAAATAATAACTGCCACCCCAGCATGGCTGCACTTGAGTTTCCGACTGCCTGAAAATAGCTGCTGGGAGCCTGGCCCACCGCTGGGATCAAGGAAAGCACCCTCAGGCCGCGCCCTGCTCCCTTGCGGAAGGGGAAGGGAACCCGGGAGGGCGCCACAGAGCTAGTGCTGCTGCTATTTTGGGCCCAGCTGGGCGGGTGCGTCAATGCCTGCGCCCCTGCGTCACCGCCACCCCCACCCCTTTCCTTCTCCCCGGCTCTCCAAACTCTCACTTTTTCCCTTTCGTTCGCGTGGAATCGCCTCTGCCCACAGGGCGCTGACGCTACCCAGCTCATGCTAATAAGCTATTCTTCCCCCTACTCCCCTCACCCCCCTACTTGCACACCCTCACCCGCCACCGCAACACGCCCCCTCCAACACACACACACACACACACACACACACACACTCGCGCGCATACACAAACACACACACACACACACACACACACATTCGCACACACTTCCTGGTTTTATTTTTTCTCTTGCCCGCTAGGGCACCACCGAGCCGCTACGGCGGCGGCAGCGGCAGTCGCAACATCTGGGGGAACTTAAGGTGGTCACGTAGGTTTTCCCGAGGCTGCAGCGCGGAAGAGCCTGTGGCTTCTCGGGGCACCTGATGGCAGTGCCTCTCCGGCCGCCGAGGAGCAGGAGGCGGCGGGAGCGGGCAAAGGCGGGGGCTGGGGGTGCAGATTAGGACTGAGCGGCTCCGGGACTTGGAGAGCTCCCAGGCACTTTCGGCCCGCCTGTACTGGGAACCTCAGGATGAGGGGTGGAGAGGGGTCCCGCAGCCTGGAAGTCAGCCACACCAGGAGGGAGGGGCGGCTGCAAATCTTCGCGAGCGGAGAAAGGGGACGCCCCCGACCCCTCCCTCCCCGGGGACTCCCCTCACTCCACTGGAGAAGTCCCAAAGCCCGGCCAGCTCGGGTCCAGGAACCAGGAAGCGGGCTGACTCCCGGGAGAAGCTTGTTTCTTTGCTGGAGAGCGCCTTGTGCGCTCAGTCTGGAGGGTGGATTGCCTTGCAAATGGGAGTCTGCCGAAGCTAGGGCGACCACGGGGGTGCGGCGAGCTCCGGCCGCCTGCCGGGCCCTCTCCTGGGAGAGCTGAACCCACACACAGTGCGCTTCGGAGAGATCCAGCCAGCTTCGTCCTCTAGGTCCCCGGGTTTAGTCTTGCCCCCTTGGCTCTCAGATTGTGGCTTCCAGAGCCCTGGTGCTTCAAAGGAGGGTCGATTTATTTTCCTAAAATTCGTGAAAAGGCACGAGTTGATGGGCACCCAGGAGTGTCGAAGTATGAGAGTTGGTAAAAGGTGAGACTAAAGCACCTTTCTGCAGAACACACCTGTTGCCCGTTGCTCGGCTGCATTGTCTGCGAAAGGAAAGAGGGCGACGCCTCACTCTGACTTTTGGGGTCCCTGAAGGGCTGGGTCACGGCTACCCTTTCCTTTTCCCTCCCCTCCCCACGCACCACGTCCTCCCTCGCACGTGAGCCCTGAGAGGAAAGAAGGGAACACAGAAAATAGGCCCTCCTTACTCTTCCACTTTGGAGAGTGTGTGTGTTGGGGCGCGGGGGTGGGATATGCCAGATCAGAAGGCCAGGGACAGGAAAAGAGAGAAAAGGGGGATGCACTGGACTAGGGAAATCCCACGCCAATTGTAGGAGCCCTCTGAGCGTCTCGTGTCATGGGACATCTGCATTCACTTCCGCTAACGGGGGTGGCAGTCGTGGGTGGATGAGGTTAGGGCGCTGCCAGGCACGCCCCATCTCGTGCGATTCCAGGTGTTGGTACCTGGCCCACGCTTGGGTTCCCTTCCGCCGGGCTTTTGTTGCACCTTCCCCCACGTGTGAGCTGCTGGGCCGCAGCGATGGCGCAGGGGGTTGCTGGGGGGAAGGTGAGGTGAGTGTCGAGACGCTGCGGGTTGCGCGGACCTGAGTGGAGAGGTCACACCTCTTTCGGAAAAAGAAAAAAATCTAGCTGGCTACCAAGGTGAACCCTGAACAGTTCCCACCTTAAAATCGGCCCTGCTCGTGACGTCAGGTCGGAAATATACCAAAGCGAGCGCTGGCCAGGAGTCTGGGGAGAGCGGCCGCGCGGCGATTGGGCGGCGGGCCGCTGACGCGCGCTGACGCGCGGAGACTTTAGGTGAATGTTGGCAGCGGCAGCGCGAGCCACATAAACAAAGGCACATTGGCGGCCAGGGCCAGTCCGCCCGGTGGCTCGCGCTAAGCTCCGCGGTCCCGCTCGCCTGCCCAGCCAGCCGTCTTCCCCTGCTCCCTCCCCGCTCTCGGTGCCGCGATTCCCTTCGCCCCTCTCGCCCACCCCTCCCCGACCCTGCCACCCAGACTCCTGGAGGGAACTACACTTCGGCCGAGTTGAATGAATGAAGAGAGGCGCAGCGAACTCCTAAGTGAGTAGGTGCGGCTGGCACAGCTCGCCTTCTGTTATCCTTCTTTCTTCTTTTGCACGTCTCTTCTTTCCGTTTGTCTGGTGCAGGTTCTCTGGAAGTGGGCGCCGGAGGCGCGGAGCGCGACTAGGGCCGGAGGATGGGGAGTAGGTGTGCGCAGCTCCAGAGGGCATTTGTCGGAACTCCTGCTTTGCCACCCCGCAGAGGCTTCCTGGCTCCTCATTGGTGGACGTGAAGGGAGCTTGCACAGTTTGAGGAGCTGCGGACTTGCCCGCGGAAATGTGCGCAAAGTTTGCTCTTAGTGCGGAATTGATTTAGGTCTTTGGACACGTAGACTCCCAAGTCCTGTGTATAAGAGGGGCCTGGATGCGGCCCAGAAAGTGACAGGGAGAGAGAAAGTTCTTTAGTTTATGAGCTGCTTGGGAACTGTGTCACCGCGGCTGGACAGGCGTGCCCGTGTTTCCTGGGTATTGTTGAGTGAGGAGAGGTGGTTGGTAGAGTGACCTGTTATTAAGTTGCTGAAAATTTCTGGTTTCCACGTGTGCCGCGCTTGTTTGTGAGTTTGACAGAGAGAGAGAGACAGAATATTTAGAGTAGTTATGAAGCTGCGGAGTTACCAGAGAGTTAATATCCAGCACAGGCGTATCTGTCAAGGGCTGGGGGTCGGGGGTGGTCAAGAGTCCCCTTTCTTTCTACTTTTTCTGGTTACCCTTCCTCCTCCATGAAGCAAGACTATGACGGGGGTGGGGGGTGGGGGAGGAAAAGAGACTTGGATGTTTGGCTTTCTGTTTCATTAGTAATAAAATTGTCTATGCTCTAGAATGCCTTCCAAGTGGGAACATCTGAAAATTACTAGGATAGAAGAATGCCTTGTTCCAGCAAGTAGGCAGATTGTGCAAGGCTGGATAGGGAAGGTGCTCAGCTTGCTATGCTGAGAGGTGCTTCTACCACTGGTGCCAATATTGGATAAGCAGTATTTCCCTCTCTCTGTAACTCACCTAAGATGCTCTTGACAAAATACGGTCCCCTCTTTCCGCCCCTTGGCCATTAAAGATGGAAGACATTTCCTGGAAAAGTGAATGCCAATTCACCTGTATCCCCAAACCCAGTGCTCAGTCAGAAGCTCTTAGGAAATCCAGATGCTTCCATTCAGATTGCCTTCAGGGCTCCCCAGGCCTTACTAACATTTTGTACCTTCCTAAGGGTGAAGGGAGAGATTGTTTTTACATTTTATATTCTTCTGCTTTCCTTACCCTCTACTAGATGAAAAGCCAATTTTACCACAGGGGGGAAAAATCAGAAGGTTCCAATGCTGTGTTTTATTAAATCCTAGTTTCTTCTTATTTAGTTCTGAATTAAACTAAAATGGAAGTGACACTCCCTCCCACCGCCCCACACATACCCAGCAAAGGGGCTAATTTATTTCATCATAAGTATTAGCTAAGTACATGGAATAACTTTCCTCCTTTAGAATCCTCTCTCTGTCAAGATTAACACAGTCCATGGGTGAAATTTTCTGTTTCCAGCCATCTCTTTTACACTTCATTTTAACTGCTAAGTTTGATAAAGGCTACACACTAATTTCTAATTAAACAATCAAGAAGGGCACAGACGGGCCTGCATAGTGATACAGATGTCCAGCCAAATCAGTCCAGAAATTCACCCTAAGGCTTCCTGTGTCTTCATTTCAGGGAGGAGATCTGACAGGCTGGGCTCTCCACTGCTCTTCTAAAAATCTTGGAAACTTTGTCCTTCATTGAATTACGACACTGTCCACCTTTAATTTTCTCCAAAACGCCTGTAACTCGGCTGAAGGTTAGTGCCACTTCATTTTTTCCCCCTCCCTTGAGTTCCTTAAACGTCAAGAAACAGGGCAATGCGAGCGATCTTTCCCCGCAAACCCTGTAACTTAAGTTTTTCCCCAACCCATCGCCTTCGGGAACAAGTTTCTCATTGTGCAATTCAACTTCATTTCTGGATTGAGCTTGCTGAACCCGAGCTTCAGAGGAAAGGCTCTTGGGAACGGGAATGCTCCTGAAAGGGGTGAAGGGGGAGGCGTTGGAAATATCCGGGAATGGAGACCCTAGTAACTTTCCAGTTCAGGGTCTTTATTGGGTCAGCCTTTCCTTGCCCCGCCCTGTTCCGATCCGCAGTAATCGCGCTCTCCGCCGTTCCTCTCGCGCCCTTTCTTGCTCTCTGACCGCTGCGGGCTGCCGGTGTAGCTCCAGGTGTACCCGAGCCCGGGAGAAAGTGTTCACTTGACCAGGCTGAGTGTATATTACCCTGTTTCATTTCCAGCCATGCCTTGTGTTCAGGCGCAGTATGGGTCCTCGCCTCAAGGAGCCAGCCCCGCTTCTCAGAGCTACAGTTACCACTCTTCGGGAGAATACAGCTCCGATTTCTTAACTCCAGAGTTTGTCAAGTTTAGCATGGACCTCACCAACACTGAAATCACTGCCACCACTTCTCTCCCCAGCTTCAGTACCTTTATGGACAACTACAGCACAGGCTACGACGTCAAGCCACCTTGCTTGTACCAAATGCCCCTGTCCGGACAGCAGTCTCCATTAAGGTAGAAGACATTCAGATGCACAACTACCAGCAACACAGCCACCTGCCCCCCCAGTCCGAGGAGATGATGCCGCACTCCGGGTCCGTTTACTACAAGCCCTCCTCGCCCCCGACGCCCACCACCCCAGGCTTCCAGGTGCAGCACAGCCCCATGTGGGACGACCCAGGCTCCCTCCACAACTTCCACCAGAACTACGTGGCCACCACCCACATGATCGAACAGAGGAAAACGCCGGTCTCCCGCCTCTCCCTCTTCTCCTTTAAGCAGTCACCCCCCGGCACCCCCGTGTCTAGCTGCCAGATGCGCTTCGATGGGCCCCTGCACGTCCCCATGAACCCGGAACCAGCGGGCAGCCACCACGTGGTGGACGGGCAGACCTTCGCCGTGCCCAACCCCATACGAAAGCCCGCGTCCATGGGCTTCCCTGGCCTGCAGATCGGCCACGCGTCGCAGCTGCTCGATACGCAGGTGCCCTCCCCGCCGTCGCGGGGCTCCCCCTCCAACGAAGGGCTGTGCGCTGTGTGCGGCGACAACGCGGCCTGCCAGCACTACGGCGTGCGCACCTGTGAGGGCTGCAAAGGGTTCTTTAAGGTGAGCCAGGTCGGGGGCGGAGGAGGCAGGTAGGGGCCCCCTACTGCCCAGAGCCTCAGAGTGCTTGCTCCGCTGGGGCGCAGGCTGCGGACCCTCACTGGTCCCCGGCGACTCCCTGGGTCCTCGGAAGCTGCCTTGCCTCCGCCCCTGGGCTGTGGCGAGGGTTTCTGGGTGCCTGAGAACGGCAAGTAGGAAGGCGAGGAGACCCGGGGGGTCGCATCTCCTCACAAGGCCGACCCTGGCCGCCCCCCGCCTGAAGTTGCTGGAGCTGAGTTGGAAGAGGGTCATTTGCATGTGCTAGGAGCTGTCTTCTTGGTTCAGATTGAAATTGGTTAGGACAGAGAACCGTGTCTGAGCTAACCAAGTGGAACAGAATTCCCTGTGGTCAAATTAAGTGATCTCTTTATTTCGCCATCCTGATTAATAATCTTATCATTTTAAATAGAGAAGGTCTCTAAGGAATGTAAATAATATGAATGCCCACGAATTTGTATTTACTGAGCGTCTCCTTCTCCTTCTCTTGGCATATAAAACACAGCAAGGAGCGGAAGGTTAGCTCAAATGTTAACGCTATCAATTTTCTTCTGTTAAATGCCCTGGGGGAGGGGACAGAAAAGAGAGAGAAAGGAAAAAGGGAAAAATAAGGAGGAGTTGTGTATGTGTTTATTTATGGTGAGGGAGTGTGGACCCTGTCCTTTCAGAAATTGTCCCTGGATTCCCTGAATTGTTGTATTTTCAAGAGAAAAAAAAATTTTTTCCCGGCCTATATTGTCTCCTTTTGCAGCGCACAGTGCAAAAAAATGCGAAATACGTGTGTTTAGCAAATAAAAATTGCCCAGTGGACAAGCGGCGCAGGAATCGCTGTCAGTACTGCCGGTTTCAGAAGTGCCTGGCTGTTGGGATGGTCAAAGAAGGTAGGTTGGGACAAACAGCCCACCCCTCAGTATTCGCCTTTGGGAAACTGCTGCCCCTATCCTAACCCCGCTTTCTACTTCCCAGAGCCGGGCGAGGGGAAGTGGAGGGTCTCTCCGGCTTTCTCCCACCCGCCTTTGGCCTCTCTGACCAGGCAGCTGCATGCCAGACCATTCTGCCCAAGAGAAAGCCGCCGGGACCTCCTCGCCTTTAACTATACGACCCATTTGGAGGAAGACATAAAACAACCCCGCATTTTTTATGCTTCTCGTCAGTAAAGCCTTTACAAGCACTGGGCCCCTGCGCTGCCCGATGCAGGGGCGCCCCCGGCGGCTGTGGCCTTCCCTGGGGAGGGGTCCAGGCGGCAGCTGGGTCCCGCTTGGGGGAGCCGCGCTCACCCGACTGTTCCTTTGCAGTGGTTCGCACCGACAGTTTAAAAGGCCGGAGAGGTCGTTTACCTTCCAAACCGAAGAGCCCCCAGGAGCCCTCTCCCCCTTCGCCCCCGGTGAGTCTGATCAGTGCCCTCGTCAGGCCCATGTCGACTCCAACCCGGCTATGACCAGCCTGGACTATTCCAGGGTAAGAAGCTGGAGGGGGTTTCATTTGGACAAACCGACAGATGGGCAGGACCCCTTCCCCACACCTGTCAGTAACCCCTCAGGCCCAAGGGACAGAGGAAGCATGCAAGGTTCTGGCTTCACTGCTCTGGGCAGGGCCACAGAAGGCGGATGGTGTTGCTGGGGTTGTGGACACGAGGACAGGGCAAGGGAAGGAAAAGAAGATGGGCCACAGTGGTCAGATCTCTTTAAGGCCCCTTCCCAGTACCTGGGTGCACACACATACTCAACACATCAATGCCTCTGATGCCCAAACCAGAGGTGATGCAAAAGCCCCCATTTGGGTTCTACCCCAGTCCTCCAAGGAGAAGCTTGAACCCCCACCTTCTCTGGTGCTGTCAGGGAGAGGGACACCTGCTTGGGTTTGGGGAAGGGGAAGCGAGGGGGTGTCAGGAACGGCAGTGGGTGGGGGAATCTGGTGGTCAGATTCCTCTTTTATCCCAGCCATGAGGTATGTGTGGACTTTAAGTGGAGGAAGTATGCCGGGCAACCTAGACGGCACTGCAATTTTATGAAGATTTGCAAAGGGTGACTCTGCTCAAGACCCACTGTGGGACTGGCATGAATACTAACGTGTCAATTGTTTTGTGGAGATAAGAGTGAACATTTCCCAGGGCTGGTTGGCACTGTATTTAGTCTGTATGAAAATGGTAATTTACATATTTAAAGCAGCGACCTCATAGCACCATCCCTAATTGAATTAATTGCCCCGGAACATCTAATTTCCTTACTGGTCAGAGAGAGGTTTAATTGTTATAAAAACCTGGCTCCCCTACTAGAAATGAGGTTAGCAATTTCACGGGTTATATATTTTAGAGAACCTCATTAAGTGCTTTTTAAAATGAAATTCCAGTTCCAGGCGAACCCTGACTATCAGATGAGTGGAGATGACACCCAGCATATCCAGCAATTCTATGATCTCCTGACTGGCTCCATGAGATCATCAGGGGCTGGGCGGAGAAGATCCCCGGCTTCGCTGACCTGCCCAAAGCCGACCAAGACCTGCTTTTTGAATCGGCTTTCTTAGAACTATTTGTGCTGCGATTAGCCTACAGGTAATGGAAAGCTGGGAATGAAGGAAGAGAGGAATCAAGGAAAAGAAAGAGGAAAAGGGGGAAAAGGGTGGAGGGAGAAAGAGAGGAGAACAGATGTGAAATAAAAGAGAAGATAGGAAGGAAAGGGGAAAAGATAAAAGGAAGAGAAGGGAAGCAGTGAGTATAGAAGCCTTGTATGAATAGAATGGAGGTGGGATAGGGGGCGTTCTTGATTGTTATGAAATTAAACCCTTTCAAGGTCCACTGGTCTACGTTTTATTAACTCTTGGGTAATTAGGTGCCTCTTAAATCCCTCATTTATTGCTCTTCAAGTAATTAGTTGTTTAGCCTTTTTTTTTTCTCTCTCTCTCTCTCTCTTTTTCTCCCCTCTCTCTCTTTGGTATTAATTGCAGGTCCAACCCAGTGGAGGGTAAACTCATCTTTTGCAATGGGGTGGTCTTGCACAGGTTGCAATGTGTTCGTGGCTTTGGGGAATGGATTGATTCCATTGTTGAATTCTCCTCCAACTTGCAGAATATGAACATCGACATTTCTGCCTTCTCCTGCATTGCTGCCCTGGCTATGGTCACAGGTCAGTACCACAGGCACAGGGCATTTCTCCTCCTGAACTTTCCTTTCTGCCCATCCTCCCTGGTCCTGTCAGCTAGCTAACTGCTTAGTGCATTCCTCTTTTGTTTCTGATTGTGTTTTCTGCAGAGAGACACGGTCTCAAGGAACCCAAGAGAGTGGAGGAGCTGCAAAACAAGATTGTAAATTGTCTCAAAGACCATGTGACTTTCAATAATGGGGGCTTGAACCGCCCCAACTATTTGTCCAAACTGTTGGGGAAGCTCCCAGAACTCCGTACACTTTGCACACAGGGGCTACAGCGCATTTTCTACCTGAAACTGGAAGATTTGGTACCCCACCAGCAATAATTGACAAACTTTTCCTGGACACTTTACCTTTCTAAGACCTCCTTCCATGCACTTCAGAGAAACTGGAAAGAAATCTAAAACTGTCCAGAGGGGGCAAATGACACGGGCAGAGAGATCCCCCTGAGCTGTCTCAGCTCTAGTCAGCCCCCTCCCCTTCCATACACCCTGACCCTTGATCCCTAAAGAAAAAAAACAGAAACAAAAAAAAACAAAAACTGTCGCTATTTCCTAACCTGCAGGCAGAACCTGAAAGGGCATTTTGGCTCCGGGGCATCTTGGATTTAGAACATGGACTACACACAGTACTGTGGTATCAACTTTTTATTATCAGTTTAAAAATCATTTTATTAAGTTCAGAAGGAAGATTGCTAATGTATGACGGAAAACATTTGGCCACATTTGGTTGTTGCAGTTAAAATAAATGTAATACACACATACACACACACACACACATGCACACATTGTAAGAGGACCCACAAGTATTGCCCTTTAAAAGATTTCAAAGTTTTCTGCTGTAAAGAAAGCTGTAATATATAGTAAAACTAAATGTTACGTGGGTGGCATGAGTTGAAGAAGGCAAAGGCTTGTAAATTTATCCAATGCAGTTTGGCTTTTTAAATTATTTTGTGCCTATTTATGAATAAATATTACAAATTCTAAAAGATAAGTGTGTTTGCAAAAAAAAAAAACAGAAATAACTACACAAAAAAGGGACAAGCATGTTGATTCTAGGTTGAAAATGTTATAGGCACTTGCTACTTCAGTAATGTCTATATTATATAAATAGTATTTCAGACACTATGTAGTCTGTTAGATTTTATAAAGATTGGTAGTTACCTGAGCTTAAACATTTTCTCAATTGTAAAATAGGTGGGCACAAGTATTACACATCAGAAAATCCTGACAAAAGGGACACATAGTGTTTGTAACACCGTCCAACATTCCTTGTTTGTAAGTGTTGTATGTACCGTTGATGTTGATAAAAGAAAGTTTATATCTGGATTATTTTTTGTCTAAAGCTAAACAAAACTTGCATGCAGCAGCTTTTGACCGTTTCCAGAGTGCTTATAATATACATAACTCCCTGGAAATTACTGAGCACTTTGAATTTTTTTTTTTAACGTCTAAGATTGTCAGTTAATATATTATTTTATGTTTGAGTAAGAATTTTAATATTGCCATATTCTGTAGTATTTTTCTTTGTATATTTCCAGTATGGCACATGATATGAATCACTGCCTTTTTTTCTATGGTGTATGACAGTTAGAGATGCTGATTTTTTTTCCTGATAAAATCTTTCTTTGAGAAAGACAATTTTAATGTTTACAACAATAAACTATGTAAATGAACAGAATTTTGTCTTCTTTCTGGGTTAGGTAAAAATGATTACTAAACAGCAATATTCAATAGACAGAGTTGGAGATTGATTTGGGATAGGTCATTTATTCAACATTTGAGTTTCAAACTGACAGCCTAGACCTATTCTGGCAAAAAGAACTGGAAAATTGAACATTTTTGCTTAACCAGAACTTTCCAGTGTGGCAGCATGCATTTATCAGAATCAGGTGAGAATATCTTAACTCTCCTTTTAACTTTGCTCTGAAAGTGCAGCTTTCATAGGAGAAGTTCAGAAGACCCAATAACATTTGAACTTTTCCAGTTTTGAAGTCCTGTTGGGTTTTTTGTCTTGCATAATGTTTAGAAAGTATCTTTTTAAGACTCAGTCTACACGGATTTGAAGTGTATTGTATATAATCTCTGTTTTTTTCCAATTCCTTGTAAAGGGTCTTGGAGGAAGAGTCAAGCATTTTGGTCCCTTTGGGTCAGTGGTCTTTGGCATAGAACAGAACTCAGTAAAGACATTTCTTACAACTTTTTTCTTCCTTCAGTGAATAGTGATGAGGTTCAATTTCCTGTCTTAGAATAATATAGCTGTCTTAAAAGTTTCTCAGATAAAGAATAAAATATCGATTTGTCAGATTCTGGTTCTTTTTAGGTACAAACAAACTATGCCACAGTATCTAAGCTTCCTTTAGCACTAACTTTTGGCAAAAAAAGTAGTAAAATCACTTTTGGTCTCAGCTTCCTCTCAGTGACCTGGAGATCCAGCTAGTCCTAAATTCTGGAAAGTGTAGGATGGGGATGATTTTCTTCCTTGATCCTAGTGAGTTACAGATGGCCTCCTGGTCGCTGAAATTGACAAAAAGAGTTATTATTTTTAAAATGCAGAGTTAGTAAATTGCCAAGAGAGTTCTCAGGTTTTATTTTTAGTTTACCTTTGCTTACTTTTTTTTTTTTTTAAGACCTGTTTTGCGGGTCGAGCAATAGAGAGAAGGCAGGTCTCCGTGGTAATTTGAGGTTATTTTCATGTGATGCGCTTCTCTATAGGTAACTCTGAGAGGCAAAAGTTGGTGGCCACATAAAGAGATTAAAAAATAAGCGAAATGTTTGACGCCCTTGCTTTCTTGAAAAGATGAGGCTTGCCATTTCCTTTTATTTTTCACAACTTCTGCCCACTAATAAGCAGAGAGAAAGAGAAAGCTCTTTAGAAATGCTAGGAGTCTGCAGAGCCGTCAGTAGTGGTGTCTGCAGCCCGGAGACAATTACATCCCGACTCGGAATCCTCCAGAGTTGAACCCAGAAACGAACTCTGTTGCAGGTTCTCCCTTAAGGCAGCGGCTGCGCATCACCCGAGGCCAATGGGGTATCAGGTAGTGCGCCTCCCGAGAATCTGAGGTGAAAGGAGGGAGGGGTGACTCTCTCCCGTGTCCGCTTGCAGACTGAACCGGCTCCGCGTACATTTAGTCGTAATTCCTAAACTGAAAAGTGGCTAGTGCTTTTTCTGCTTCACAGTTACCGAGTCCGTTTCCAATTCCCCGCTGCGCTCCGGGGTGTGCGGGGGAGCCTCGAGGGTATCTCTCCTGCTGCTTCCGGGATCCGTGAGGTTGAGAACTTTGCTAGGACTTTTCTTGGTCTTTCTAGGAGTAAAGGCCAGGGAAGTCAACAGACACGCTGTTTGCCAGAGACAGACGTTGTGTGGAACTTCTCTAGAAGAGATGAAAACTTTATACTGGGGGCTTCGTATTACCCTCCCCTTCCCAAGTCCCCTTAAGAATTTCAGTTGTTGTGTGTCGTTTCAGCAATGAAAAACGTTTTATCATTGTTAGAAGACATGACCAGACACTTCTCAGCTCTGAAAGAAGGTCTAATTTTTTAGTCTTCACAGTTTCTAGACCCACGGTGAGGGGTTGCTTAGAACGCCTTGAATTTATGGAGAGTTGCCCTTAATACCAAACACGGATGAGCAGTGCTACAGCCTGTTACTTGCTGGGCTCCGCTTCTTTACCATCTAGGCGACTGCGAAGTCTCTCGATCCGACGTTGCGCTTTCGGAAAGAGATCAAGAGAGGGAAAGAGTATTTGAATTTCTGGTCCTGATTCTAACAAGAGAGATAGCCTGGTCCCGGAAGCTGATAGCATCCTGCAGTGACAGCGGCACCCAACGACCTTATCCTGTGTATTTATTTTTGCTGCTCCACTCCATCCCTCGAGAGTCGATGTGCCCCCTCCACTAAAAAAAACTTATCATAAGTCTTATTGGACACTGGATCTCAGAGTGCAAGGAGCCGGACAAGGAGAAGCAGATATTCCTGCCAACTTAAGAATGTCGCTTGAAGGTTCAATTTCACTTTGCTATGAGATTCTCTTGGCTTTATTTGCGCTTCAACGCTAATAGTCAATTATCTAATTGTATTTTAAACCTAGGCGTCGGCAATGAATACTTTCAAGATACAAAGTCTGTGAAGAAAAAGTTTCATTTCATTGTAATATTTTGGTCAAAGTTTTCCAGCTAAGGGTATATATCCATCCCCCCAGGCCCTATCCCGGATAGCGATACCACGACACTTTCCCAAGCTTCTCCAGAGTTGCGCATCTGTGCGCCACCGTCTCCCTGCTTAACTCCGTGTTTGCGTGGGTTTCCTTTTTTATCCGCGGCTCTGCAGCGTGTGGAGAGTGAGGGCTGGGGTCTCCCCGGGCCGGCCTTGCTTCTCGGTGTGAGAGAGTCGCTTGTTTCTTCTCCAAGCCGTGTTGCCCGCCGTCACCTCAAAAATGGAGACAGGTTCTGTTAACGTTGGGGGTGGGGTGGGGGGACAGAAGGTATCTAGTCCTGCGGATCTAAAAGCTTTTTTTTCCCCCAGTATTATTTTGTCGGCTGAACCA